>CM035204.1:9857003-9984503 GCA_020233015.1 Callinectes sapidus
TATGTCTTGTTTTGGGTATAGAAGTAGTAAAATTAATAACGGAAAAGTTATGTTTTCAACCTGATGTTTGTTTACACTTCATTTCTAAGGGAAGACTTCAGCGGATCATTTACAGTGTGCAAATATAGATAAGTATGATAAAGAACTTGAATTTATTAAGAGATTATTGGATCACTTCAGATAACTGAAAATTCACAATTGAGTATTTTTGTGGTACTCTTTAATGTCATGAATGCAAAAGGGAAGGAAAAAAAAACAAAACAAATGGGAATCACGCAGGAATATCGTCAGTTTGTTTTCTTTTTCTGCCTTTCATTAGCTTTCAAACAGTGGGCATTGCCATGTCATTATTACAACACTGCGGTGTCCCAGCCACATGTTCCTAATAAAGGTGTCCTCGCTTACGTGCGCGCCAACAGTCTGGGCCGATGCCGGGAACACAGAGAGCAAGAAACTTTTCACATTGGTATCTGCTATTCTCTCTCTCTCTCTCTCTCTCTCTCTCTCTCTCTCTCTCTCTCTCTCTCTCTCTCTCTCTCTCTCTCTCTCTCAATATCCGGTTAGTGTCCGAGCAATATCATGAACATTTCCCTTTTACCAATCCATTTTCTTGTTTCTTCCCTCGTGAGTAATTTTTTGGCTTAGGGACGCTCTTCTCTCTCTCTCTCTCTCTCTCTCTCTCTCTCTCTCTCTCTCTCTCTCTCTCTCTCTCTCTCTCTCTCTCTCTCTCTCTCTCTCTTGTTCATGCATTTTTGTTCTGTCTATATTCTATTTCTTTTTCCTGAGCGTATCTCGAGAGTTGGCTGTTGTTCTCTGAAGCCTCGCGCAGTGACGGGAAGTTAAGCTCCAAGTCAATATTGCAGGTGCGAGCTTTCACGGTCTGATAATATGAGCAAGTCAACGTAATATAAGCAAGTCAACGTTTCCTCTCTTCCGTTTTACGTCTGATCTGCGAGCCACGGCCATCTCTGTAAGCTTCAGAATAAGAGGTGTAATATCCCCCCCCTTCCACCTCCCACGCGCCAAGATTGTCAGGAAATGAGATGTTACATAAAACAAGCCTCGGGTAGCAAAATAGCGCGTCGATTGTCACTTCTCAGGGTTATTAGATGTAATGTCTGGCAGAAACAGCGAAGAATTGTATCAAACGTTGCAACAAATATTTATTGATTTCTGATGGACTAGTATGTCCTTTTCCTTTCTTGTCTCTATGTCTCTCTCTCTCTCATCATCTATACGTCTCGGGCTTATTGTGAGGAACCGGTGCTCTTGTGATCAATATTACCTAACCCTTCTAAGATACACGCTAAGGAGAAGAAAGAAGCACTAGGCATATTATTACCATATCCAAGAAAGGTCGCCATTAGTGGAGGCGGGCGGGGATATAAGTTGAGGGAAGGGGAAAGAGAATACGGACGAGAGAAATACTGAGAGATCGTAATGATGGTAATGGGGAGGGATGGGGGGAGATATGGACAGGATGAGGGAAGACATAGAAAGTGAGGTGTTATGATGTCGGTACGAAAAAGAAAAAAAAGAAAACACTGGAGAGAATACGGATGAGAAAAGTATTACTATGAGGCATTGTGATGATAGCGAGAAGGAGAAAAAATATGGAGACGACAGAAGAAGCAATAGAAAATGAGGTATTGTGATGGTGGTATCGGAAAAAGAAAAAAATGAACACAGGAAAGAGAACTGGTACGAGAGAAGCAGTACAGTGAGACGACATGATGGGGGCAAGGAAAAGGAAGAAAAGATATGAACAGTACAAAAGAGGCAATAGAAACTAAGACGCTATGATGATAATACGAAAAAAAAAAATAAAACAGCAGAAAGAGAATATGAACGAGAAAAGCACTACTGAAACGACATGATGGTGACAAGGAGAAGGAAAAAATATAGGCTTGACAAGGGAAGCAATCGAAAATAAGGTGCTATGATAGTATGGAAAGAGCCAGCGACATAGAGATGGAGAATGAATGTACAAAGAAACCAGGGAGATTATTACGAGAGAGGTGGCGGATTAGGAACAAAGAGGAAAGAGAGAGGCGGGAAAAAATGAGGGATGTAACATGAAGGGTGGACGAGAGGAGCTTATACACGTCAAAATTACCACTGACTTGGGGGAGGAGGAAGGGAAACGTTAGGGAGGAGGGAAAAAATGGATGAAGAAGAGAAGATTTGCCGCGAAAGAGAATGAGTGAACAGAGAGGGAGGAAAGGAAAGAATCACATAATATTTAGTCCTTCCTTCCCGTGAGGCAACTTTGGGATAAACAGAAGAATGATTTTTCACGGAATCTACATGTCGCTATAAGCCTTCATGTGCCTGGAGGGAAAGAAATACAAAAAGGACCATGATCCCTCGATGCAATTTACTGACTAGAAATTCACGAGCGATCAGTTGCAATCATTTCTTTTTCTCTTTTTTTTCCGTCTGGCTGAACGCGTGTACCTATTTCTTTCCTCCTGACATTCGCTGAGCTGAAGACGTGACGGGCTGAAATCGAACTGAACCTCAATTTCACGGTGGTGTTACATGTAGATCCAGATTAGCTTTGACTTTGGTTTCATTACTTTTTTTTATTTTTTAACCCCATCAAGCTCCGAGTCGTGGTTTACATGTTTTTTTTTACTTTCACTTTTACTTCTGACATTTGTACGGGTCATTTCATATTATATCTTTCGTAAACTCTTAACTTTGGTTTCACTACTTTTCTTTACTTTTCAACTCCATTACGCTCCGAGTCGTGGTTTATATGCTATTTTTTTTTATTCTCACTTTTACTTCTGACATTTGTACGGGTCATTTCATATTATGTCTTTCGTAAACTCTTGACTTTCGTTTCATTACTTTTCAGATATAGGCCTGATAGCTTCTTGGAATTACCCTTGTTTTTTTTTTTTTATGTTTACACACACACACACACACACACACACACACACACACACACACACACACACACACACACACACACGGGCAGCAATCATATCACGTTTCTGTAATTTATCAAGATTAAGGAACTTTATTGACCTTCAGGCCCATTACCAGTGTCTAATGTGTCTCTTCCTCCTCTTCTTCCCTCGGCCTCACACAGCCACGGCCCGTATTAACAGAGATTCTTAAGCGAATGGTCTTAAAATCCACCTTAACCTTCCGTAGTTGGTCTATTACTCCATCCATTACCTCATCAGCAGTAAACTTGAAGCTGCTGATGAGATAATGGACAAAGTATATTCATAAAACCAATTTCGAGAAGTTAAGATGATTTTAAGACTAGAATAGAAAAAAATAATAATAGTAATAATACTGCCCCAACCTTTCTCTCGTGGCCGCATCCTACCCCGGGTTCCCTGTCTACCAACCGTATAGTCCTATCCTTTCTGGCGCAGGTGCTTTGTATGAAGTAGTTCTTGGCAGCATCCCCTTCCATTCCTTGTAGGATTACACTAATGGATACTAGTAGTCTTAATTTAGTTTCATCTTTAATCGCGTTACTGAACAGCCGACACAGCGCCTCATTCTTGCTGGTTCTAGTGTTAACGAACTGTCACTCTGAGCAGGGAAGGCTTGTGATGAGTTTATGTGCATTACGGCAGTTACAAATACCCATGAGCCTTCTTTAGGGTGGAGGAACGAGCTTTATCCGTTTGAAATGTATACTGTTCCTACCCTCATTATTGCCTCAATGCTTCACAGGAGGAGCGAGCTGTGTCCGCTTGAAATGTATGCTGTTCTAAGCCTGGCATTGTCTAAGAACCCTCCTCACCACACAATACGTCTGCTGGACACGTGTGTTTAGGTGCGATGTCAGTGAGGCATTGTAAGGAAATATTATTGAATCAAAAGATGTTCACTATCATCAAACAATTATAATTTTTCAGAAACTCGGGAAATTAAATATATAAACTGCTGAGAGAGAGAGAGAGAGAGAGAGAGAGAGAGAGAGAGAGAGAGAGAGAGAGAGAGAGAGAGAGAGAGAGAGAGAGAGAGAGAGAGAGAGTCTTCACCTTGAGTTGCGTAAAACAATGCCTTTTAGTGGCGATAAAGATGATGGTGACCCAGAATGGTGATTTTAGCGTCTGGTGCGACCATCATTGTCCTCTTGGTGCCTCCACTCCAAGCCGAGACGTTCGCACGCAGATATCAAAGCCTCTTTTTATTTGATGGCATGCACCCTCTACAAATATACTGGGGTGTTTGTTATTGGTCTGTAAACTGTGTAGGATTGGAAGCACACACACACACACACACACACACACACACACACACACACACACACACACACACACACACCGTTTATTGCCTCTCCGAGCGATGGATGGTAAAAGTAATGAAGATGTGATATGACTTGATCCTTTCATTACTTTGACACATTTTTCATAGCTATTCTTCTTACTATTTGATGATTTTATACAGCTTCAGAAACTTATGATTAGAATAGTGAAGACTGGCCATTAATCTTCTGAGTTTTGTAGTATCAATAAAATCATCTAATCGTACCCAAAACTGAAGGTAAAATTGGGTCCCAGTACCGAAGGATTAATAGGAGCCGCACCAGACAGATCATGTACTTACCTAGAGCTCCTCTCGCACCAACACGAGTTACGGAATCAACAAAATATATTAGAGACACTAGTTGCTTGACACAGTTTAGTATTCATCGCCATTAAAACCTATTTCTCTTAACTTTTCCTCGCTGCTTTCTCTAAATTTTCAAACTGTCGGTAGTGTACTTCAGTAACACGCGGGCCTCCCTGTATGGTCAGTCTCGCGAGGAGTCTGCGTGAGGCGTGAAGCGGAAGGAAGCTGATGGACCACTGCGCTCCCTTCGAGACCTGACATGAGGTGGTCCCAACTCGCCCCCTCCCGCGCGTGTCCCCCCCCGCTCTCTCTCTCTCTCTCTCTCTCTCTCTCTCTCTCTCTCTCTCTCTCTCTCTCTCTCTCTCTCGTTTCACTTCGTTCTGTAGTCTCGGCCGGTGCAAATTAAGGTAGTTTGCGAGTGTTTGCTTTTCGATGCGTTTTAAAAGGACTTCCTCTAACATTTCTACTCATTACGGCCTGTTTACGCCTCTGTGTGTATCGTTCGCTGCTAATAGTCTCTCTCTCTCTCTCTCTCTCTCTCTCTCTCTCTCTCTCTCTCTCTCTCTCTCTCTCTCTCTCTCTCTCTCTCTCTCTCGTGGTAAATTGGAAAAATGTTTGGTTGTTAAGCTTGAAAGTTCGCATATTTTGTTACCACGAGCTATTTTTACATTTATAATAGTACTTTATTTCACATAACTGTTTTTATGATGCCGAAATTCTCCTTTTTTTTATATTTTTGTCATTTTTATTTCCCAGTCCCATGCGATGAATATTCAGTGTGTTGTATGTGACCTTTGAAGTGATGGCGCAGTATTCGTTTGGCTGGCAATCAGTCAGTGTAGCGTAACACGGTCAGCCCTTAATGAGGGAAAACTTTTGTTATTGTAAGCTGAGGTCTGGTGGGAGTACAATTTACGACAACTGTTGTAAATAACAGCAGTTTCCACTAATGCATATAAAGAATGAGTTACCACAATTCCTTCTCATCCGTGCTTGTCTTTACCAGCCACAGATCTTTTTAGCTTCCACTAAAGCATAAAGACTGAATTACTACATTTTCTTTTCATCTGTCCATCTCTTTGTTTGCTTTGATTTTTACAGCTTCTACAAATACATTAAAAAAACAACTCATCACACACAACAAGATTCATGGTTTGAGAAGTAACAATAAAAGAAGAATGTATTAATATTTCAACATTTATTTACATAATATTCTATCATAAAAAAACACTTAATCCCATTTAGACTTTTTAAGCAAGAGGACCTTTGAATCATCATCTCCTATTGCAACATAAGTTTTGGATTCTTTGAACTGTGCCTTCATGTAAGCCAGGTAGGCTGCACTGCACACTATTGCCACTGTGCCAAATGCCATTACTGCTAGATTCTGAAAAGGAAGAAACAATATATATACAAGTACTACATACATGTTGTGTTACTTTATTGAATTAGTGTTCATATCTGCAAACCACTTTCTTTTATTTTTGGGATAAAGTATTACTTGTCATGCCACTCATTCATGGGACTCTATATTTAATAACAATCCTTTATGGTTGACTTGGGACAATCTTTCTTCATCACACATACATGTGCTTCTCTTTGGACTTTATGCTCTTCACAGGAAATATTCACTGCTACTCACCACTGTCATGATGTGTTCTGGAACACTGGGAGCAATGTCTTATGTACTCAGTCATATGAAAGAGTGACTAACAATATTTAACAGGAAATTCAGCATAAACCATAGCTTACCAATCAGTCTTCATGACTCCCCATCCAAACATAATTTTGTCAACTTTAACTTTCCTGCCACAACTTACTATAACTTTGTTCTCAAGACAAAGATTGAATTTCTCTTAATTAAATAATTTTTTTCATTATTTTTCAAGTGTTGTCAAACTTACTGGCTTAACATATAGTTCAAAGTTGACTGCTTTAAACACACTGGTAGTTTTAATGGATTTGATACCATCTCCTGCTGCAGGCTGCTCAGGGGCAGACTTGGGGATGGAACTTTGTTTTGTTGGTACACTGCTGCCTCCTCCCATGGCTTAACCTGTAAAATAAAACAATATAAGAAGATTTATTTATCAATTAAACTGGTTCACCAAGAATCCATCTCAACATAAAACCTTCACATACAAAATCTTGCCATTTACAAGAGAAATAATGTACAATGAGCTTCATTTCTGTTGTGGAATGATGCAATACCCCTTTTGTGGCAAACAACCTTAGACGATGGGAGAGGTGAACATCAGCTTGCAGCCAGCTGACCTAATACAAGATGTGTGGGCATTGTTACTGCATACTTAACTAAACTTAACATAACTAAACTGAACTTAACAAAAATTAAACTTACCAAACCATATCTAATTACATGGATTGGTAAACATGGAAGCAAAAGCGAGTTAGTACACATTATGGACAAACACCTACAATACTTTGAATACTTACCGTATGTGGAGACGACTGATGGGTGGCAAAGGTAACGACAAAGGTGTATATATCACGCTAGAGTCCTGTCGGTGCTGTGGGGCCCTTGTCTGCTTAACATGTTGCGTTATCTTGAAGGATTTCTTTTCTTGTCGAAGCTGAAGGAACCAAACGTAGCTACAAGTATTGAGTGAGCCCTGCCGGTACAGGTGGCAGCTCGAGATTACTCAAGGAAGCTTCCTTGTCCCATAGTATAATGCCTCCACAGTCAGG
This sequence comes from Callinectes sapidus, assembly GCA_020233015.1. Taxonomy (NCBI): domain Eukaryota; kingdom Metazoa; phylum Arthropoda; class Malacostraca; order Decapoda; family Portunidae; genus Callinectes; species Callinectes sapidus. The sequence goes on from CM035204.1 coordinate 9,864,297, forward strand.
CACACAGGCAGCCTGAGGCCCTTCTATCGGCAACTCGTGCCAGTTGTTATGTTTCTTATGTACCGCTTTCTAAAAGTTTTCTGAGTTCTCTGCTTTATCAATGTTTTTCATTATACATTGCATGTTTTTACATCAGTAATGTTTCTTTTTTTCTTTTCTTTTTTTACAGAGTTGGGTAGAGAAGTTGTGCGGCTTAAGCATCCTCAGCAGATATTTAAGTAACTCCACGGAGATTTGTTAGGCCTGCAGGGGAATGGTTGTAGTTGTGGTTTATCAGAAGAACTGGGCAAGTAAACTCACCTGTGTGTTGGTCCATCAAAAAAGGACAACAATTAATATATTTTTCAGTTTCTGATATATTCATCCAGTGGCTGTACGGGATCACAAATCCAGTACCAGTGTAAACAAAGATAAAATTACGTCTTCGGAGGAGGAAGCTGCACTGAGGTGGGTGAACGTTGCATTGTTATCCTTGATGATGCTGTGATGGGAGAGGGTGAACTTATTCAGACTGATGTGCTGAGGGAGAGAGGAAGGTGCATATGATATCCCATGCAAGATAATGTCACTATTATTTTCCTAGTGTTAAATGTTTAGTCAGCATTGCGACACACTCCAGTGATTCTGACGTGTTGCAACACAAAGAGAAATTACGCTGAAAACTGATCCCATTGTTCCAAACTGTTACTAAAGATCTCTCTCTCTCTCTCTCTCTCTCTCTCTCTCTCTCTCTCTCTCTCTCTCTCTCTCTCTCTCTCTCATTACCACCATTATGTTAGGAATGGAATCGATACTCAAGGAAGTTTAGATATAACACAATGAGGAGCTTTTATTGATTGTTTTACCTTTTAATGAAAAGATTCCAATAGATAATTGTTCTTTGATTTTTGTTTGTATTTTTCTGATCTGCTCATATATATCATAATTGTATAATTTTCTTTATTGGTTCCTTATTAAATATATCCATTTTATATTCCTAAATATTCTCTCTCTCTCTCTCTCTCTCTCTCTCTCTCTCTCCGTGATAAATTTAGTCCTTAGTAACACCATGCTCAAGACATTTGCACAAGATCGTCCACTGCCCACATGGCTCCAAACAAGGACGGCCTCACCATCAAGTAACTTGTGGTTTAGAAGACCCTTTGCTTTTTAACTCCCAACTAGAACCCAAATCCTGGATGTGCATCTCAGTTTTCATTCATGTATTGTGCTGTGTATTTGCATAATGATACATCAGACATTATTAACCAAGCATGGACAGACCAGATTTATCTTGGTGCATACAAAAATCATAGTGTTGAATGATGAAGTCCATAAAAAATCAGGGAAAGTTACCAAAGACCGATACTCACAGTTGTTCTTATTTGCTGATTGGTTAAGATGTTACATGAATACTTTCAGAATATGTATGCATTTCTTTACATTTGATACTGCATGTAGTGAAATAGTTGTTAAAATGTTCAATTCCTGAGATGTTCTAGGAATTCAATAAATCACAAACACAAACATACAATATAATTAGATAATAATAGTAATACTGCTGTGTCTGCTTTCATTAGAGTTACAGCAAAGATGTAGTTTTATACTTAAATTTGTTAAGAAAGCTTACTATACAGTATACCCCTCCACTGACTGGTGAACTTGTTTGCTGACTTTTAATTGGATTCGACAAATCCAAGGTATTGGTTTGTTGAAAGATTAAATTATTATTTATGAATATTTGACATTAGGGTGCATTATGATAAATTTCCAGGAATGGCAGATTACAGTGGGTCTGTTCTCCTTTTTGTGTGCTTTTACCAACCTCCTTGACATGTTGACAGAGAAAATAGATCAATGGAAACATGCAATATTGATTATTCTCATATTATAGCTTTATTACAATTGTTTATACTTGTAGGTAGGCAGTGCTGTACTTAGATGGTTTAGTTACTTCAGCTGTCTGACACTTTCAGTTAATGAAAAAGAAATAGTATACTATTAGTGAACATGAAAAGGAGAACTGTAACATAAGCTGTGTGGACAATCCCATAACTCTTCTAATCTTGTTGTGTGGGTTGTGTTAGAATAATAAGAGAATATGTTTTGTGTCTTATTAAATTTGTAACTCCTGACTTACAAATTGTGGAGGGATTATACAACTTGACATTGACATAACATATAGCTATAAAGCAGTGCAAAGGCAAAAAATATCATACTTAATCTTAATATGCAGTTCTTGGTTGTGTTATTAGTTACATTGTAGTGCTTAGATAGTAGATTTTTGTCTTTTATAACCTATTATCATTATTAAATCATGACAGAAGATAATAAGATGAATAATTGTTTGATCATAGTGAATAAATTTTGAGTTTCATGCACTGTAAGATGACAACTGTGACATAAAAAATCCAACAAGTGATTTAGTGTTATGTTGGTGTATTGCCAGGAATGATGTCAAGTGAACCTGATTATGCCGTAGCCCTGGGCCTCATCAACCACCTCCCAACAGAAGAACTTCGTGACCTCGTCAATAATGATGATAAACTCACTGACCTCGTGAAGGATCTACCAGAGGTGGGTCATCGTTGTGTGTAACTATTGTGTAGTATTGAGGCTCTGACAGAAGAGTCCTTGTATTTGTTTTATGCACATTCTAAGTCTCTCATTCTGCTTCATTCCCTTTCTCTCACATAATTCACTACTCAATCCTATGCACACACACACACACACACATTAAAACAGATTCTTTCACATTGACATCGTTTTTTACAGATGAAGAATTTGGCCAATGAACAGGAGATGCTGCTTGCGGCCAACAAGTCTTTGGCAGAATTTAATCTGTCCCTAGAGCCAAAATTATCACAGGTATTGTTCTAGATTTGTTCTTTTCTGAAATTTGTTTTAATTTTTCCATCCCAATATAAGATATGAGTAATTTTATTCTTTATTCTTCTCTTATCTTGTTTAGTATGTTGTTCACAGTGGTCATGTATTTCCTTTTCAGGCCAAACAAACTATAATATCTAAGTATCAAGAGGCAGCACAACTCTCAGAGGAGGTTAACACACTGAAGGAGGAAGTTGGTGAGTGTGCAAATATGCTTGTGTATGTACCCATTATATAATTCATTCTACTAGTGGGAAAACTAAGTGTTAATGTCAAACAGTGACACTGAAGCCACCCCTCCACGCCCTAAAAAAAGAGTATTTATAAATATCTTGAACCCTCCCTCTTAAATGAAGGCAGGTCAGAGAAAGTTGGAAATACAGAAGCAGGTAGGGAGTTCCAGAGTTTACCAGAGAAAGGTATGAATGATTGAGAGTAGTACTGGTTAACTTGCATTGGAGAGGTGGATAGAGTAAGGGTGACAGGAAGAAGAAAGTTATTAATACATCTTAATGTGAAAATAAGTTACGACTTGTCAGATATCAGTTTATTATAAGAAGAAACATTTTTTTTTTCCATAACAAGTGTCAATAGGATTTAATTGGTGAGGGTGACTAGAGTTTCAATGAGGTTCCCTTGGTGTTCTCGAAGTGCTCGCTCAGCCTTTTGTTTGGGGATCTCCAGCTCCCTCATAATCAGCTCAACATCCTCCTTCTTGATAGACACCTTGGCAAGCTCCTGTTCCTTAGCAAGCTGGAAAAACAGTGACAAACATAAGATAGATTCTTAAGCCTGTCATCATTACAACCTCTATGACAAACTTCAATCATTTCAACTGGAAAATCATTTATATATCAAAGCACACAGCAAAATCATTTTCAGTACAATTAAATGCATTTAACGGGTATATATTAACCTTATTTGCATCATCCTGTCGCTTAACATCGTTGATCACAGAAATGAAACTGGCATCGGATTTGATTTCCTTCTCTTCAGCATAGTTGGTGACACGTTCCAGGTCTGCTGCACCACTGTCGTGCTTAGCCACTTTGCGTTCCTTGCTTTTGGTTTCCACCTCGTCCTCCATCTCGTGGTTTTCGTCATGGGACATTCCTGTGCATGAAATGTTATTGTCATGTGAGAGAAAAGAAAGAAAAAAAGAATCACTGGTTTAATGAGAGCTACGATATTGAGGACTGGGCTATCAACCCCATCTTCGCGTATTAATCAAGTCTACGGGCGATCGTGATGAGCATCGATCTTTGATAGAACACGACCGAGAATCACCATCACAGTATCAAGTATCAAGTAAGGATACTGACAAGATGAGAGAGATCACAGTGGGCTGCCCCAATGTTTCACTCCAGTTTCTTCTCCCTTCCCACAGATAATTCTTATACATATAGCGAATTGCAGGCGGCAGTATACGTTCAATTACATATAGATTGCCACATTCGAGGAAAAAAATGATGGTGTTTACCAGCAGAGTGACGTGCACGTTGGTGTGCTTGCCTTGCCGCACTGTTTACGCCACGGCCACTGCTGCCAAGGAGTGGCGGTGTGTCTACCGTGTCCTTGCCGCAGTCAATGGTCACATCTCAAAACCTGTGGAATGGGGCTGTGTAGGATGAGTGGCTTTGCCAATGATTATACATCTCTTGACAAATAGACACTCACTGTATTTGTTACTATCGTACTGGCCAATTATACGGCATGTGGTAAATGGCTTTCATTCGGACTGAATTGGCAACACTGAGCAGTAGTTGTCGGCTGCTGCCGCGGGATTGCTTATCTCAAATTAGAAAATAGCCCAATTATTCAACATGTTCTCCAGCATTAAATAATTATAGTGTTGCTGTTTCCAGAGTTAGTTACGAAGCATTTCCTTTCACTTCTTCAGAAAGACGACAACAGACCAGTCCACCAATCTCTCCTTTCATTCAGTCGTGAAATGATTGTTAATGATGTTAATGGAGTAATGCCATCATTAGGAAAAGTGTGATAGATGGATAGTGTTCTGAGTATTGAGATGTTAATGCATTGGTTAGAATGGGTGAAGTACATAAAAGACAAAGCCGTACACTTAGGTGAGAAAATAAGTACTAGATGTTAATAAAGGAAGCTGCATAATGTCAATGGCTTACTATAGATTACAAAGAGTATGTATCTGTAGTGTCACCATGGCCGGGCATTGGATACATGTTGTCAGCCAGTTCAGTATTGGGATTTTTTGCCCAGGTGATCCTGAGGAGTTGATGGATTCCTTCAGGTGATAATTACTGATGTGTGAATTATTTCTTCATTAAATTTTTCTTCATTTATTGATTTTCTGGCTTTATTTTACATAGACATATACAAAAAAACATTTCCCTTCTTAATATTCGTAAGTGATCATTGAGTAAGATGATCACATCACTTATATATTGACAGGTCCATTTCTTGAATGTATCAATAAAAATGTCAAACTGTCATTCTTGTTAGTATTTGTTGCTGTTTCATACACTGGAGAAAATTAGACTTTTCTGAGAGAAGCCACTTTTTCCCATCTTTCTAAAGATTATAAGAACCTTTATTACAAGAAGCTAATTGTGTGTTCCAGACTCTTCCAGTTGTTAATCATGATTACAAAAAGTCCAATGTGTATTACAGACTCTTCCAGTGGCCAGTACACAGCAGACAGCATTGTGGCTTTGCTCCAGTCATTTACCCGAAGCACAGAGGAGGAAACAGAGGTATGTAACATGTCATGGTAGACAATCCACAATTGAAGTTCCATAGTCTAAAAAAAAGTTTCATTGTAAAAGTGCAAAGTAATATCAAGGTCTCAAGTCACTACCATGTTTGGCACTCATTGAACCTGTCAACCTGAGTCTAACAATGCACTTACCATAGGCCAGTGCAGATAGCCAGATTGATGTATAATTTGAAGAAATGTACAAACCTGAAGTGAAGTAAGTCTAGCAACAATAGAGTTATTCATGTTTATATCAGACCTGTGTGTAGGGTAACTTGGCTTATGTCTTTATCACTTGCAAGCTAAAAAGAATGTGATATGTGATCATTCCTTTCTCCTCCTGAAGAATCTTGTCCAGTCATTCTTAGACAAGGAACAAGAAGTGGATGAGTTCTTGTCTGAATTCTTGTCCAAGCGAAAGTTAGCACACCTGAGGAGAATCAAGGCTGACAAGATTACAGACCTCATCAACCAGCAAAACAGCAGCTCCCACAACACACCATATCCACCTCCAGCCTCTGCCGGTGGTGGCTTAGGCTATGGAGGATCCCAGTGGGGTGCTCCATATCCAACTCAGCCTGTCAACATGCCCCTGCCAGGATTCCCTTGAAGAAGCAATGTAAATAAGTGTCACTGAGGCACATATTCTCAAACACTTATGTGCTTCACCTCCACTATTTCAAAAGGCTTTATTTTAAGTTACACAAGTTTATAAGCAGTAGTTTACACAAGTTTTTAAGCAGTTTTAACAGTTCTATACACAAAATTGTAAGGTTTCATTATTAGCTGGAGAAATGCTCTTGAAAACTCTGCTAATCATCCCTGCGGCCTTTGAGAATAATCATGGTGAGAGAGCAAAGTGTTTCTGAATATAGACTTAAGAGAAATCAGTGAATATGTTACCAGTAATGCACAGTGATGTGTGTTCAGTTATTGAGGTGTGCATTGGGGCTATCTTGGTTATTCTGATTCTGTCATCTTTTTCTTATTATTAGAAGTCATGTTATGTAATCGGAGGAGGTGCTGTCAGCATCTTGTGTTCCTCAATGCAGGAAAATAAGGCAAGATTTTCACCTTAGTATTTCTTCTGATTTTTTATTATTATTTATTCTTTTATCTTTTATTCATTATTTTTTCTTTCAGTCATTTCTTCCAAAGCTGGTGCATGCACACACACACACAGACACACACACACACACACACACACACACACACACACACACACACACACACACAGTTAGTATTGCACTACTATTTTTGGTTTTCTACTTTTCTTCATATTATTGTTATTATTATTATTATTATTATTATTATTATTATTATTATTATTATTATTATTATTATTATTATTATCATTACTGCTGCTGTTTTTGTTACTTTATAATTATCTTATTGAAGATAGAAATGTGGAATGTTTCACTTCTAATTATATTTATACTCCATATCATAATTTGAAATGTATTTAATGAAAATATTATATTGATTGATCAATTATCTTCATTCCACCTAAATGCTTTAAGTACTGTATATGTGTAGTTATGTACAGCACTTAGACATTAGATTAGAAGTAATACATGTATTAGTGAGTTCCTGAATTAATAATGATGTGTGGTGGAAGGTTTTGTGCAGAGTATAAGTGATGATGTTTACATGTAATTGGCTGCTTTCAGTAAAGCACCATTGTCCACACCTGAGAGCCTGCCTGATTCCCTTGCTCATAACCCTATTCCTTACAGAGTGCTGAATGAAAAACAGCAAGTCATAAACATAGTTTGTGACTCACTGGTTGAGGTAGAAGGAGAAGACAGGCTGATCCACCTTCCCCTGAGCCACCAAGGTATTGAAAACAATAGGGATGCCCTGACAAAATTATCTCTGATGGCCCCTGGTTAAATTATCAAAAAGTATTATTTTATGTACTTTGGATCAGGCTTTATTGTCACACTGAATGGTTACAGAATAAGGTGCTGTGGTACTATGATGGTGAATCCTCACTGTATCCTTCCAGATATTTTGTAGAGTCCATGCAGACCAATTTATAGTTAAGACAAGGACTTCCTACACACCACATACTCAAAATCTTGCTCAGAGTAATAAGTGTGAAAGGTAGAAATTCCTCTACTTAGACAAAGCAAATCCCATGCGAGTCTGGCCAACGTCAAACTCAGTGTAGTAGCGAGCGATGAAGGGATCTCCCAGAATCCATGCTTCAATAGAGCCCAATTGCAAGCCAAGGATGCCCACGATACACACCGTGGTGCCTGCTTGGTCAGTGCTCTGTCAGGGGCAAGCAATTAAAGCATATCAATGATCAGCCAACATAGAGGTGATAAGTCATTAAAGCTTTACAGTACATTAAATAATAATGAGAAAGTGAGAGGCTATAGGTAAAGACTTTTCTCTCTCACCTCAATGACCAACTCAGATCCTGTCATATCGAAGTCCCTCCCGTTGAGTGTGAAGGAAGTGACGGGCATGTCCGGCACCTTGCCACATGGGATGATGTATTCTCCAGCAATCAGTGGGAAGGCACCAAAGTCATTCATGATGTCCTGAGGGAAACATGGCATTCCTTTTTATTCTCCTTATGTGGATGTGAGTTAGGGTGTCAGATTGTAATGTGAATACACACTCACACTCACATGCACAAAGGCATATACCCACTTTAACATCCTCAGCTGGTCCTGCGATCAGAGAAGTGCCTGTGTCAACAATAGTCTCACAGGGGCTGCAGAAAGGTTTAGCTACGCCTCCAATCTTGATGCTGTGTGAGAGACAGATAGAGAACACATGACATGACTATATATATTTTGACTTTAAAGTAATTCAGCAATCCATTCTCTATTTTTCTGTATGAATGCATTTCTTTTTTACAGTGCTTTGAATGTAAAGTAAAGGTGATTGTAGTAGAGTGACAGTGAAACTAATGGATGAGACTCACGCTTCAGCTGTAGCTTGCCAGTAGCCAACACGAGACACGGGCACATAGTGGAACTCTCCCTCGTAATGGTTGGGGTCAGAACCGCCCAGCACCAACTCTCCACCCAAGTTGCCCTCCTGGTCACTGTCAGAAATACCAAGTCATTTGTGGGCCACACTAAGACAATTCAGCGCAGATTTCAGTATGTAAAAGTGCATGTCTTATTAGTCTTATTGCCAGTTCATTAATGTAAGAAATAACCAGTGACTTTCATTCTTTCACCTTCCTCCTATTACTTGAATAACCACAGAAACATTATCACACACTTCCTGAATTAAACTAGGCAAAATGAGAGGACTTCTTGCAACTATCCTTGTGTTCCTATGATGTTCCAACTCACTGGTTGAGGTAGAAGGAGAAGACAGGCTCATCCACCTTCCCCTGAGCCACCAAGGTATCAAAAACAGTAGGGATGCCCATCACAGAGATTGTAGAGAAGCCCATACCAAGGATACCATCAAATTTGCCAGCAACAAAGGCCAGGCCAGGCTCCTCTGTGGCCTCAGCAAAGGTCTGGTCCTCAGCCGCTAAGCCGCCAATGGACACATGGTCACTGTGAACAGATAAAGCTTAAGAATGTTACTTTTGTTTAGGTAAGTTTGTTTTTCTACAAATTCTACATGGTGTTAGTATTTATGTAAATGCAGGAACTCTTCCCAAGCTTCTGTATTTTGTCTTATCAATGATTTAAACTCTCATGAGGGAGATATCAATACATTTTCTTTGTTCTCAAAGGTATTTTCATGACACTAGTAATGCCTTAACAAAATGTCTATATCAGTGATAAGAAGTATCCATGATAACCAGACTAATTATTTCTCTGGCTTAGGAAAAGTCCTTGCAACAACTCGAGGTGCTTCAGACTGGCTGGTGCAGGCACATGATGTGGAACCAACACCTTGACTCACCTGGAGAGGAAGCCTTTCATTGCCCCAGAGCCATACTGGATGTCAAAGTCAGTACCATTGGGTTTGTAGGTAGTGGACAGTGAGGAGTCATAACGGTTGTGGAATTCTATAAGGCGTGGTGGAGAGAGAGAGAGAAAGATTCATAATTACAATGTTGCATCTTTCACTATCTTCTATCATAATTTCTATGACTGCTGCTCCTTTGAAATTAATAACTTTATGCACTCCCTTTCTTCCATAAGATTCACTCACTCTTTTCCTGCCCACCATTCTAGTACAAGAGATCTTTAATCCTTCATTCCTTTCACTGGTAAATTCCTAAAGTCTTTGCCTATTCCTGTTTCTTTCATTCCTATGACATGAACTCCTTCCAAAGAGAAGTACAGCTATGTATCAAGAAACCTCATAGATCCAGTCCCCATTAGCATATATGGGAACTCACGACAGGCCAGGTTGAGAATGGAGCATTGTTCTGATGGGATCCACAGGTTGGAGGAACCAGTGTCGAAGATCACCTTGAAGTACTGGCCAGGTGTTCCAATGTAGATGGGTCCATAATACTGAGCCTGTAATGAGGGAGGCAGAGCAAGTATGAACATAAGAGGCAGTCCCTTTACAAAGCATCAACACTTGTACATAAATACTCATTAATCATACTATTCATTAATCCATTTCTTAAAGTTTACTAATGATCATATTATTGAGTACATTTTATTCATCTCATCTTATCTGTAAACTATTTTTCATAGATTTTTATATTTTTAATTTTTATTTTATCCATTTTGGATGCATTACATACTTCATGTTCATTTCTGATTACGAAGCCTTAAGACTGTGCTCCAATTTTCTTGTTATAAGATTATTTATCAGATCCCCTTTTAATTTAAATAAGTGGGTCTTCATAAGCATCTCTCTCTCTCTCTCTCTCTCTCTCTCTCTCTCTCTCTCTCTCTCTCTCTCTCTCTCTCCTTACATCCATATAGTTGTCGAGGTCCACATGATCAAAGCGTGCATTGTAGCGATGGCTGACAAAGGCGTGAGTGCGGCGCAGATCCTCAAGAGTATATCTCCGTTGAATCTTACGCAGGGGAATTCTGGAGGTAGTGGTGGTGGTGGTGTTAGTGGCGATAGTATTAGTAAATGTTATTGTTCCTGTTATTAATGTTACTGTTTATTGTTCACATCTCTCTCTCTCTCTCTCTCTCTCTCTCTCTCTCTCTCTCTCTCTCTCTCTCTCGTTACCTGTGCAGAGCCTCAGTGGCGACACCCAGCACCAGCAGCAGACAAATAACGGAGGCCTTCATCGCGAAAGGCTGTGATGCACAAGACGAATGTATTCCTTATCCTCCGCTCTTTAAGTACACACGGTCAAGTTGGACCCGCTGAGCCATTCGACTCAGACCACGGCTACTATCGGAAGAAAACTCCCACGCTTTTCCCATGCGTTGGTGGGAACGAAAACACTGATATCTCACTCGGTTCTATAAAGCTTCGGGAATTAAATACAGCCTTTTCTCTTGTATTGCGGCTAGTTCCCCACCCTGCAACAGGGTATAGAGGAGACATATAGGCCTTATGAAAGCGTGAGAGGATTTTGATTAGAAGAGAGCATCTAGGAGGAAGGAAGCGAGACATGAGTGCTCTTGCCTATTAAAGTGACACGTAACACATCAAATCTATGTATAGAGACTAAGGAAGGTGATACGAGTTAGGGAGTTTATAAAGGGCATTCCCCTTAGAAATTCCCCGGTCATACTCTCCTAAAAGTGAAGTGGCAGCGTGGTGGACGTTATCGCTGAGAAGAGTAGCATGTTAGTAAACTCACAAGAGCCACGGGAGCTGATACACCTGTTACTCTCTCTCCCTCTCTCTCTCTCTCTCTCTCTCTCTCGATGATAACTCTTCATATATAATCTTAAACGCATTTTTCTCCCGTCAGAGCGGTTTTCAAGGACCATAGATTTTTTTCGTTTTCTTTTATCGTGGCCTCAGCGCTCGTCTCTGTCTTATTTGAGTATGTGATACAGGAAGATGATCCCTCAACCTGGGGCACGCGTTTCTCGACCTCTATCAATAACACCTTTGAAAACTAATAACTTTATTACCTGTTATTAGGTGCCTTGCGATAACTATAAATATGGACCTTATGGCAAAGTTATAAAACCTGAATAAACAATATCGGACAATGTCACTTTAGAAGAGAAGTTCAGCTGACTTTGTTTCGGGGACAGGGAATACCCATGAAGTCCTCGTGTGAATTTCGACACCTGCATGAGATGTTATCAAGAGAGAGAGAGAGAGGGGGGGGGGGGCTTTAAGGAAGATAATTGTGAGTGATGGTAGTAAGTTAGGTGTCAATTGACATTCCCCCTAACTTTTTCTTCAATAACTTCTGCAACATTCGTGGTCTCAGGTCTAATTTCCAATATGTAGGTAGATGACCACCTCTGCGTTACTAAACCTCATTTTCTTTTGTACCGGTAGTCTCTTTGACAGCTGAGAGGTGGAGGCTGCCAGCTTGCCAGCGGAAGCATTTAACCATAGCTTTCCTTTATGCCTCTATCATTGCCTAGGAGTAGTGTCACGTGATGTAGCTCTGTACCCAGCATGTGGTAACTTCAGGGACGCCTCAGAGGGTAATGGAGCCTTGTGCTGAAGCGACAAAGTGTGAAAAAAAGCTGCTGGGATGAAGGTTGATGTGGTTAGTAAGATATGTTATTCAGAGCGAAGTTAATCCCTACCTAACCTAACCTACTTCCTTTGATAGAAACGCTATTATTTCAGTGTTGTTCAAATGTTTCTATTGCAGTCAGTGATCATTCCGGTGCACAATGGGGCTGCGTGGTTGGACGCGTGTCTTGCCTCAGTGGGGCAGCAGGAACTTCAGCAAAACGGTGCAATGATTACAGTGGAGGTGTCTCTCTTCCTGGACTCCTGCACTGATGCTTCTGAGACAGTGGTGCAGCAGTGGATCCCGGTCCTACAGAGCAAGGGATTATGTGTCAAATTCACCACAGAACACAACAGTAGCCCTAAAGGAGGTACATCCTTATCTTGATCAGAGATTTTGCGTTTCCATATCATGACTCATTTTCATATCTATTCCCCTTATTATTTGGCAATTAAATATAGCTTCAGAAATTTATGCGATGTAAACTCTGGCCATTGGCCATTGATTAATTAACTTACTTATTATTTAAATCATCTAATCATGTCCAAAATTGAAGGTAAAAATATGTTCTAGTAATGAAGGAGTTATATACAGTTTCTCTTAGCTCTCTTCAAGATACTTGCAGTTATGTCTTTTCTTATCAACATCTTAACAAAGTGCACTCATATTGATATAAGTGCATTTTCATTGATATGTATTGTACTTTGTCCTGCACAGTGGGGTATGCCAAGAATAGGGCTGTGGAGCAGAGTCAAGGAGAGTTCCTGTGTTTTCTTGATGCAGTAAGTTGACAATTGATTATCCTGTGTGTGTGTGTGTGTGTGTGTGTGTGTGTGTGTGTGTGTGTGTGTGTGTGTGTGTGTGTGTGTATAGTAGCAACAATACATAAATCACTCAACAATAATATATACTTGCCAGTTATGCTGCATTCTTATGTCCAACATTGTATACTTAACACTAGTATGATGGTTTTCAGGATGATGTTATGATGCCTACAAGAATACAGAAGCAATATGAACTTGCCTGCAAAGCTTCTAATGCTGTGAGTGAATCTTCCCATCTTTCAATTGCACATTATGTCTGCCTATATCTGATGCATACTCTTAAGAATGTTCTCATCAAGGGTATTGCTTGCTTTCATCATCCATTCTTCATAACAGTAACAACACAATGATTCACTGCTACTGTTATCCTTGGCTATGTCTTTCATTCCACATACCCACAAGTCTCCTGTGCATTGTATTTTTGACACTAATGGTATCTTCTTGTTCTCATTTAAGTCTACATGCATTATACCTTTCTTTTTTCCTTCCATCCTTATCTTCCCCACAATTTTTTATATTCTAGTCACTGAAATGTTGGGAATTATATGCATTGATAGCAAATGTCATCTCATCACCTACTGTATTTTCATTTCTTTTCCTCTTTTCATCCTACAGATTGTTGGCTGCCGCTTTGTGAGAGATCCCCCTGACTCCACCGTGCGGTTCACTCGCTGGGCCAACACTCTTACCCCAGAGCAGCTTCAGCTTCAGGTGTTCATGTCACACGGCCCCACTGTCATCATGCCCACCTGGTTCTGTCACCGCAGTGTTTTTGATCAGTGGGTGTTGTGGTCATTATTTTCTGGTGTGTTCTTGTGCTTATCTTATCTTATGAGGAAGCCCCATTGGGTGATGTGCTTTCACATATTAGGGATGGAAAGTTTCCATTGGACTATCTCTAAAAGCATCCTTGAAAATTTCCTCTAACACCTGATGAAGGGAGTCAAAATAAAATAATAATAGGGCCCTAGAATTAAATGATTAGGTATTGTCCTTGGATTGCAGAGTTGGTGGGTTCAGTGAGAAAGGAGCAGGAACCCCAGAGGATCTCATATTCTTCTTCCACCACCTGAGGCTCAGAGGGAAGGTCTTGCGGCATGATGATGAACTCCTGGTGTACCGGTACCACCCCCAGGCCACCACATTCTCTATAGATGAGTGAGTTGCTCGCAGATGAGCTGAATGTTTTGAGCCATGAATAGGAGAAAGTGAGAGGTTTAGTATGTCACTGCATTGATTTTTCTCTAGGCAATATAGTGCAAGCATCTTTACATTTCAGGCAAACCATCTGGGACCTGCGAATGAAGGAGCTTGAGGCACGAGTGCTGTGTTGCTGGGAGGCCTTCACCATATGGAATGCAGGAAAGCAGGGCCGCAAGTTTTACAGGTCAGTGCAGGTATGTCAAGGGGTTTCATTTGGGATCAGAAGCATTTATTTCAGCAACTCTATTCTCAGCTTCACTCCTTTTATTTGAATTTCATAGGATATGCTTTGGTTTGCAGATCACTGAGCAGGGAGGCCCAGAGGAAGGTTGTGGCATTCTGTGATGTGGATGCCAAAAAGGTCAACTCATTCTACACTTATGAAGAATCACCTGAAAGACCAAAGCCCAAGGTTCCCATTGTGCACTTCACTGAGGCTCGCCCTCCCCTAGTGATCTGTATGAAGCTGGTGAGTTGTCATGCTCTTGTTGATTTTCCTTTGTTGTTATTGTAGTGACAGCTCAATTCAGGCTAACAAAATTCACAAGATTCTTATGGTCAGTAATCAGGACTGGACAAGAAATAATGGATTCAGGATTGTTTAAATTGGACAGCAGATTTACTTTCAAGCCTTCAGAGTATTTTTTTCAGTATTTCCAAAGCAACATGTTGTAAATAATAAAAACTTCTATATCGACTAGAGTGAGAGAGTGGAGAAGATTGAAAACAGTTAGCCAGTTTCTTTGTTCCAGGAACTGACAGGAGGCAAGTTTGAAGAGAACTTGGCTTCTCTGCAGCTCAAGGAAGGAAAGGATTACCACCTTTTTAACTGAGCTGCCACACTACCATAGTAACAAGTGCCTTTGTATGACAGACTTGATTAAGTTAACATTTCACCACATGCAAGGTTGCTCCCAAGAATGTCGCTTGCATGGTGAGTGAAAGCTAAAGAAATAAAAAATAGATCTCTTAGAAGAGTTCATCAGTCACCTTTTCATATTCCTTTATTCCTACTTATATCCAGCCATGAATTAGGATAGTCTTTCAAAACTCCACAATAAGTGAACACTGGCAATCTGATTAGTGAGTCCATTCCATTCATCTATCAGTATTTGAAAAGCAGTTCCTTCCTATTTCTTTTTTCTAAGCCTAATTTTATGAAGCATCAACACATTATTGCTTGTCCTATCTTGCTTACTGAAACTGAAGATTTTGTTAATGCCATCCCCTATAGAACTTGAAAACCTCAGTCAGGTACACTCAACTTATGTCTCTATAAAGTGTATATCTAGAAGCTTCAATCTCTATGGAAAATCATTTTTCATAGCTAAGGTTATATTATGTCAAATGGAGAGAATCAATTTTATTATTATATTTTTCTTCACAACAATGTAATTTCATCAATCTATCTTAGTTATCACATGATATCTATTTCTTTCAATTACATTGTGTCAACTTGTCAGTCATCTGGCCTGTAATTTGCTTGAAGTAATAATAGGTACTCCACTCTTTATTCCTAAGTAATTAATCAGCTGTGCCACATCACTTTTCATCCAATCAATCATGTCAACTTAGTAATCATATTCTTAAAAAGTTAACATAAATATCACCTTCCTTAACCATTCTAATTAGCAATGACAACTGAAGTGCATATGAATATCTCTCTCTCTCTCTCTCTCTCTCTCTCTCTCTCTCTCTCTCTCTCTCTCTCTCTCTTCCAGCCAGTCATTTCAATCCATCCACCACCTCATAATTCACTTCAGTCATGTCAGCTGTTCCATTTTCTCCAGGAAGGTGACATAGGTGGCCTTCTGTGCCCCTGTGGCAGGGATGAAGTGTCCTCCAGGATGTATCAGTGTCTGAGGCTCATGGAAGTACTGCAGGAACTCTTCACTCATGTGTTTCTGTATAACCTGCAGTGTAAAGGGATAATAATAGAAGTGGTAGTGATGCCTCAAACTTCAGCTATATCACTTCTTTATGAATACTCTTACATTTGTGTATATGTTACTTGGTTCTCTTCACTGTTTGTGCTAATACTTCTCGGTCTACATCTATCCCATGCCTAGGTTATGTATCTTAAAGACTTGCGCTTACCTGGTCTTCTTCACCAAACACATGTAGGGTGGGCAGAGTTATCTTCTCCGAGTAGAGTGCTTGGTGTGGTGAGGAGCGTGACTTGAAGGCTGAGGCAAAGATGGCAAACTTGAAGGAGAAGGGTAGGTTTCCCTGCTGCTGGAGACCACAAAGGAGGCCAAGCATGGCTCCTCCTTGGCTGAAACCCAGCAGACCATCAAAGGGCCCATTCTCATTCACAAAATCCACTACAGTCTTCAGAGAATCCTGTAAAAAGGAGGATTGTAAGTGTATTATAGATTTGTAAAATATCAACAGCTTCAACTATAGCAATGCCAATGTGATAAATACCACACAGGGGGAAGAAATACATACATTGTATCCTTTCACACAGTCAGACTCATCCTGGGCCTTGAAGTAATCATTGGGCTGACTGAACCACCACCCACACCCACCATCCTCCTTATCACCCCCATCACTGCCTGGTGTTAGAGGTGGCACTCTCACAGGCGATGTCACAAACACGAACTCAGCATGCTTCTTCAATAGCTTCCTGTAAGGAAATAACAAACAACTCTAGAACACCTTTGACCTCAGACTATATTATATAAAAGCCATTTGAGATGGCACCATACAGACCAGACTCAAATCCTGTACTTATATACCTGAAAGCTCCTGTCTTTTCCCTGAAGGTGGTGCCAGTTTGCCTGTACCCATGAAGACACAAGATCCGTAGCTTGGTTTGCTCAGCCCCACCCATGCTAGAATCAAGTAGTTGTGTATTGTTCCTGGACTGTAGCGAGGAGACCAGGGGGATGCAAGTTTGTAATGGCAGAGTTTGCTTGGTGCATGAGTTGTAGTGATGCCTGCCCTGTGGGATGAAGAATGAAGATAGTGTCAGAGTCATCCTGTACTCTGAAGAGGAGGGAAGCTATTGGAAGAATAAGAAGATTGGAAGACCTAAAAGCAGGTTTTCTTAAGGTCAGTATTTCTGAGTCTTTTTTCTTTTCTTCTTCTGGTCAAAGGTAACCAAAAAAAGTGAAAAAAGCTAACTGTAAGTGCCAGCTTCTAAAAAAAGAAGTCCAAAAGTGTACTCAAAATTATAAGAATTGATGCCTGATATTTAATCCTGAGCAAAAGCATCTAATGAGAAATTTAGAGAGCCTTCTGATGAATTGCTTTTATTCTTTTTATTATTATGCTCTTAAATAGAACATCATTGCTTGAACTAGTAGAATAATTTAGTAATAAAGAGCACTTGGAGAAATTCAGTGTACACTAACAGCAGAAGGGCAGAGAATACATGAGTGAAAAGCTTGAAGGCACACAAAAAGACAAAGACCACAGTTAAACAGTTCCAAGGAAAGAGTCAGCAATCAAGAAGCACATTTGCACACAGATAGAGTACCAAGTAGAGAGCATTTCTTCAGTAGGTATATTCAAGAAAGCATAGGATTGGCAGGAGCAGTATGAAATGCAAGCGGGCAAAGAAATGTTAGAGCAATAGTAAAGCAAGAAGGTTTATGAACGATTATTTTATGACAGCTGGTGTTTGCGAGCGGCAACTCTCGGCTTAGCAAGTAAAGATGTCATTAGGATTACTAAGAAAGCAAATATTAGCCACGTGCAAAGCTTGGCGACAGTAATAAAGTAGTATAACTGTGGAGGTTACTGCTATGCTGTCAGCCGGGCGAGGATTAGAGCAGAGATTGCGTCATCCGTGTTTACATGGTAACAATTTGCATGCTTCGCTGCTCTGCACTCATACAAACACCATTTATAAAGCTCAAAGATCATCAGTAGGGAAAACTACCGTAACGTGAAAAGTTGAAAACCCGACTTTTCACCTCAGCACGCGAAATCAACCCGTGTGAAAGAATGTAGGAGTAAATGTTTCAAGAATATGGATCAAAGGGAAGTGTGAAGGTTGTTTCATGTTTCTAGATACAAAAGTCACCTAATTTCGCAAGTTTTTGAGGTGTTTCAGAATAATTCATTCCAGACAGCTGTAGTAGGAAGGCATAGGAGTCGTCGTCTGCAAGGAAGTAATTAAAAGACAGAAGATACATGCCGCATCATTATAGCATGTGCAGTTCTTTTACGCAATCAATTCCATAAGTGTGGTAAAAGAAATGCTCCTTTATTATGACATTTCAATCATTACACAATACTTTGCAATTATATCCATGCATAGTATTTTATTTTAGTTTAAACCTGCGTTACTTATCACAGGTTATAATGTAAAATATATATGGTCTGATAGAGGTCAGTGTATATGATTTTAAACCTAAATTACTTATCATAGACTATAATGTAAAATATATATGTGGTGTGAACAAATATCCCTATGAATAAGCCTAAACCTGAATTACTTATTTTAGATTATAACACATATTATTTACACCTGAATTATTTATTATAGACTACAATTTAGAGTATATTTGGCGTGAATGAGGGTCGGTATATATTTTCCAAGGCAACATTGTGTCCGGGCAGCTGCCGCCATGTCCTTCTCTCCTCTCCCGAAACTCCAAGATGAGGTGAGCGCGTAAACACTGTCTCTCTTCCCACTTTTTAGCCTCTTGTACCGCCATTAGCCACCAGTGCATGTCGTGGGGGAGTGGAAGAGATCAGGAAGCTTATTTGGAGTGCATATGAAAGACGCTGAGTGTAAGAAAAAGGCGGAAATAGGCGGTGTTATGTAGCGTTTGTTAGTGTGTGTCTTGCCTCACGTGTTGCTGTTGTTGCGGCCGCCTGGTGGAGTTTTCTTACCCTCCCCTTTGCCTTGGCCTGTCCTTCCTTGTGCAGTGTGAATGGAGAGGATGTTAATGTTGATTGTGAGTCAGTGTGGTATTTGGTTATTTATATGGAGTGGGTATTTAGGCTTCTTCGGTGGCAGCAGCTGACGTGTTGTCTTCCTCCCGGCCGCTTTTTATGTTGTTCGATAGTTTTCAGTGATCGAGGCTGTCAGTAAGTGTGGTATTTGAACGGTGGAGGTGTGAAGTTGCCTTGTGTTGGAATGGAAAGCACGTGGAGCTGAGGGAAGAGTGAGGATGAAGGGGGGTGTGCGTGTGTTGCAGCAGCTGACGTGTTGCCTCGAGATGCTTACAGATGATCTGGGAGAGGGTTACAGATGTCTCGTCATTCCAAAGGCCCCTTAACTTTCTGAACTGTGGTCATGGGTGGTACTGGTGGTGAATACAAAGGCAGCTTTATACTTGAATTTATGGTCTTCATTTGTTTCCTATGATTTGTTAAGTTTCTTTTTAAATATTACAACATTGCCTCACCACCCAGAAGTTCACGTTGTACTTCCTGATGTCAAGTCTGGAGTGTTTCTTGGGGTGCTGTCTTCCTCATAGTCGCTACTGAGGATCTTCAATGTTTTTATATGCAAGAGGGGGAAGCCGGCCAAGGGCAACAAAAAGTGTTCCTATCAACACTATGCTTTATTGACTCCAGCCAGCAGCTATGAATGCATTCCACAGTACCGCTGTGGCACATGTGTAAGCCCTCTGGTTCCCTGCTGTGCGGGTCCTGGGGACTTCAAGGAGGAGGTCCGACACGTCCATTCTCGTAGTGGATCATCCTTTGTATTTGGTCCTTCTCTCCTCACAAGCTCATATCATCTTAATAACACATTCATTACCACCTCTTTTTCTCTCCCTTGTCACTTTCCCATAGATATCCCATCCTGTTTGCTGTAATGCTCAGAGACTCATTTAAGTGGGGCTTTTTGTTTAGTTGTCTTCGTTACTCTTCCCAGATTTCTCCTCTTACATAGAAAACAAATTGGTTTCATCTAAGCACTGAATTTAATGTGACATGTTTCTCTGGTGAGAAATGTAGTGAATTGATTGATTGTATATGTCATTCCTGTTCCATGGGAATATTTATTGAGTTATGACTTCAATTCATCTCACATCTACCTTTCATGGCAAAAGTTTTTTGGGGAACCTGTGAGAAATCAGGGTGTTTGGCTGGGGGAGCATTAAATCAAGCAAAGTGTGTTGCAAAAGAGATTGGAAGAAATGTAGAGTGTTTTCACACAAAGCAGCATCTCACGAAGTCCTGTCTCTCCACAGTTCGCTTAAGGTTCAGAAGCGCCTCGCCTCGGAGGTGCTCAAGTGTGGCAAGAAGAAGGTGTGGCTCGACCCCAATGAGATTGGAGAAATCGGCCAGGCTAACTCACGTAAGTAGCCTCAAGTTCTCTTTGCCTTAACAACTGGGCTACCAAGTTTTTTCATTCATTAGCCCTGTGAATTACTTCCCCTGCATTTTCTTAATCCCATCATTTCTTAACCTATCCTGATTACTGACAGTTTTGACTAACACAAGTCTTTCCTCACAGGCCAGAACATCCGTAAGCTTATCAAGGATGGTCTTATCATCAAGAAGCCCCACAATGTCCACTCACGTGCCCGAGTCCGCAAGAATCAGGAGGCTCGCAGAAAGGGCCGGCACATGGGCTTTGGCAAGAGGAAGGGTACCGCCAATGCCCGTATGCCACAGAAGGTATGAACCAGGGCCTGTATAAACTGATTCCTAAGTATGCAACCTTTTCTTTAATGAATTTCTGGTCTTAAAATCCATCTTAGTCTCAAATTCATCTTAGAAAAAGCTACCAATTTGAGAAGCTCTGTTGAGATGAGCCCTGGCTTATGATTCAGCTCCGTCACACTCATGTACGATGTTTGTTTCAGGTTCTGTGGATCCGCCGCATGAGAGTCCTGCGTCGTATGTTGAAGAAATACCGTGACAACAAGAAGATCGACAGGCATCTCTACCATGAGCTGTACATGAAGGTGGGTGGGTGGGTGATGAGGACAGCTGTTTGGTTGTGTTGTGTTGCTCTCTCTCTCTCTCTCTCTCTCTCTCTCTCTCTCTCTCTCTCTCTCAGCCCACAGACCCACAGTATGTCACCCACAGTATGTTTATATACCACAGTCACTCACCACAGTCCCTCCCCTTATTATATTTCTCTCTCTCTCTCATGCAAGTGCTGGCTAAAGGACAGTGCAGTAACAAAACATTTCTGCTTACAGGTGAAGGGTAACGTATTCAAGAACAAGCGTGTCCTCATGGAGTACATTCACAAGAAGAAGGCCGACAATGCCCGTGCCAAGATGCTGAGCGATCAGGCCGAGGCACGCAGGAACAAGGCAAAGGAGGCACGCAAGCGAAGGCAGGACCGAGTTGCCATCAGGAAGGCCGAAGCATTGAAGAGCAAGGAAGACACCGAGTAACTTGTGTACCCTAAGTAGAGTAAAAAAAAAGCTCACAAATATTACTTTTATTTCTCCAAAATGTTGAAATATAAGGCACTTGATACAATAATAAAATACCAAATCTGCTGGAGTAAAAGTTATATCAGATTCCTGCTTCACAATTCAAAGACCGTACACTGTATGAGGTGGGGCAAGGATTTAAGGAAAAGGCTGTGGGCCCAAAAGAATAAAGAAATGTGATAAACTGGAAATAGAAATTGGGTTGAAAGGACACGAATAGCATCAGTATGTGCACCACTAGACAGTGAAAATTGTAAAAGAGAACCAATTGAGTAAATTAACCCCTTCAGTCCTGGGATACATTTTAACCATGATTTTGGGGTATGTTTAGATGAATCTGACATTGGGAAGGGTCTATGGACATCAAGGCTGGAGTCTACTAAATTTCCTTGGAATTTCCAAAGTAGTATAAAATCTACAAATATGCAAAACATGTGAAAATGCATCCCAGTACTGAAGGGGTTTATGGTAAAGATGCACAGAATATGAAATGTTTCCAAAAAAGGAAAGGATACACTCCTGATCAACACATACTTCCATTTGCCTAGTGTTCCCTCACTCTTATGTTATCTAACACGGCAATAATCACAAATTGAGAAGCGTCAGCAGATAACATGACTTGAGAAGGGAAAACAGAGAAAGTGAACAGAAAAGTTACCTTGCTACTCTTCCTGTGCTGTTGTCTTGCTGAGAAACTCCATACACTGTTCCTTATCCTTTGCCTATTCAATTTGAGTACCAGCCATGTCCTGGTCTAGAGTAACATCCATTTCCTCTTCCATGTCATGTTCCTGTGTCTTCCTCTCTGGGTCTTTTAACTTGTCCATAACGCCATCCATGTTTTCTTGTTGTCCCTGTGCCTTGCTTCCCTCTGAGCCTTCCAACTTCTCCAGAATAACATCCATTGGTTCTTCTGTGTCATTAAGTCCCTCTTGTGCATGTTTTCCGTCATTTGGGTTGTCTGACTTCTCCAAATCACCATTCAGTTCAGCTTCATCTGGTGTTCCTTGCAGCTTTCTTCTCCCCTGTGAGGCTTCCATTTTGTCTGCACCATCCATAAGTTCTGCTTCATGTGGTGTTTCTTGTGGCTCTCTTTCCTGCGAGTGTTTCATCCTGTCTTCACCATCAATAAGTTCTGCTGCTTTATCTAGTGTTTCTTGTGAGTTTTCTATCTTGTCAGCAACATCAAGAAGTTCTGCTGCTGTACCTGGTGTTTCTTGCGAGTCTTCCATCTTTTCAGCACCATCAATAAGTTCTGCTGCTTTATCTGGTGTTTCTTGTGAGTTTTCTTCCATCTTGTCAGCACCATCAATAAGTCCTGCTGCTTTATCTGGTGTTTCTTGTGAGTTTTCTTCCATCTTGTCAGCACCATCAATAAGTTCTGCTGCTTTATCTGGTGTTTCTTGTGAGTTTTCTATCTTGTCAGCACCATCAATAAGTTCTGCTGCTTTATCTGGTGTTTCTTGTGAGTTTTCTATCTTGTCAGCACCATCAATAAGTTCTGCTGCTTTATCTGGTGTTTCTTGTGAGTTTTCGATCTTGTCAGCACCATCAGTAAGTTCTGCTGCTTTACCTGGTGTTTCTTGTGGCTCTCTTCTCCCCTGTGAGGCTTCCATCTTGTCTCCACTACCATTCATAAGTTCTGCTTCACCTAATGGTTCTTGTGTCTCTCTTCCCCCTTGTGAGCCTTCCATCTTGTCAGCGTCACCCACATGTTCTTCACTGTTTTTTTCTTGCATGTCTCCTAAGGTGCCTAGAGATCTTCCTGTCCCTTGTAGCTTGTCTGAAATATAAGGCACATTAAACAAGACTGTCTACATGTAATGATGGTTTCTGAGGCAAGATTATTGTTTTGGATTCAGTATTTTGTAAGATCTTGAAAAGTGATAATATATAATACATACAAGTCTGATATCTGAGAAAGCTAGAGAATACATCCAATGAAAACTTGGCATAGGTAAGTAAAATAAAAATTGGCAAGTAAATAAATAAGTACAATAAGAATAAATAAAATAAAGAAGGTTGCAAGAGGCATCTGATACACATACGAGTCACAGTCCTTTCCCAGCATGAATATATCCAGAAGAAACAAACAGGAGGTGAAAGGATTGGTTGTATTTCCAAAGAAGAGAGCAGAAAGCGATATGTTAAACTATTACCAAAATAATCCACTTCTTGGTCTTGGGAATTCATCTGCTGTGAGAAAAAGTCTTCTCTCTCTTGTTCTTGCTGCTGTTGTTGTTGTTGTTGTTGTTGCTGCTCCAGGAGTCTAGCCTTGCGCCGCTCAATAGCCAGCTGCCTGTTCCTCTCTATCCTCTCTCGCTGCTCTTCAGTCAACTTCTGCAGAATTGGCTATGTTACTAAGGAAATATAAGAAATACACACCAAATAATCCTGATTTTGATTTGAAAAAATGTACTTCCCAGGACTGCTCTAAATGTTATACTAGTGACCATTAGTCATATCTTTCAGTAAGGTTATGCTATGTTCATTAATAATCTGACATCTATGGTGTGTAAAATAGAAATACAGTGAGTTATAATGAGAGCTTAAGAAATATTTGATTAGGTACTTCAGTGCTTGATTGAATTTCTGTAATGTTTATGATTTGTTTCTGCAATAGGTTAGGACATACTGAGGCAGGCTTTGGTGGCTGGGAGGCAGGAGGCAAGACTGTCGGTGAAGGGGGTGTGTTGTTGATGGTGATGGGAGCAGGAGGTTCGCCTGAAGGTGTGACGCCCAGCAGTTGATCAAACACGTCAACAACTGGAGTGGTCTCTGAGCTGTCCTCGTCTGTACCTCGTCTCACATTATCTTCACCTTCCTCTCCTCCCTCCACAAACATGTCCAGCCTCAGCTTTTTGATGTTAACCTGAAGACAAAAAGGAGTTTTACTGATTAATATGAGTATGACTAAGTGCAATAAAAAGATCCATATGGTGTAACAATCCATGCAGTCCCAGTGTCCTTAATCAGGTACAAACTGGATGCAAAACTCAGAACCATACTTAAGTAAAGTCAAATCCTACAACTGAAATATTCTTTCAGAGCCTTGTGGTTGCAGCAAATACAAGCACACCTCCCTCACACACCTGTACATTCTTCTTGGTGCCAAGCTTCTCAATCTGTTCAAGGGTGTCTTTGAAAGGCAGCTTGGGGTACAGGCGGTGGGCCCAGTGCTCCAGTACCTTCAGCAGCTCCTGCAGATCCTCACGCTCATGACCTTTACCCTTGAACTTGAAGGTTCGGCAGATTTTATGGAGGGCAAACATCCCCCTTGGTCCTGCCAGCCTGGAACAGAATATGAGGATGAAACACTTGTTTTTTTTCAGGTTATTGGCAACTTTATAAGTGAAATTGTTTCTTAACACTGCTAACCTGAGAATTTATGATAATGAAACATCCTGCTATCTTACAGAAGTATAATGAAACATCCTCACAAAACTACAATGAAACTTACAGCCAAACTAAAATGAACAAGCCAGGAAGATCAGAATGAGGGATTAAATCTGTTAAATACTGTCTCCTCTTCCTCTTGTCTCTTCCACTGATACAGGAGGGTATGTAAAAAAATGGAGTGTTTGCCTCACCTATGTGCATCTAGTTTTGGTTGTGGATTGGTTACCACTCTCTTGGGCTTGACAGGCTGGGGTGCTGGAGCTTCAGTTGCTTCATCCTCTCCTTCTTGAAAGCACAAAAACGCACTTTAACAAACTAGAAACCTTGCCAATCCATCACCCAAACCATAAAAATACTCTTAAAAATATGACTATCTTTTGATTACAACCTTTTAGAAAGCAGTGATGGTGAGAAAGCAAAGCATTTTAGAATATGGGTCTCTGTACTGTAATAGACAAACATACACACACCTGCTGCCCCTTGTCCATCAGTATCATCCCCCCACACATTGCGCTGCTGCTGCTCTGTGTCGTTCCCCCATACATTGCGCTGCTGCTCCTCGGTGTCACTCCCACTGTCATTCTCTCCGTCTGACCCCCTAACACTGGCTGCCTCTCGGTCACCAAAAAGATCACCAACATCAAGCTCCATCACTGAAAGAAAGAAGGATGTGTTACTTTGCAAAATAATTTCAAATCTTTTATTTCTGCTAAGTTATTGTTGCAAAGGGGAGGGAAGGTGCCAGAAAGGAGAGGATGGCACAACAGCAGTGGGTGGTGATGGTTGTAATACTGCCCTGAGTGTGAGGATGTTAGTGGCACTGTAACTGTGTAGGACAAATTCCTTTACAGGGTCAGGGAAGAAAAGGATTAGGCATGAATGTTGGCTAACCACCGTCCAGTCCGGGATATATAGACAGGAAGAGCCATCAGTCACTTGGGAGCCACAGAGTACAGTCATGGCGTCTGAGCACATTACAGGTCAAACGAGTAAGTCGAAAGTCAGGGACAAATGTCTTAAAACCTCCCTCTTAAATACTCCAGTCATACGTCATAATAAGTTGGAAATACAGAAGCAGGCAGGGAGTTCCACAGTTTACCAAAGAAAGGAATGGATGATTGGGAGTATCTACAGTAATTACCACCATCATTTTGTCACTATGAACCACTATCATCACCACCGTCACTCTAGTCATCACCTCCACGAACACAAGTTGCAATACCTCTTACATTTTCCCTTGAGCCAATGTATGTTCTGGCTTATCACGTGGCTATTTACGTCCCGCTGCAGCTACTATGCACTAAAGGGTGTGATAGACTTGCCTGTCAAAGGGGTGTAGCTGTAATGTTGCTGCCAGTCCACCCGTAACAAGATTATCACCGGCAAAAGACCTTCTACACCACCACTGTCAGCGATTTAGCGCCAAATGTTGTATACATTGGACACCGCTGAGAAAAAGTGCCGATGGATTGCCGAGATGATTTTGTTATCATTATTGACTTTACCATGACTATCTTTTATTAATTAATTTGTTTCCCAGCATAACATTATCTGTGCAAATTTACCTCAGCCTCACAATCTCATTATCCCAAATTTCTAGTGCTTTCTCCATTTTCCCCTTGGTTTTCCTTTTCCTTTTTCCTCTATTTGGTCTCACTTCATCTTTGATTTCCTTCTGTTACCTCTGTTTCCAGAAATCAAAACCACATTATCCAACACAAGATGCATCATGTCATCCCAGGGTGAGAGTCAGCCTTGCACAGCGCCGCCTAACAGTATTATAGGTAAGAATCTTTGGTGCCGCCACTGCTGCTACCTATAACCTTGACTCTTGCCTTGGACACAGCTTTACTTGAATCATGAGTGTACAAGATGACTAGGAGACACATTTCCACACACACGGTCAAGAATAAAGCCATTATATCAATAGTTCTAAAATGCACCACTTTGCAAGATAACCTATGCGATGAAAACCGGTTTCTTTTAGCTATAATATAAGTAATAGCAAAAAATAACTCGTTATCAACTATGCAATAACATTTCATAACTCCCATGGCTAAACAACACACACACACACACACACACACACACGGCCACCCAGCACAGCACAGATGGTGGAGGACTGAATAACGTAACGGAGGTGCCGACCTGACCGCGGCAGTTCCGAGTTGCGAAGATTAAACACTAAACATTCTTGTAATAATTTTCTTCATAGACAACCGCAATTTTCCACACGGTATAGAGAATTAACATTTCTTTTATGGAGTTTGTTTGAGCATGATGATGGTTTCTTGACGTTATCAATTCGTTTATCTTTTTTTATTATTATTAGCTGGTTTTCGTGGCCATATTAAGAGAAAGACAGGTATCTTGTTCATTATTATTCCTCTTATTATTTTTATCGGTAACTAGTGTGATAATTAAGATCTGCAGTAACCCCTTCAATACTGGGACACATTTTTATCTAGAATTTTGGGTGTGATTAGACGATTTCATTGACATTAGGAAGAGTGTATGGACGTCACAAGATTAATGGCCAGTCTGTCACTATCCCAATCCCCACATTGAGTTTCTGAAGCTGTATGAAATCGACAAATAATAAGCAGAATAAATATGAAAATGGTTAAGAAGTTATAATGTGCACATACTTATTATATGCATTACTAATCTAACATGTTACTTTAAGAATCACGCTCTCTCCGTTCCACATAGCCTACATATTCATGGCAGCCAGCTTACTGTAGCCCTTCACCAGTCTCCTTACGAAAAAAAAAGAGAAAAAAAAAAGGGGGTAAATGTTTTGACTATGAAGTTGAGCATAAGGAGAAATTTCACTGCTGTACACACACATATACTCTTTTTCATAATGGTATTCTTTTCCTTCCTTTCTCGGATTTTCTCCTCACCACGCGGTTCGTCCAGGCTCAGAGCAACACACACACACACACACACACTGCGCCACATGAAGGTCATGGGCTACCACGTGTTTAGCATAGTAGGCCATGTCTTACTTTTCTTAATGTGTGCTATGATTATAACAAAAGAAAAAAAAAGAAAAAAAAAAGATATTGAAGTTAAAATAATTAGATGCTACGGGATTCTCATTATAATTGTAATTTGTATTTTCTAATCTTTTCAACCTTCCAAATAAAAAACAAACACGCTATTATCATTTCACTATAATCGAACACGATGTCCAATTTCACTACTCTGCATCTACGTACACAGATATATGAGGCTCAGCCTCATCTCTTTTCAAACTTTTTCCTGAGACATCCAAAGCCTTCACGTTTGTCTTCACTCAGCTCACACATACACCGCCTTTAAAAATAGATACCTATCAATAATACACATTCTTTGTTAAAGCGGCACTCGAATGATGAAACTCTCTTTGAAAACCCCAATACCTTTTACTAGAGACTGGTAGAAGCAATCGAAGAGAAACTTGTGAGTGTATGAGCTGCGGTTCCTGGCACTGGAAATCTCGCTACTCATCTTGAGAATATCCCTCACCATCCAATGCGGATGATGGCCCAAAGAAAGTCGGACAGTGGGTGGATCAGCATTCTCATCCTCTCTCTTACTCCAACTTACACACACACACACACACACATACACACGAGAAGAAAGTCACGTTACCAGTAAGTACTTTATGAATATACACTCATGCTGTTACCATAGTCATCACCACATAATCGCCATATCATCACAACACACGCACCACGTCATCACTGCGCGCTGTCCAATTATGAGGATCGTGGAAGAGAAACCAGCGTGACTTGAAGTGCCTTTCCGTAATTCTCCCCGCCCTGCCCACACGCTAAAGCTTGTTTGCATGTCAGTAACGCCACTGTTCTCGAGCCTTATCCAATCAGCAGGGCGTGACTGGCAAAAAAAGCGAATGGCGTGGACGGAATATATATAATGACGGTCTTATAAAACCACTGCCACAACTGTTTGCTATCTCGTCCTATTACAACGCTGCCGCTCATAACAAACTGCTGCCTCATGGAAAACATTCTCAGGGTAGCCACATCAGGAGTCATTCTGATCCACTGGAGGAAAGACGACGGTGGAGCGAAGGTGGAAGAGGAAGGAGGAAGGAGGAAGAAGGAAGGGGCGTCATCCGTCCCCGAGCACGAATAACCCATGTTCCCCCGGTGAAACTCTTGCCATCTGCCACTCACTCCCTCACTTCCTCTTCGGGCGGTGGTCCTGTGACAGAGTTATTACAGTGGGTGCGTTACCTCCCCAGACTGGAAAAAACCACCCACATACACATACATAAACACACAGACACAGACGTCACCTCTTCTATCACTTCTTAGGATGATATAGAAAGATACATTTTAAAAACTCTCATGAAAGCTCCCTTGGTGCTTAAGATTACACAGATGCCTTTATTCTTTGAGTGATGAGTAAGGAAATGAACATGAAGACTGGCAACTTAGATGATCCCTGACCCTTCAGCGAGAGAGCCAGCGGATGTGGAGGAGACCAGCTGAGCCCCCGAAGGATTTTAGGGCACGGAACACATGGCGGAGAAAGGAAAATGACAGGGGGGCAGCAACACAGATATGGAAAGAAATAGAGGTCAAAGAGAGAGAGAGAGAGAGAGAGAGAGAGAGAGAGAGAGAGAGAGAGAGAGAGAGAGAGAGAGAGAGAGAGAGAGAGAGAGAGAGAGAGAGAGAGAGAGAGAGAGAGAGAGAGAGAGAGAGAGAATGAAACCAAATTGCTTTGTAAAATTCAGGTACAAAGGATGCCAGGTGTGACCTAAATCTTTAAAGCTAGTCATAACAAAGAACCTTCCTAGTAATTTCCACTCCAGAAAGGCTGAGAGACGGGAAGAAACGGTGCGAATAAAAGAAGTATGTAAAGAAATAAGATAAAAGATCACCAAGACGGGAACAACTAACTGTCAAGCAAAAGAAGATGAGATACAGAGATAAAAGAGGAAAAGCAAGAACACACACACACACACACACACACACACACACACACACACACACACACACACACACACACACACACACACACTGAACGGTATGTAAATCAAACCACTTAATTGTCCAGAACAAAACACTGTCTTCCCCTCACGCTATTGCCTGCTGTCTTGGGTAACGAGAGTGTTGTTCGTCACACTAACATTTATCGTACTCAAGTCGTGACCAACACTCATCACGTCTTCAACGATAATCTCTCATCCTCAATCCTCCTTCCCTCCCCTTTATCTGAACAACAACCTCCACTGCCTCTCCTACCACTATTTATTTTGACCTGATTTTGTGCATCTGTTCGCCGCTTTCTCAAACGTGTCGACGCCTCATCTCCACTACTTTAAACAAGCCTTATAATGAAGCGGAAGTCTTTGTGGTTTTCAAACGTGCCTTCGTGTATCTAGCGACCGTTTAACGTGGATTCTGCACTAGGAGGGGACTCAGCCAATCTTTCAGCCATGTTCGTAGCATCTAATTCTTTCCCAAGTCACCCGCACAGTTCCGTCCTTCCTCTTCAGTACATTGCAGTCTAAACATTCTTCGGATTTTGAGTAGAACCGGTGTGTCTGTCTTGACCTGTGAAGGAGTAGCAGGTAGGCTGTGCTTCGATGGTTCTAAGTGATGGCAGATGTTTCGCTTGTCGTGGGAACATGCGAGACTTTACCGTAAACTGGATCAGTGAGGCTTGGATGCTTCAAAATATATATCTATTGATCCTTCCGGAAATTCTGTTGTTCTTAGTGTTCTACCAAGAAAATCACTTTCAAGTACGTTGCCCTTCAACCCAACCACAATGTCATAGTACATCTTCTGTTTCCAGACGGCGGCGGACTTTCCCTCAGTGGACCGTAATTGCTCCGTGTATACTGTAGTGATCAGCACAGTCTCTTCCACAACCAATATAACAAATCATGGAGGATTTTTTATGTAAGAAGGGGATGCTGGCCAAGAGCAACAAAGGTAATGAAAAAAAAGCCTTGAAAGACGACTATTACCAAATATATAAGCCCTCTGACTGTTCCCAATCAAGTCATATACTCGTACACACATTACTGACAGCATCTTTCCGCGCCTGATGGACTGCACTGTACGTAGCACTAATATTGACACGCTACTAATTTCACCATCACTAAAAGGGCAAGGAAGGGAACAAAACGGTCCTTGTGAATGCGACCTTATCATCTTTATCATGTCAACCTGGTCACTTGCTTCTCTCTCTGTTAATGAATGAGATTTCATCCTCTAAACTGATTCAGTTTATGTAATACAAGAGCAAATATTCATCACAAATTATGACATACGTTTTAGAGATCAGTGTGTGGTGTATCTTATGACACATCCCATCCAGCTAGTCCATACAAACTTATTTAAAAGTACTCATACCTTCTTCCCTTCCCTGCTCAATTAAACATTCATCCCCCATAGTGCAACAGCCTCAGTCCTGCCCTCCACCAGATACATCTCAACACAACACAATCCCGTTCCCACTACATAATCGTCTCCCTCCACGATATCAGTCCAGCCCCCACCACACTCCTCTCCCACAACACAACTTCGCTCCCTCCTCTCCCCTCCCCACCACACGCCACCATCACACGCTACCAACAGCTGTATATTGTGGTAACGTAGCGGGAGGAAATCTTCAGTGAGCCACATTTTTTTTTTTTTTTTCCGGAAAAGACGAATAACATGAATATTTACACCGTGGCTCCCTGCATATGTGTACGTGAAAAGGCGGGAACAAGCTTTTTTTTATTTTTTTTTTATTTTCCTACACTGCAGCTATCACGAACAGACGCCGCCACTGTGTGTGTGTGTGTGTGTGTGTGTGTGTGTGTGTGTGTGTGTGTGTGCGTGTGTGTGTGTGTCAGGGATTTGTCATGAGGAGGATCCGTGAGTGGTTTTCTCCTTTTGTTATTATTACCGCGGCAGAAAGACAAGTGGGCATCAGTGATCATTACCCCACGTCCGGCCAAGGCAATGGATGGGGAGGAAGGAGGCGTGACTGGCTGCACTCTTTTCCCTCTCCAGTTGTTGTCACTCGTGATGGTTGTCTATCCATTGTTTGTCACGGCAATATTTTTCTGTATCTGTGTTCTTTAGTTATGATTCATTTTCCATACATGAATGTAAGATATACAAACTGAGAAGTCAGTAACTTTGACAGTTATACAGGAAGACAGATCAGAGGTCTCTAATGATATCCTGAACTCTTACATTATGATTTCAACTGGGAGGCAGATGGTCACAGAAAAGAAGTGGCACGGAAGAAGGTCAAGGAAAAGTAGTCGTTTTGCTGAACCCAAACACAACCACTAATGCTCTCCTGGCTACGAGCACCTGGCTTTGTCAGGGCGTGTGTGTGTGAATATTAGGCACAGTAGGACGCCAGATGAGGGTAGAAAGTAAGGAGGTGCGAGGCGGGTCAGAACTGTCATCACGCCGTAACCCGTGGGTCCCTCGCAAACAACACACCTGATGGCCATGTGGGCCGCGTGAAGGAGGAGCAAAACACGGCACATCCCTACTTATACCGTCAGCGGTTGTGCTCGCGCTCAGTAGCACTCCAGCTACAGTCTGGCCTGCAAGTTGTTCTTTACAAGCCTTGCCAGCTCTTGACCATGGTGTGTTCTGGACGGTAACTGCTGGTGGTTCCTTTCTTCCCTTCCTCTGGTGACAGGACGGAATCAGTAGACGGACTGGTGAATTATTCTTTTAATATTTGTTCCTCCTCATCTACTGTTTTCCCTAAGGAAGAAAATATCACGTACGGGATGTAAACTGCTCTACCAGACACTTTGGACTACTGACTGTATGCACGAGGAGCTGAAACTGGTGCTTTTAAACTTTCCTGCCTCTCTGTTATGTGAAGGTGAATGAAACGCGCGTGGTGAAGTGACTCATCATTTGTTGTGCAGACCAGTGACGATCTGACTCTACCTTCAGGTAAGACTGCACCTGTGTGTGTGTGTGTGTGTGTGTGTGTGTGTGTGTGTGTGTGTGTGTGTGTGTGTGATTTAATCCAAATGGAAAAGATAATTTTTTAAAAACTTTTTTCATATTTGCTGTCAAACTTTAAGTAAGACGAGGAACCAGAAGGACTCCACTTAAACACATTTTAGCATCGTCTTTTACAACTTGCTACTCAACAAAGCCATGTGTATTACCTCAGTTTAGGATGACTTCATTGACATTAACAACATTTTTGCTTAAAATCGACTGAGCTCACACTCTGTCTTACGTGAAGTAAATCGTAATTGGATGACGACTAATTTTCACGTAAATCTAAAAAAAAAAAAAAAAAAGGGCGGAGGTGCAGCTCATTCATCTTCTCCCTGTCTTCCTTTCTATTAACTCGTCACGTCATTCACGGCGCATTGTCGAAATTTTTAAGTATAAGAGAAAGGAGAGCAAGATGCTCTTCTCACGTACAGAGGCGAAGTGTGTGATACGCGAGAAATCA
Organism: Callinectes sapidus; assembly: GCA_020233015.1. Classification (NCBI taxonomy): domain Eukaryota; kingdom Metazoa; phylum Arthropoda; class Malacostraca; order Decapoda; family Portunidae; genus Callinectes; species Callinectes sapidus. Next base: position 9,897,708 of record CM035204.1, read on the forward strand.
GTTCACTAGCTGGTGCAGGAGTGGAGTCCATTGCACACACTTTCTGGTGTGTTGGCCCCCCCCCCCTCTCCTCGCGAGTTTGTTAAAATGGACCCGTGATAAGTGTTAAGTAATAAATAAAGATAAAGAAAAGCGTCGTTACTGTCCAACCAGTGTGAACGTCAGAGAAAATACGGTCCAGCAGTGGTTATGTCATGTGACCACTCGTGTCACTCAGACCGCAGGCATATTGTCGTGCAGTAGACGCCCAGGGCGGTCCAGCACACGTTTAGCACATCACCACCCAAAGAAACACTGGAAAACAATGTTCCTTGTATAACTTTCAAGAGAGAGAGAGAGAGAGAGAGAGAGAGAGAGAGAGAGAGAGAGAGAGAGAGAGAGATTCACCTATGTGTTAAGACGATAACTGGTCCTGTGGAGATGTGACAACGCATCTCATGGGAAAATCCCGCACTCAGCCGGCGCCTAAATGTTCTTTACCGATGGCAACTATAGTGACTATATTGTTTATATCAGTATTTAGCGCTGTCATCCCCATTGACAACCAACACCTGCTACTGTGAGTGGGGAAATCCTGCAGCAGCTGCCTCAATCCTCTGTATGTCACGCCGAGCAACCCACGTCATATCGCACACTGCAAACACATCTGACTTTTCCACAATTACAATATTTGAAAGAAAAATGGCTTGCGGGATCTCCGCAAGACAAGTTTGGTTTCCAGCACACCTGAGGCTGTCTGATACTGTTTTAAAAAGGAATATTTGTCTTCTAGATAGCCTCCCTATCCTCCCCCAACCCGAACCTAAAGTTGCCTCCAGCCACACATTGACCTGTAACCCCTGCCATACGGCCACCTCACCACTTTTTTTTTTTTTTTTTTTTTTTAACACCACTACCGCCGTTGCCGTAGCCGTCGTCGCCGCCACCGCTGCCGCCAGGTGCGCCACAACATCTGTTTCTTGGAATGTCGCCTCCACCATGACTTTCACGTTTTCTAATGAAGCATAATGTGAAGTCTGTCCTAACTGGGTCACCGCACACCAGCACTGCGGCGCGGAAGTTCGGTGCTGGGCTTACTGGCTCGCCCGGAGGTGTTGTGCTCACCACTCGTGACTGGCATTGGCAAGTGTGGGAGGTGGAGTGACTCTGGTCATAGTTGAGTTTAGCAAACAGGCTTGTCACTCAGTACGCCTCTCTGGGAAGGCGTCCAGGACCAGCTACCAGTGTCCTGCTGACGTTTCTTCCCGCCACTCATTTCACTACAGCGCTCTATAACTACAAATCATTACATTCGCAATTGTTTTTGCGCATCGCCGTATTTGCAACTTCTTGATTCAACTTTTGAAACAATCTCTTACTCTAAATAAGTTAGTAATTAGAGTTTTAGACGGAATCGTAGTTCAGTTGTGCCATCACTAATCCATACTTAATCTTTTCAGAATGGTGTGGCGATGGATACCCGCGGTGGCGGCGGCAGCTGTGATTGTTTTGTCATGTGGTGCTGTTGTTGCAGAGGAATCCCGCAGAGAATTAGAGTCTCTTAGAGTTAGCTTAGGAGATGCGGCCTTTTCCAGAGGAAAAAATTGGAAGGAGTCAAGCTCGGCAGAGGAGCCTCAAATGAATTATGACTATTTTGTTCAGCCCACGCCGGACATAACACGTCCCCTTCCTTCTGTTGGAAGGCGAACATTCACCTCGGTGGTATCACACATTGACACTCCTCTAGCAGATACTTCAAGGAGAGTTAGTGCCACCAAGGACAAGAACCTTGATGTCAGGAAAGATGAGGTCCTGCAGCACACCAAGACGCATCCCTCCCACACTCAGGCCAGGACGGAACTGTATCAGGAGGGGCAGGTGTGGCCAAACGAGGACCCATTCTCAGTGTTTTATGACTCCATGTTCCCCGAAATGGAGTCCGTTATTCCAGAAGAGGAGACACACACCAAGAACATTCCCATAATTCCTCAAAAGGCAACCCAGAAAAATACGTCCACTGTCAGTGGTCCTGACTCCACGATTGAGGCGTCGGCTGACACCATTCCAACAACCTTGTTGGGCGAGACACAGTTACCCACAACGGCGCCTGTATTGCTCTTCTCCTCATCCATACAGAGCACACCATCTAGCCCTAAGCCATCCCTTCTGAATACGTCCTTTGATTCTACTAAATTCGAAAAATTAATCACGAGGATGTCATCAGTGTTAGAAAAGTTTGGTCTGTCAAAGTCCTTCACGAAAAAAATCTTCAAAGAAGAAGAAAAGTTTCTTAACGACCTCCTCCACATGAAGCCTCTAAATGACAAACTGAACTTTATTTCACACCATAAACTGTCCGCTGTGACATCAAAGTTGAGCCTTTCTCCTTTGCTCTCAAAGTTTGGTGTTGAAGAAATTTTTGAAAAGGTAACTTCCAGACTGAATTTTACAAACGTGGTCTCCAAGCTGGGTCTGCCAGACAAGGTCTTAAAAATGAATCTTACAGATCTTGTCTCCAAATTCGACATTGACGACGTAGCTTACATCGTAGACCTTGCTGAGGTTGCCTCCAATCTCAACTTTAAAGATCTGGCATCCAAAATTAACTTTGGTCACATAAATGGTGCAAGATTACAAAAAGCACAGGTCAGTCTGTCACACCTGCTGGAGTACATCATGAGCCTGGAGTCAGTGCAACACGCTACAAAGGAGTTGGGAATCAATGAGACCACAGTGAACGGAGTATTGGATCGCGTAGAAGCATCAGCTCGCCAGGTTGTGGTAAGACAATTTCAGTGTTCCTTTGATGACAAGCTTACATTTCTATTTAAGATATGAAGACCACCGTCTTTAAGTTATCACACATGATGTTAAACTATAATAATTTGTAAGCATCACGCGATAGTTTTCCAATCTCATTAAAATTTTGAATATATGAAATTATATGCAACCCAAACAGTTACATTTCTCTCTAACAATATATTTCTTTTCCCGCAGGATGATGGCAACGGAGGGAAGCTACTGTTGCTCCCGCTGTTTGACACTGTCAGCCTCAATGTTGTACAAAGTTTGGGCTTCACTGTCCTTATGTTCTTTTTGCTGCTCTCTGCGTATTCCTACATTTCGCTGAAGACCGGTATCATAGCTAGAGATGGCGTTGAAAGGCCGTAAGTTAAACAATAAGTGGTGTATGTCACAGCGGAACTTTATGAATTGAATGATATTTTATACATACAGTTTTATCCAAGATTAACATGAATGACACCATAAAAAGACTGAAATTCATAAACTGCTAGGTTAATCAGAAGAACGTTCAATTAAAACGTTCAATAAGATATCCCCGTGAGATGCCTGATTACTTATTACTTTTTAATCGTCTCTTTTCAGACCTGGGCCTTTGATACCTCGTCCCTCTGAGTTGGATCTAGACAGCAACCCACACTGGAGAACCGCCGTTGACGCTGCCGAGACCATCGACTTGCCATGGGAACATAAGCAACACCACACTCAGGACCAAGCGCAGGGTGAAACAGTTGCTCCTAGTCCTCCAATCCCGGTACCTGATCCCGCGGCGCTACGCAGACTGGGCCACTATGCGTCCACTCACCTCAGGACCCACCCACAACAAACCAATCCTCACCGTGGCCCTCTCATCGTTCCTGTCAACTTCCACAGTGACCACCACATCAAACATTTCCCCGTCAGCAACCAACAAGCGAGTCATTTCCAACCTGCATCAGTAAGGACACAACCCGCCTCACACCACTCCGCCCCACACCATCCTGTCTCGCACCACTCCCCTCCTCAACGTTCTATTCCACACCACTCTGCTCCACAGCATCCTGCCCCACACCACTCTGCTCCACAGCATCCTGCCCCACACCACCCTGTACCACACCATCACGTCCCGCACCGTCCCCTTCCTCACCAGCCTTTCATGCAGCCACTAAAGCCGTACATTGAGCCACCACCCTTTAAGCTTCATCCCAATGCTCAGCCCTACGAACCAGACAACTATGACAGACATCGCCATTTTGCATCCTATGAAGACGACGATCAGTACGAAGGCCAAGACAAAGACGTCAGAGAACACTTCCAGGACCAGTATCAGTGGAGTCCCGGTCCACACCCCATCCCTGAATCAACTAGGACACCTGACTGGCACTCAAATCCGACGACCACACCCGCTGATCCTGTCCAGTTCCACACCTACCACCATTCCTCGTCCCACTCGCACAACTGGCAACCGCAAAGGACCAGCCAACGTCCCTCCAGCTTCACCACCACCGTCCAGCCCCTCACCGCCTTCACCTCGCCCCCCACGCCCACCTCTCCGTCTACTGTTCACTTAAGGCCAACTAGTAAATACGCCAAGAGAGTCACATCCTCCCTCCCAGATAAGAAAGGAGTCAAAACACAAAAGACGAACATCACTAATGGATAGCTGCATCTAGAAGAACCCTCGGCAGCCTAGACAAGAGTAGTTTGTTCTTCTTTCGTTCTTGACATTGTTACAATGCATAATCATTACAACTACTGATAAAGTGTAAGAGAATGACAAGCTGGCAATAATAGAGAGTATTCGTATCATGTATTGGTCATGATGCCACACAAGGTTTGGGACCTTGAAGCCACTAGCCTTCCTAAGTAATTTTACAAAGAATTCAGCCTTACATATATACTGCAAAAAAAGAAGAAGAGCAATCAACGTACCAAATGAAGGTCAATCTTGTGTAAACTTACTTTTTTGATCTCCAGATGCAACCATCCTCGGCCACGTGTGGCTGTGTATTGGGGCTGTGCTCTACTCGAGCTTCCGCTTCCGTGGGATCCTCAGCTGCTTCACAGAATTCAGCTAAACACGCAGATGCTGCAAAGGCAGCTGGTAGGGCACTATCAAACGTAACAAGAATATGAACAGGAGATATAAGGCGTCTTCAGTCGGTGACACTACTGAAAACCTCTACACACCATATTCTGATGGAAACATTAATATAGAAAGATAAAGACGAAATGAGCATATTCTTTGTTTCGAAGCAGCGAGATGAACAAATTCTAGGACCAGCTGGAGTATCTGTGGTTATTCACCTTTTGTATGCAATATTATCTCTCAGTTCATTGTTGTCATTCATGTTGCGTTAATACTAAATGTATGAGTGCGCTTGTGTCTCGTAAACTCTAATGTATTCGTTTAGTCTGTTAGAAGTAGTTTATAGTATTTTTCTTGACTGTTATTTATTTATTGATACCCATCATATTTCTTATAAATATGAACTTTTGAGGATAGTGTTAATTGAACCTTACCACTGTGGCGGGGCGGGGCGGGGCAGAGGCCAGCAATGGAAGAGTTGCCGTTGGGGCAGCACTGGACATGGTGAAACAACCATGATGGCTTCATAATGGCACTCTGTGTCATTTTATATATTGCTGTACACTATCCAAGAAGTTAATTTTGTGTTGCACAGAATGTGAGATGACCAAAGAACAGTTTTTAGAGTAGCGGCGGCGTGTGTAATGTGATTATAGTCTGATTGGGAACGAGTGGTCTAACCATATCAATTAGTGTTCTTTCCAGTTACATATTGTCCTTACCTAACCTCTTAAAGATGAAAGATATCAAAGAAGTCATCAAACATGTCATCAACATTTATGTTTAATGGCAGTTACAAACAATATTTCACATGGTTTAATATTCACAAAGAAAGTCATAAAAACCTAACTGGTTCTTAAGGCATGTCACCAGCAAGGTTGGCACGCTTGCCGGGGGTCATGTGTCGGCGTGGGCTGCGGGGACTGCTGGGCTGTGCTGCCTGGCGAGTACCACCCGAGCATCACAGTCTCAGAGTCAGTACAGTCGCAAACTGCTGGTGTAGTCAATGCTATCAGGAATATTGTATAGCGCCTCGAAAAACAATAGATTACAATTCCTCTGTGCCTTCTGTTTCTCCTCACTGCTTATCCACTGTTATAATGTTACACATTCATTCATCAACATGAGAACCAGAGTAAAACTAGACATTAGGTCTTTCTTCCAAGGAGATGAATCCGCACACACACACACACACACACACACACACACACACACACACACACACACACATATATATACCTTGACATTGAAATAAAGTCAACATGGAAACAAAAATTTCCTATTCTATGGCATTTTGAAATCTATTTACATTAGGACTGGAATTTTCGAAATAAGGAAAACTAAACACAAAGGTAATGAGTTTCCCTTTAAAAGTCCTCGTAGGCGGGACACATCGTAAGCTTAACCACCTCCTGATGTTGAGTTGGTGTCATTCACGCGGAGCCCCGGGAGGATCAGAAGTGAAGGGGCGCTGGTCGCGGCTCAATGGCACCTTGTACTGCCGTGACCAAGGCAGTGTTGTTTAGCTGCCTTCCACAAGGCTTAGACAACACATGCAATTGAGACACTGTCTTGTGTAAAGACCGTCCACCAGCCTTCACCAATTCCTGGGTGTTGTGACACGTGAGTGGTGAACAACACACCCAAGCGATGTGGGGCAGGGCAGCTGCCCTCCCCTACACTGCACACTATATAAGGCACGTCAGGAAAATAAATACCAGAAAAATGAATCATGATGTACACTAAACATGCAAAAATCATAATGATTGTGAATATCAAAGAATAAAAAATAAAAAGAATCTATGTGACTTTAACACTGAATAAGATTCACAAGTCTTTCACAGAAAGTACAAGTAGTAATAATAATTACATATACAACTCCAGCCGGGCAGAAAACTGCCTACTCGTTCAGCTTGTACTATACAAACCTTCTATCACTCTGGTTAGTGCGGGGCGGCAGGTGTTGTTAGCGGGCGGAGACATGTCTCACACCCTCACCACCGCCGCGCCTCGCCTTCTCCAGAACACTGGCTAAAAAGCCTAAACAATATACCTACTTTAAACTAACTCTATTATAACTAACACCGAACTAAAAAAAATGCACTTCTATAATGGGGAGACCTGAGGGGATGTAAAACTAACCATACGTATGAGTGTGAATCGTAGAGCGGTAAACACAACACTATACTGGACCGGCGTTAGTCCCGCCACACGACACTCCTTCCGACCGACACCTGCCATCAGCCAGACTGAAGGACTGGCCTTCTGGACAGGATGATAAGAGATGGATTCTTTTCCCAAGACAGGTGAAGAAAATGCGACACTGGCTCTGCACATCTGTGTGAATCCCGTCACTGACAGACTGGCAAGGGTCGGTGGTCGGGCAGGTGTACTTGTCTGGTGATTGACAGGTGTTGTTAATGGGATTGAACACTAAGGAAGTGGGGCACTGGGACCATCTTGGACTGTCACCACACTCCAGGAAACTATTACAACCGGAATGAACCTCAGCGTAACTACCGTTAGGAAGGTTGGAGCACAATTGTGATAGATATTCTTTTTTTATTTCTTCATTGTTAAGGCCTTCCATGTTATCCTGTGTTTTTCGATCAAAGTGTTGCAAAGCTGATGTATCTTTCATGCCTTTCATTGGAACAGAAAACCTCGACACCATGTTTTTCTGAATGAATGTAGCAGACATGGCGGTGGTCGTGAGGTTGGGTGAGCCCAGTGGCTGGAATGGGGGGCATGAAGCCGTGGCGGATGGCACGCAGACCTCACCATTAAACACGTGCTTCTCAGGACACGTTAAAGTCTGTACCTTTATTCCATTCTTGCAAGAAAAGTACTTTTGACACGATGAATTACGATCTGAATAAAAACCTGTCTTCCTTCCGAGGCAGTCGTGTTCCCTTGCTACCTTTGGACAATTGTAGGTGGACGATGGGACACAAGTATGACCATCGAATATTTGTTCATTGGGACAAGTCAGTTCATGCTGGTAACCATTGTAACAGTAAAAGAACTTTGTGCAGTTAGATGAGAAATCTTGGTACCATCCATTAACTCTCCCTTGGCAAGATGACATGGCGGGACACATGAACTGACTGGACGGGACACACCGAGCGCCATTAAAGACCTGCTCGACAGGGCACACGTGGTTGACCCGACGGCCGGACTGGCAGGTGTGGAATGTACGACACCCACTGCTGAGATGGGCGTAATGACCGTTCCCTTCCCTGCACTCTATGTTAGACACCACAACATCAGATGAACGACGAGTCCTGACGACACTGTTTGTGAAGTTCTTTGTGTGCTGCAGCTCCTGGTGTGACGGGCAGCGGAACAACACAGGATCCACGCAGTGCTCTCCGTTAAATACGTTGTTCCCGGGGCATGTATGCTCACTCATCTTGCTCCCGCCTTGACAATAGAAAAATGTCTTACATTCAGATTTTTCCACGGTGTAATAGCCATCGATTTTCGAAGAGCAGTCCGGAAGGGACGAACCGGCGTTGCATATTGAATTACGGCCATCGACACACTCTTTGCCGTTGAACATCAGTCCTGGAGAACACTTGTATGCCCGAATGAACTGCTGTTGGTGGCAGAGGAAGAAGGCTCGGCAGTCAGCGTCAGGTGAGACATGGAAGCCGTCATCCTTACCATCACATGACCCGCGACCTTCTCCCCAACACGAAAAGTTCCTTTCAGAGACACAGCGACGCCCGTCAAAGATCTGATGCTTGGGACACTCCTCCACCTTAACCAGGGCGCCATTGAAGCACCGGAAGAAGGAGTTGCAGGGAGCGTGAGGGACAGCATGCAGACCATTCACTCTGCCCTCACACGCCTGCTCGTAACACACGGAGGACTTCCCCGCCACACATCGCTGCAACAATAAATCAGATGTAAACAGCCATATCTACATTTGTCTTTATAAAGAAAAATAGCTGCGATGAACTATAAAACCTGACATTTGAGGCAGCAGCAGCGCTTCATCCTGATCAGCTTTGAATATGGCGCCAAAGGGAAGGGAAAGAGCGAAATTTTTTATTCATATCCAGAAACTCTTTGCTCTCTCTCATCACGACTATTCTCAGAGGACACAAAGATGGGTTTGTCATTCAATGATGTATAAATTTGTTCACCTATCAATAGAACCACAGAATCACACTTAAGGATCAGTGTCAATTCAACTGGAGTCTTTTGAAGTTGATAGTAATGCTTGCAAAAGAGTTTCAGAATGTGTCCCTTTACCTTAAGAGTGTAGTCGAATATGGAGTTGTAGGGACACACGTGGTCCGTCCTGACTCCGCCGGCACAGGTGAAGTAGGCAGTGCACGAGGAGCCTGGCGCTGGGTGAGGGCCGTCAGGGAGTCCCCAGCAGGAAGGAGGAGAACACACCAACAGAGATCCCGTCCCACACGATCCTGTTGAGGAATCCCAAACTGCATCGCCACCACACTGCCACCGCCCACTCAGGGTACTGTTGGTGCATCTGCAGGAGAAACGTTTGTTACTCTATTGCACCGAGATTTTTTGCTAGCGGAGAGAGAGAGAGAGAGAGAGAGAGAGAGAGAGAGAGAGAGAGAGAGAGAGAGAGAGAGAGAGAGAGAGAGAGAGAGAGAGAGAGAGAGTAATGATAATGCTTGTAAATCATTAGGTTCTATACAATGCATGTGGTGTCAGTCATCATGGTCTCCCTGTGACATCCTCGAAGTAAGATGAGCGGCATTCTATTGTCATGAGCCCACCTGTAGTAGCTTTTGCAGTCCTGCCTGTAGTCGGGGTAGTAGCCGTCACTCTGGTTGATGCAGGGTGGGGAGGCGGGAGGGAGGTGCGGGCAGGTCACCTCCCCGGCGGGGCGGCATTCCTCGGTGGGGTAGTGGAAGGCTTGCCCAGGGGGACACACGTACGAGAACACTGCCCCATCCAGACACCTGTGGGCCCGACACGTCACAGTGACTCGTTCACAATACACACACACACACACACACACACACACATGCTGATAAAAAAAAACATTACAAAATAAACAAGAGGAAATAAGGGTACACAGAGACAGAAGAATGTGGCGAGTACCTGTAGTAATAGGAGCAGCTGGAGGCAAGCTCTGGATACACTCCGTCTTTGCGTATCGTGCACGAGAAACTCTTAAACCGCCTTAATGCCGCTACTGTGGAGGAGTGCGAGGCGGGCTGGCTGATCTGTAGCGCCTCCTGTAGATACATGTGGTATTGTCTGACCGACTCCCCCACGCCAGCCTGTAAATACAAGAGTTCAATGACAACTTCCGTAGACTTTTACTCAAAGCAGAGAAGTTAAATAGATTTTGCTATGGACGGGCAATGATTTTGTTATGGATTATAAAGTTTGTTTCCTGTTGCCTTGAGTGAAAGCATAATTAGTAATGGTTTGTCAGGGTGGAGGTCTACAGTTACCGCATACAGACCAGTGACCGGCGGAACTGCACCACTTTAGTACCACACTGAACACATATAAAGGAAAGAAATTGGTGTAGGGAAATTTAATCTTGACTCAGTATTTACAACAAGCCATCTTTGCCCCCCTCTTCCTCCACGCACACAAACAATACCAACAGTGTTCCAATAGCATCAGAGTAAAACGTATCCATTTGAATAAGTTGCAATCTTAATCCCTGTGTTCACGAATACCACATGGCAAAGTCTCACGTCTGTCTGGCCACATAACAGGGCATCAGTACAAGCATTACCAGTCGTTCATTAAGTGTTCAGCCATGAGTGAAGGGACGTGGAGGCATCTGTCCCGGATTTGAGTTTTGATCACATCTGTACGTATCATCCATGAAAATTAGGGCTTTGGAATCTGAATACTCTTGTCCCTCTTCGAGAATCCCTTTAGCTATCCAATTAAAGTTCTATCAGCTGACAGAACTGCCTCAATGGCCCTCAATATCATTCACGTCAAACAGGAAAAAGAGAGAAAAAAAAAGAAACATGCCCACTTTGATATCCGGCTAAACTTGTATCAGCTAACACCAGCGGCTCAATGTCCATCCTTATCACACGCATAAAGCAGGAAAAAGCAGGTATAATAGAGCAAGGCTGGCGGTGGGGTGGCGGGGCGGGACTAGGCGGGGCTGTGCTGGGCTGGGCGGGGAGAGGCGGGACTGGCCTGGACTGGGAGGGGTGGGGTTCCCTTGACGCACACCAACAACTATTTACTGGGAGCAAGCTGACAGACGGGTTGGCCGTCAGCACAAGCCTGATATTACCAGGTGCTGTTTACAGAATATCTACATGCAATTAGATGCAGAGGCACGATAATGACAAAAAAAAGTCTGGAAAGATTAACACGTTCGAACAGGAACCACACAAACTCATCCATGTATTATGCATATTTTTTTTTTCCTGCAGAGATTGATGGAAGCGGAGATGCTCGTGGCATTATGACCTGTTAAGCGGATCAGTCTGAAGTTGCAATATTCTGGCTTCCCACCGACTCACTTCCGCTTTCGTGCCAGAGACCTTCCCACCAGCCTGCTGCTGCACTCATCACCTGCAGCTGTGAGGCTCAAGTACTTGATCCTTAAGTATACCTCGCCACATCAACGACGGAAGGCAGACTCACGGGACCTTGTGGAACTATGCATTGTGTATCCTGCTGGGAATCACGTTATCTTGCTCATCATGTCCACTTTTCTTTTCTTTTTTCTTTTTTCATCAAAGAACCTGAAAATCTTTAAATTTCCGACTTCTCTTGGCAATTTATCAGAACAAGTTAGTCATTAGATTGAACAAACTGTGAACGTTAGATAGCATCATAAATAACATATCCTTCTCTAAAGTGAGGTTTCATTCACAGCTCTACTAAAAATAAATCTTTGACGATTCTGAGCCCCTGTGTCGCTCGTGCACCTTCAGCCTCCATGTTCAGCTGTGTTGGTACTGATGCTGCCGCTAAGAGCGTTTTCATATCCTCTCTAGTGTTAATCCCGACAGAATGTTTCACGCTTCTCTATCATCGTGGCTCTCTCGTCACACCTGATCGAACCGTTCTGTCTCTGCCTGTCCAATGCCTCCATTCCTCCTCACTGGAAGTTTTCTTGCATACACTTTGTCTCAAACAAGGGTGACCGATACAACCTTGAAAACTGCTGACAGCTTCAACTTCCTGCCCCCTTAAATAAAAGTTTTTAAACCAGTTTCAATATGGACATACTTCAGTATTTACATTCTTACGATCTTCTGTCCATAGTAAGTGGTTATCAAAGTTTTCATCGCCGATATTTTCTACGAATCGATGATTCAAATCGATCTAGTTCCCTCTTATTATTTAAATACATTATCGTTTTCCAGAAGAAAGACAAACAAAACAAAAATACTTAAAAACACTTATAGATTTTTAGATTTACTCTAAAATTATTTTCTCTTTGAATCACGGAATGAAAAGTTGCTTATGTGAAACGTAACGCAAAACAAGTGACAAAGACGCGATGTCATAAAAAGAACTGATACGCAGACAGAAGGTGAAAGGTGAAGTGGAGAGCACAGCATCTGAGGAGACGTGTCTGCTCTGCATAGACTCACACCTTGAAAAATGCAATCTAGTCTGAATCACTGCAGTTTGCCATCACCGACACCGATTCACGAGGACCTGCATAGAACCACGTCGACAACAATGACGGATTCCAAGAGCGGCGTCATTTAAAAGCCTCAGGAACACAGCGTATCTCCTCAGCAACAACAATAACAATGACAAATGGATCTAGCGAAGCAGCAAGCTATGCAACACACGAAGCAGCGAGTCAGATCTCTAACAGCCGAGTTGAGCCACCACCACACCCACCCTTGCCATCACCAGCTGGGGAACGGAACAACCACCACCACCACCACCACCCCACCAGCAGCAGCAGCAGCAGTGAGCAGGTCCACGGCCTTCCCCTTCCCTCCTGATGACCACACCGTCATTCCCTCAAGGTCTTCTGGTTACTGGAACGAAGGCCTTTCACGTGGGTTCTTTTTCACTCACTCACTCACACACACACACACACACACACACACACACACACACACGGGCCCCTTCATTTGTATCCGTAGAGGGCGGTGGCGGCGGCGGCGGCGGCGGTGGTAGCGTACCCTTGACCTTGATCGTAAGGGTGTATAATGGCGCTCCAGGATGCTCCATTCCGGACCTCTCCTGGCGGTACGTGGACCAGGACCTTACACGCCTTGGGGCCCCTTACGTAACGCCGGTGTGTGTGTGTGTGTGTGTGTGTGTGTGTGTGTGTGTGTGTGTGTGTGTGTTTTGCATGTATGTTTATTAATAGTTGCTTGTGTATTTATGAATCCGCGTTGTTCTCTCGTGTGTCATAGTTTTTCATATATACAAATGCGAGAGAGACAGAGAGAGAGAGAGAGAGAGAGAGAGAGAGAGAGAGAGAGAGAGAGAGAGAGAGAGAGAGAGAGAGAGAGAGAGAGAGAGAGAGAGTGCTTCAATTTCCAAATGATTTCATAGCTCATTCCATTTACAATTACTCAAGTCTCATTCATATGCAATCACTATTTACAACACACACACACACACACACCCACACACACACACACACACACACACACACACACACACACACTGCTTGCTTACCATTACTGTTCTATTTTCTGCAACCTACTTTTTTTGTGCATGCTTCCACGCACAACAACATTCATTTCTTCCGGTTTCAAGTCCCTGCTGTTACCAACCTACTGACAAGAACACTACAATTGCATCATCACCACCACCACCATCACCACCACCATCACCCCCCCACACCACACCACACTTCCCATCTCGAGAACAGTTTTTGACGCCATCACCACCGCCATCAACACTCTGCCATCATAACAACCCCTCGCGGAATCTCATACACGTCGCAATAATCACGATAAAACAGGTGCAGTAATGACTCGCTCACCACAGGCATGGCGAGTCCATCCCTATGACGCGGCGCCGCTGACCGTATTCAGTAAAGCTTTCATCTCTCTCTCTCTCTCTCTCTCTCTCTCTCTCTCTCTCTCTCTCTCTCTCTCTCGCCACGACTATTTTCAAAGGCCATAACGAAGACTAACCAGGTTCTTATGACTGTTTTGCTTGTTAACAACGTAGAAATATTGTTAATTTGTCACTAAAACGTAAAAAACATCCTCAAATAGCCGTGTGACTTAAACTAGAAACTTATATTCAAAAAATGCTTTTGTTTCTGAACACGACTATTTTCTAAGGTCTCATGACTGTTCCGCCTATTAACAACGTAGAAATATTGTAAATTTGTCACTAGAAACATAAAAACACCCTTAAGGAACTGTGTGACTTAAATTAGAACTTACATTCAAAAAAATGCTTTCGTTTCTCAACACTACCATTTTCTAGGGCCGCAGCGATGACTAGCCGAGTTCTCACGAGTGTTTCACCCGTTAGTAATGCAGAAATATCGTTCATCTGTCAGTACAACACATGGAGACACCCTTAGAGAAACTGTATCAACTTTAACCAGAGCCTTTGGAATGTAGCGGAGATGCGGCGCAGAAGTACTTCACAAGACGGACCTTAGGAAACCAAAGACCTTGCCACGTGGGCCTCAACAGGTGCTGGAAGGAAGGCAGGCAGCAGCAGGAGGAGGAGGAGGAGGAGGGGGAGGCGGAGGAGGGTGGAGTGGAGTGGGGGTTAAGGAGCAGAGGGGGGGGGGGGAAGGAGGAGAGACACACAGAGGGAGAGAAGGAACAAGTCTGTGAATCAAGGTCTTGTCCACAACGTTGCTCTCTGAACTGCTTGTCATGTCGCTCAAAATGACCGACTGACAGCGAGGGGGAACAAGACCGGACTAAGAAATAAAACTTGCCGTACAGAGGAAAAGTCAACAAAGGACTAGGCGTAGGAGAGAGAGAGAGAGAGAGAGAGAGAGAGAGAGAGAGAGAGAGAGAGAGAGAGAGAGAGAGAGAGAGAGAGAGAGAGAGAGAGAGAGAGATTCTTTACATCTTTATATGAATCACGTCCATAAAAACATTAATATAACGGGGAAGTGTCTGCCTTTACTACTTAGCATACTTCGCACTCCTCCACATGTATGATCAAGCATCGCCAGGTCGGGAGTGTTGTAACTATCGCAGACGCTCGCCAGTATATTGACCCCTCAAGTCTTATTTCTTCTTTATTCAGTGATTATTTAAAAGTTTACTGGTATTAGTATTTGTATCGAGTGCCAGTTTGGTGTAGGAGGCAAGGTGGTGTGATGGCCCAGTGTGTGTGTTGCAAGTAATGTATGCAATACCTGTTTGAAGACCAGCATGATCATTCCACACCCAGCACGGCCGACTTCAGCTAAGTGAAAGTCGCAATGAACACACACACACACACACACACACACACACACACACACACACACACACACACACACACACACACACACACCTTGCAACAGTAGCCAGCAAACAGATGGCCAGATAAGCAGGCTATTTACATCCGAGTGTTTCCAGTGGTTTCCGAGATTACTCAAGCGACGCGATGGTGCCTCAAGGCTTGGCGAGGGGCACGGCGCGGCCCCTTGCCAGGTGAGGTTTGGGGAGGAACGCTCCTCGCTCAGGCCGTCACCACGCAGCTCCCGGAACTAGTAAGCAATTTGTGATCATGCGTGAAGCCACTGGCGGATGCTTCACTCATCCCTTCCACTCGCGACACCTTCCCGCGCCTCCACTTCCGTGCCTCACCCACCTGCTGCTGCCTCATTTTGCCTCTCCACCTGTATATAAGAGGAGGAAGCTGGCCAACAGGGGAAAAAAACAATGAAAATAAAAAAAAAAGCTAATTTGCTAGTCCCCTTAAAGTTCAAAATCTGCGTCTGCCTTCCTTCCTTCCATCTGTCCCCACACTTCCCAGACCCCCAGCCTCGTCATGGCCACCGGAAAGATGAGGGAAGAGGAGTAGCTTAACCATCAAGATACGAGAGCCACTTGCCGTGCCCCTCCAGACCATTGCCAATGCCGCCACACAAAAAGAGGGTTAAGGGATATCCGCCATGACCATCGACTTACGGCTATAAATTCTTTCTTCTGGCACTAACACTGCGCCTTGCCTTTTGCACTGTCTCCATAAATCACTAAGGCACAACTCTTTGTCAGGCGAGCCACGCTGTAATTTTCCAAAACGTTAGTGGTGTAGTGTAGCTTTCCCCTCCAGCGCAAGATGGCTATAAAAAAATAAATAAATAAATAAAAAAAAGAAGTAATAAATGACGTCATCTCTGCATCTGGTGCTGATTATGTCCTGCCTTGGGTATGCGTAGTGAGGAAGTCGTGATGACATTTTTATGAAACACGTAAATGCCTGAGAAAAGAAAGAAAACGCAAGGTAAAGAAAGAACGGGAAAACTGCAACGGCTTGAAATATTCGGAAGTGGTCACTTATATTTTTTGCTTTCCAGGAACTCCATCTTGATTTGATTTTAGTGAAGAGAAACCATAAAATAATGTGACGAGAGACCATCAAGACGAAAAGGAAAGAAGAAAAAAGTAAGGAATGCAAATGACATGGAAGAATGGAGAATCATCAACATAATTACGAATGGTCTACGTTATCTGAGGGGAGGGAATGAAGCAAACTAGAAGAGCACACGCCATGATGCATACCAAGTGTTGCCAAGGAGATGAACACACAGATACGGCGAACAATGCGGAAGTTGAATAAAAATAGAAAAGAAATCAAAGAAAAAAAAACGTGTAGTTGATAAACCCCTAATAACAATCAAATCCACTGTACTTATATACCGATTACGACCTCTTCATTTCTTTCCTAATCTTGAAAAATCCTTAGGTTTCATTTTTACGATTAACACACACACTCAATTTTTCCTCATTATTTCCTAGAAGCGATCCACGTGAAGACTCAAATTGTGAAATATGACGAATAGGAAAAAAAAACCCGTGAATACGTAGAACACATGCGAAGTTTACGATAGCTAACATTTCACGCAATCATAACAATACAATCTCCTTTTCCTTCCCCCTTCCTTCCCCCCATCTCTCTCTCTCTCTCTTTGGCAACAAGTGGCAGACATAAGATATTGAAACACATGTCGCTGCGCCTCCCAAGACATGCATTCCTGGCGGAGGGAAAGAGGATGTCCACAAGCCCGTCTGCTCACCAATGCTCTGCGCGTCGCCCCAAGCAGGTACGCACGCAGGTCCACCGCCAAGAGATGAGCGGGGTTGAGTGCTGCTTACTTGATTCGCGGCTCTTATCACGCGGTATCCGGTTAACGCGCAGTGACTTCCCGATCAAGAAATAATATGTTGGCTCGTTTCTCTCTCTCTCTCTCTCTTTCTGTTCATCTGTATTCCATGTCTCTCAGTCTCTCTCTGTCTCTGTTTTTCCTACTGTTCTTGCTACTGCTGCTACTGTTGTTGTTGTCTTGTTGTTGTTATTATTACTATTACTACTAGCAGGGGCCATAGTGAAAGTACTATTATTGTTGTTGTTGGTAGTAGTGGTGGTGGTGGAGGTGATGGCAAACTTTTTTCTCTCTCTCTCTATTCATTTTCTTTCCTGGAAATTTCTCAGAATTTCGCAAGTAACTGTTTTATTTTATTTTATTTTTTTTTCTCTCTCTGAACCGCTCTTGTGAGAACTCAGGAGACTCCAGCAGTTTCCTTTTACACTTCAGTTCTTTCGGGGAGTTCAGGATAAAATGGATGTCAGGGTGAAAGAAAAAAATAAATGAGAGAGAGAGAGAGAGAGAGAGAGAGAGAGAGAGAGAGAGAGAGAGAGAGAGAGAGAGAGAGAGAGAGAGAGAGAGAGAGAGACGAGAGAGAGAGAGAGAGAGAGAGAGAGAGAGAGAGAGAGAGAGAGAGAGAGAGAGAGTAGAATCTGAACAGAAGTTGGGAAGGAAGTAGAAGAGAAAAAGGAAAAAAAATACAGGAAAAGAGAAAAATAGGAAGACAGGTAAAATAAACATGAACATTCGTACCAAAAGGAAAACAAAAAAGAACACCAGACAAATATATAATGAAGTGTAGTTATGAAGAGATTAAACTGGAAAAGAAGAAAAAAATACAAAAACGAAGAGAAAATGGAACCCTTCTCTGTCAAGATAAGAGGAAGAAAGAAAAAAAGAAAAGAAAAGAAACGAATCGTGCAAAAGACAGAAAAAAAGAAGGATAAAAGAAAATATACTTGAAAACATGTTGGAAAAAAAAGGAGAAACTGAAGGAGAGAGAAAAATTCCAAAAAAAGAAAAAAGACAATGAAGGAAGGGACGAAGTGGAAAGGAAAAAGAAAGGTAGATAAAAAAAAGACAAACAAAAAATAGAGAAATTGTTAAAGACGAAAAAATGAACAAAGAGGAAATATAAAAAAAGAAGAAAAAGTGGGGAATGGAGGAAAAAGAAATGACAGGGACACAAAACTGAAAATTCGTTATGAAATGTGAAAAAAAGGAAAAAGATGAAGAGGAAATAGCGAAAACACACACACACACAGAGAGAGAGAGAGAGAGAGAGAGAGAGAGAGAGAGAGAGAGAGAGAGAGAGAGAGAGAGAGAGAGAGAGAGAGAGAGAGAGAGAGAGAGGGAGAGAGAGACAGAGGAGGGAGGAGAGAGAGAGAGAGAGAGAGAGAAATACCAAAGGAGAAAGTTGAACGAATAAGGAAAAGAAAACAGAGAGAGAATAGACAAAAAAGAAGAGGAAACTACAGATGATGATGATGAATGATGCTCTTCACGCTGGGGAGGTCAACACCAGCATCCGGGGTCACTCTAACCACCTGGTCACGCTTCCTTGCATCAGACACCAACACCACCAACACCACCACCACCACCACCATCACCACCACAAACAATACAAACAAAACTGAAGGAGAGGAGAAAGAAGGAAGGAAAATGTGATACTATTGATGTTTTTTCTATAATTCAATCACCACCACCACCACCGCCGCCGCCACCACCACCACCACCACCACCACCACCGCCGCCGCCGCCACCACCACCACCACCACCACCGTGACCCAAAGGAAAGAAGGTAAAATGATTAAATAAAAAGTACTTTAGTGACTACTACTACTACTACTACTACTACTACAGTCACCACCAAAACAATAACAAAGGAATAGAAAGGAAAGAAAGACAGAAAAAAGGGAAAACAGTCACCATAACACCATCACCACCACCATCACCACACACACAAAAGAAGAAGAAGAAGAAGAAGAAGAAGAAGAAGAAGAAGAAGGAAGAAGAAGAAGAAGAAGAAGGAAATTACAGAGAAACATAGACATTATTATCACAAGCACACCATCACCATCATCCTCACCACCACCACCACCACCACCACCATACGGCGATAATCTGAAAGCACATCACATCACATCACATTTTCATCGGCAGATCATCACCGCTACTTTATAAAGGCTCGCTAAATTCTTGAACACTAACGAACCATCATCACCACTTCATCACCAACACCATTACGGCTGTCACCTTTAACCCCCAGAGAGAGAGAGAGAGAGAGAGAGAGAGAGAGAGAGAGAGAGAGAGAGAGAACACCCTGACTCCTCGCTTTTGCTGCATGAGTCACTGCCCCCTCCAGCCCTCTCTCTCTCTCTCTCTCTCTCTCTCTGCAGCGCACCCAGTCACCCCCCCCCCACGCCTTCCTCCCGAGGTATGCACGGTCCGGCGGGAGGAGGAACGCCGCGGAAGGGAACGACAGAGTACAAAGAGGAGTAAGAGTTCACTAAGAAGAGTACGGGGACACACACACACACACACACACACACACTTTGCTATTTGCCCGGAACGGTGTGTGTGTGTGTGTGTGTGTGTGTGTGTGTGTGTGTGTGTGTGTGTGCAGGGAAGTATGAAGGATACGAGAGAATTTTATGGAGAATACGGAAGTGTGTGTATGTGCGTTTGTGTGCTTAAAGAGAGAGAGAGAGAGAGAGAGAGAGAGAGAGAGAGAGAGAGAGAGAGAGAGAGAGAGAGAGAGAGAGAGAGAGAGAGAGAGAGAGGAGTACAAAGACCATGAGAGACAGGTGCATTTGTTAAGAAGAGTTGTGTGGAAAAGACGGAGGAGGAGGAGGAGGAGGAGGAGGAGGAGGAGGAGGAGGTAGTGGCAGAAAACAGCAGGAAGCAGAAGGCAGGAGGCAGGAGAAAAGATGCTGAACAACCTTCTAATAAGCATATTCATATTCATACACACTGAGTGCTTCTCGTGTTCTCCAGCCACTGTGCAGACGAACCCAGCGTGTCGCCAGGCCAGTAATTATCTCAGGGTTGTGTTCACCGCGGCGCCCCCAACCTTATACCTGCGATCGTTAATAAGACCACGAGTGTCCATTAATTGCCCCGTGTAATGGATATAATCTGTAGGGAGGCGCTCTATTTGGAACGCTTCAAGGGGCCGAGATGAAGCGTTCTGCCTGGCTTAATTGACATGAAAAATAACCGCGCGGGAACTGGTTTGCGATGGCAGTAAAAATAGAGGAAAAGGTTAAACTGCACCTGCTGGACTTCTTCCCTGCATGAGACGCCGTGATCTGGCTCATCATCGCACTATACAAACGGCGAGGCAGCTGAAGGATCACGCCACCAGGAAGGAACCCACGCGAAACGAAGGGTAACGATAAGAGAGAAGCGAGATGCAAACTTTTCAAACGAGAGAAGAGAAGCGACGAAAACTTTTCAAATTGGAGAAGAGAAGCGAGGAAAACTTTTCAAACGAGAGAAGAGAAGCGAGGAAAACTTTTCAAATGAGAGAAGAGAAGCGACGAAAACTTTTCAAATGAGAGAAGAGAAGCGATGGAAACTTTTCAAATGAGAGAAGAGAAGAGAAACAGACTTTTCAAATGAGAGAAGAGAAGCGAAAGAGACAAACTTTTCAAATGAGAGAAGAGAAGCGAGGCAGGCAAACTTTTCGTCATGAACACAGCAATGCATTCCACCCTGGGCGCATCGTTCAGCCCAGAGCACACTGCATTCACCCACAGAGTCGTTAACTTTGTTCCAAACCACCGTAGCCCGTGGCGGTCGTAAAGTATCGGCAAGTGTGTTCCGGCATGCCAATACAGCGGCGATCACTCAGGGCAGCCAGGCAGTGGGCCGACGTGGCTCACTAACTCAATGTTGGTTAATTATAGGCAGGGAAGTCGTCACTTTTCTTTTTATGTAAGAGGGGAAAATTGGCCAAGAAAGAGTACACAAAAAGACCCACTCAGGTGCCAGTTCCCGTGCCGGTCCGAGAGTTAGTCAAAAGAAAGGGATAAATGTCTTGAAGCTTCCCTCTTAAAACGAGTTCAGGTCATAGGAAGATGGAAATACAGAAGCAGGTAGGGAGTTCCAGAGTTTACCAGAGAAAGGTATGAAGGACTGAAAGTACTGGTTAACTCTTGCATTAGAGAGGGGGACAGAATGCAAGCTATACTACATTAACACTTTTAAACTGTCAAGGCAACTCACGGCTAGATGGAAGGCGACAGACGACAGCAAAAGGGCCCCAGCCAGCATAGTGTCTGAAACAAAGGAGTACAACATTTGCATTAGGGAATAACTAAGGTGAACTGAAAGGGACATTCCAAAACAAAACACTTCAATATCTTACAAAACTTTCTAGGGACCGGCACCTCAATGGGCTTTTTTTCTAAACAATCTTTTATTTTGCCCTTAGCCAGATTCCCTTCTTACATTGAAAAAAGAATGATAATAAAAATCACCACCAAGCAGTGTGTGGGTACATGCTGTTATTACTTCTGACGTTCATTCCAAAGCGTTCGCCATTACACTCCTTAACAAAGAGGAAAAAATGCTAAAATATCCCTTGACACATTAATTCCTCGGCACAGTGCATGAGGGTTGTGGCGTACCCATATCAACGACGGCGTCTCTTTCCATAACACATTAATATGCAGTGTCACTTCTGCAAAATATTGTTATAACTAAGGCGTTACTGCGTGCAGCTATTCTCTCTCACACGTGAAGGAATTCAAACAATGGCATGTCTAAATGTAAGAAATTGAAGATAATAATGTCATTTTGTATAGTTTTATATACAGTTGTGTGTACACTATGCAACACACGCACGCACACACGATGCACACACACGCACACACACACACACACACACACACACACACACACACACACACTAACAGCTTTTTCATTTATTTATTTATCTTTCTACAAACATCTTGTAACTGAAATTATGATTTTCAGCATCTGCGCGCCGAAAAAGAACCTGTTCGCAACACGGAACTGAGATTGTCCGACAAGACATTCCAGGTGTCTTGCTGGCCGGGCTGTGCGGACGCCGGACCACCCACTGACAGCGCGGCAAATCATTCTTCAGCTAGCGGTGAATTGAGTATTTTCCATTTATCATATGAAACACATCTTTGGCCTCGTCATACGCTATAATTCTGTTGGCAGCCGCTTTAATTGAAACATCAAACATATTACCCGCCTAGAAATCTCATGATGAACCACCGCACTACTGGAACACCGGGTTCATGTTACTACTATCGCCCCTGATCACTGGTGGCCAAGTGATGGGCAGCTCGGGAAGGGCGGCCCTCATCTCGCACCAGCCCTGTGGGAATCGGTCCGTCACTCAGCGACATGGACAAGTTGTTTACTCCTACATCACATCGCTCACCCCTGATTGCTGCTATCTGCATGATAAAGCAACTCTGATATAATGCTCACCCTGACCTCAACCAACCCACACCAAGTAAATCAAAATTAGGTACAATAAACGGACACTACCTCTCCATCACACCACCACCACCATCACCACCACCACAACAACACCAACATTGTACCATTGGGAAATTTCATGGCTGGCAAACGAAGAAGACGAAAATGAAGAAAACGAAAATGAAAAAGACGAAGAAAATGACGAAAAACAACAAAACAATAAAATCCCCCTCTTCATTATTATCAAAAAAGGAAATGAAGAGGAGGAGGAGGAGGAGGAGGAGGAGGAAGAGGAGGAGGAGGAGGAGGAGGAGGAGGAGGAACGGTCATGCATCCCTGAATACCAAGTCGAATAAAGCTAAGTGGTGTCCCTAGCAAGCTTTCCTCTCACCCCTCGCTGCCTCCGACACACACAGCTGATCTACTTTGTCTCTGGAGGATGGTTGGCATATTGGACACAACAGACACGCGTGGCAGATCGAAGAGTACAAAACAGAACACTCGAGGATCTGTGTGTTCTGAACCTGACGCTAACTTCCTTTTAGAGAGCGAGTCACTGGTGTCCAATGTTCTGCTGAATTGTGAGGTCGTTGTCGTTACTATCTACTCTTCTATTTCTATTCACTCTTTCTCTCTCTCTCTTTATATTACTCTGTTTTCCTCCTCACTTAAACTACTACTTACTTTTTGCCAATGTTCTGTTGAATTGTGAGGTTGTTAGCTTTATATACTTTTCCATTTCTCTTCACTCTTTCTCTCTCTCTATTACTCTGTTTTCCTCCTCACTTAAACTGCTTCTTACTTTTTTTTTGTTTTACTTCATTTAATTCTATCTTTCCTTTTTTGCCTGCAAGACTCATAGTTATCTTGATGAACGGCCTCAATGATAAAGTGTCGGTTCGTTTTTAGACTTTGGTTATGGGTGTGGGAATGTTTTTGCACGATCATGCTAACCCGATCATGTCAAATAAGTAATCATTATCAGCACTATTTCTTACCGTCTAATTTCGTTGCCTCTTATAATCTTTTGTAGTAATTTTACAAAAGTGTTATTTATGAATACTTAATTATATACTGATTTTCCTTGTATGCAGATATTTGCAAAGAATCTGAAGAGGAAAATTGCAACGCTGCTTTTACTGGGCCAATATAACTCCTCCTCTCCTGCGAGGCTGAAGGAAGACAAAGGAGAAATAGACTGGGTTAACTTTCTCTGGTGCATTATACAAGCCATCATGAATGGACCACGGAACCGACACAAGAGAAACTGAAGCCTCTTGCATTTGGTAAAGAAATAATAATCGTATTCTACTCATAGAGTTAAAATTTTCATTACTATGAATAATGAATAAAGTTAGAAAACTCATACTTTTATTAGCAAGACTGATCTCAGCATGACAACAATCCACTGCGATGCCTGGGTTTGGATTAAGCAATGTTCAGTATTACGATAGGATGACTAGCACACTGGTAGCCGGAAGGGTGACGGAACTACGAGGCGTCATGCTTACAAGGGTGAGCAAATGTAAGGTACACGGCCCACCATCACTCAGAGTGAGTTGTGAGAGGCAGCCATACAAGACACACTTCACTTATCAGATCTCTAATTAGACTGGAGCTCCATGACACCACTAATTCCTGAACGTATTTATGTCTGGTGGTTAATTTGATATTCGCATCACTGCACCGTGCCGTGAATGCCAAGAGGTAATGCATGAGGCGCCCCCTGCCAGCCACAGGGAAGAAAAACAACAACAAAAAACGGGACATCTAAACACATGAAAGGTGTTTGCCTTTTAACCAATAAGAAAAGTTCCACGCTGCATTTTTTCCTGGTTATTAAGCGCGTCTTTGGCGAGGGAGAGGCGTGCGGCGTGTGCAGCCAGTTAGGTGAAGGGTGGAGGGGGGCTGCATGGAGTCAACGTTCCTGTTGGTGTCTGCGGGCTTTCCGAGGGGGGGGGAGGGGGTCGTGGCAGCAGAATAAGCGGGGAAACCTCTTGGTGTTGCTACACGTGAAAACTATCATGAGCTGCCCAGACGCTGTGTCACACTCATAAAATTTAATGAACTTCTCAGTAGTCTGTCCTGTGGCGACACGCGACCTCGCTGACGCAACACAGAATTCCTGGTTACCAGTCAACCAACCATCCTCCCACGACCACTTCATCACCACCTGAGCCAAAACACTCACACACTGTCCCACTCTCAACTTGTTATAATGATGCTCACTTGTAGCTGACACCATGCCCATGAAGCACTCACTGCCGTGCCCAGTGGAAAGAAGTCTTGGTGACACACAAGCCCGCGATGGTACTGAACCAAGAGCCAACGCGGCTCAGGATGCAGAGGGTCCGGTGATAGTTCGTAATGGCAGATACGGGTGTCGTGGCGGTGTGTGCTGTCTTGGTGGTCACCGAGACATCAGGCCACTCACTGGGACACACGTGGGCTGCGACACGCAAGATTCTGGCACAGTTGCTCGCGGCATTTATTTCCAATTATGAGATCAATGAGTTTTTGCAGCGAAAAAAATCATGTATCATTACGTGGAAAAATGTTTTCCAATACAATTTTCAAAGGTTTCAACGCATCACTTGACACCTGTTTCACAACTGACCATCCGCCCGTCCAGCACAAAAATTTTGATTCGCTTGTATGTGTGTGTGTGTGTGTGTGTGTGTGTGTGTGTGTGTGTGTGTGTGTGTGTGTGTGTGTGTGTGTGTGTGTGTACGTATGTATGTATGTATACTTTTCACTGAAAGTGTCAAATATGATGGAAAAAAAAAGTCCATCTCGTAACTGAAAAAGAAATAAGAAAATTTGCAATAATAATGGAATATTCACATCCTGAAAGGTTTGTCCCGAGAAAATGGAATGACATAAAAATTCATGTATATATCGCAGCTGCCGTCCCTCAGACTGGACAGGACATGCGAGGCGTTTTGTGGTTTGGTTGGTTGTTCCTTGGGACGCTGCGGGGCGGGACGCTGCGGGGCGGGACGCTGCGGGGCGGGAGGAAGGCACAAGGCACAGTGCACCAAGCTACGGGCAGGACCTATTGCTGCTCTACATACATTGACCACTGCGACACTTATCAATCTAAATCCACCTCCCACCCATCACAGGCCGATAACGACTGCACTTCCTGCTTTGTTTCTTTTTGTCGTGTCTGTTGCACTTCCAACGAGCTGCCATGCACTAAACCAACCAACCCTTGACACATCCATTAGGGAAACACACACAGTCATCTCACAGGTTAACGTATCCGTCATGCTACACAAACAGGATTTAAACCACCTCGTCTATCCACATCCACCATTAAAAAGGAGAAAAAGAGAGAGAGAAAAAAAGTGGTTCTCGATGCATCACAGTTCTCCTTGATTTACCGCCGCCACGCCTGCTTCCCCCCGCCCCGCCCCAGCCCCGCCCCGCGCACCACACCGGCCCGCCGCCCCCGCCGCCCCACACGCAACAGTAAGGCAGGCGGATGAGATTTGACCTTCAAAGTGAACTAAGAGAGGGAGAGAGAGAGAGAGAGAGAGAGAGAGAGAGAGAGAGAGAGAGAGAGAGAGAGAGAGAGAGAGAGAGAGAGAGAGAGAGAGAGAGTCTTCTATTGTGTTTCATCCATATCTTTATTTATTCTCTAATGAAATGTGTTACATGTAATAACCACACGTGTGCATAGCTGCCCTGGGAAAAGTAGGCCACGCACACACACACACACACACACACACACACACACACACACACACACACACCTTGGAGCTCATGGCGTTGGCACTAATCTCGCTCTCCTTCAACGCTTAGTGGTCGCGACTTTTGGCTAGTCATACACATCCTCCTGGAAGATGCAATTACCAACAGGAACGCGCACATGAGCTTCGCAGTTTTCACTCTTGTTTTTTATTATTTTTTCGATCTTTTTTCTTATTTTATCCTTCAGGACATAAGGACTATATACTGAGGCCTTTAGTTCCCCCTACCACGCTCCGCTCAGATTCTGTTAAGGAGGAAAAAGGCAAAGGAACTAGACAAGGAGAAAGAGAAAGGAGGAAAAATGTACAGCTAATTCGTCTTAGATAGAGGGAAAAAGAAACGAAAATCTATATATGGAGAGAAAGAGAGAAGGACAAGAGGAAGATAGACAGAGAAAAAGAGAAAAATGTATATGCAGCTAAGTAAGAAAGAGAAGGATAGAAAGAAAGACAAGAGAAAGACAAGAAAAAGGGGAAAAGATGTACATACAGATAAGTAGGAAAGAAAAAGAGAGAAAGACAAAAGAGAGAAACAGGGAGAAGGAAAAAATATACGTCCAGCTAAGATAGGAAACAAAAGAAAGACAGAAAAAGATAGACAGAGAAAGGGGGAATATGTACAAGTAGCAAAGTAGGAAAGAGAAAGAGAGAAAGACAAGAAAAAGAGAAACAAAGAGAAGGTAAAAAAATCCATGGGCTCAAGTAAGAAAGAAGGACAAGGGAAAGAGAAACAGGGAGAAAGAGAAAAAGAAAATAAACACATACAGCTAATCCGTGGAGCTCAAGTAAGCATATCTTGACGTTCTTTTTGTTTATTATTTTTTCCCCCGTGTGTTAAGTGCGGTATCGGCAACTGACGCGCTCACAGTTACATAAGGATGAAAAAGTTACCGTACGTGGGAACATTGTTGGTGTTTGCCATACTGAGCATTTATCCAACTGGGCACTGCAACGCAAGACACACACACACACACACCGGCTAGACATTTCCTTCCGTTTAGGAGTCACTGACATATTTAAATTTTCCATTATAATCAGTTCCGGTTACTTGAGGACTTTTGAGGATGAAATTTGCCAAGTTGTTGCAGAAAATAGAGGCATGTGGTTGCTACCGCTCCAGAAACATAGGAAGGAACAGGATGTGGTTGTGTGCAGCGAGTTTTTGCTTGTGGCCAAGTGGAGACACCTGAGTTAAGTATTTAATGAAGCGTGTTCTTTGCGTCTGTGTGGAGTGTTACTGTAAGGAGAGCCAGGACACAGCTGTCACAAGGTACGTATGATGGAGGAAGATGGGGAGGTATACAACAAGGATTAAGACCAATTTTCTTGCCTCGGTCATAAATTTGGTGTTCTCATATCTCTATTCCTTCTGACTTGCAACTCTGATTCCGACTGAGCTAGAGTTCCGAGTGAAGCTCTACTAAAATATTATTCACTGCAAAATCCTGCCGTGAAAACTGGTAGGTAAGTAATTAAACCTGATGGGCTGTGTGTGTGTGTGTGTGTGTGTGTGTGTGTGTGTGTGTGTGTGTGTGTGTGTGTGTGTGTGTGTGTGTATGTGTGTATTCCTACCTACATGCGTACCTGCCTATAACCTTTGTGTGCATCTTTAACCACGAGTAAAGTAAACAAAACAAAACACACTGATACGAAGAACTGCCTAAGGAAAGCTCACAGAAATGCAGACCACGCCATTCCAACCCACCACTGCCCCTACCAATAGCCTGACGAACCATACGCCCTGGGCAAGAGAACCAGGACACTAGGAAGGCTGTCAAGGATACAACACGGTACAGCCATTCATAGTCCGGTGTGTATCCTATTGGGCAACTTTGTAAACTGTTTCTGGGAAGGTATTGTAATTCTAAACTCCGAATGCTGTACACACACACACACACACACACACACACA
This sequence comes from Callinectes sapidus, assembly GCA_020233015.1. NCBI lineage: Eukaryota > Metazoa > Arthropoda > Malacostraca > Decapoda > Portunidae > Callinectes > Callinectes sapidus. The sequence goes on from CM035204.1 coordinate 9,925,915, forward strand.
CACACACACACACACACACACACACACACACACACACACACATACACACACACACACACACACACACACACACACACACACAGTTTAGTTTAGTTAGTTTATTGACCACAGTTATTAATTTTTTACAACGGTTCAAGTTATCTTTACACAACTTAATAAAAGAAACATGATAAACCAATGAATCCCCAACTCAAAATCACGAAAAAAACTATTCTAATACCCTCACAAAATCGAATGAAGCAATTTTAGATAAATACACAAACTTAGCACGCAGGGAACAAACTCACACGCCACACCCCCAGATCATCAAGGCCTACCACGTGATCAGCCGCTTTGAGTCTATAAGTGCCCTAGCAGCAGTCCCAGGGCAGCGTTGGGGCACAAGACTCTCCTGGGCGAGTCTGGTTGACCTTCAGCTAAGGGTTGCACACAGTGAGGATAACCTTTAGCGAACGTTGCAGCGGCTCCCAATGCACGCGGCAAGGATTAGCAACTTTCATGCAGCTTCAACACCCGAGGCGATCAAAAATAGAGTTGTGGAAATGTTCGCGGTGTAATCATACGGTCCGCAGAAAACGAGTGAAAATTTCTAGGTGTTTTTAAGGGATTAGAACAAAACCTTCACGCTTAAAAGAAAAGGTAATATTAGTTAGCTACAGTCTTCAGGAAACTCTAACTACTGACAATATCCAGTGACTTAAATCATTACGATAAAACCTTCAATTGAAAAAAAGAAGTGATATAGACCAGATTGACACATAAATGACATGACTAACAAGGGGAAATGATGTTGTCTTTTCTTAACGACCAGGACCTATTCATTATTGTTATACGTTGTTAGAGGCGTCACATGAGTTCTCCCTGTCCCAAGTTAATGCCTTTCTAGGAGCAATAAGATGATGTGAAATGTTCCTACGCCCTTTGAAGACAAGAGCACAACGCCTCTTGCTCCATCACTGATTAGATATGCAAGATACTTTATATTAGAGACTCAGTCTGTGTGTGTGTGTGTGTGTGTGTGTGTGTGTGTGTGTGTGTGTGTGTGTGTGTGTGTGTGTGTGTGTGTGTGTGTGTGCTCTTTGCCCTAGGCTGGCGTATTTTTTTCTCTCTCTCCCTCCTTTGTCAGGTGGATGAGAGCAGCCTGCAGAATAAAGCAAGTGATATATCCCCTAATTTTGTCCCGTAAAGGACCATTTAGTACAAGGGCGATGACTTGCACCTAAAACAAGACTCGTCCTTTCCCGTCTTGTTCAACTTCATTCTTCTGTTTTATTCATCTTTCTCCTTCAACCCCCAGCTCTGCCCCTTACTGCCCCCCCCCACCACTCCTCTCTCTCTCTCTACACCTCACAGTTCGTGGTTCACCTGTCGGAAAGAGAATTCTGATCCATCACGAGGAACTGAATATTGCTGGTGGATATGAAAACAAATATTTCTTTCCTGGAAAGGGGAATGCGAGTCGTGTCTAGCGTTAGTCTGGCAGAATTCGGGGATTTCCTGAACCTCTTCTTTTTTGTCTCTCCCTCTCTTTCTCTCTCCTAACCTGTAGAGGCAAGGGTATGTCTGGTGGTCAGCCTGACGTAGATTGCTGGGTTTCCCGCCACCGTAGAGGCGAGGTAAGGCGCGGCCAGAGTGCTGTTTGGCGCGCTTGAAAAGTATTACGAGAGTCTGAGGCGGCAAGAGGAAGCTATACCACAGCTATTTCCTCCAGGTGCCTAGACGTGTAATAACTACAGGTAAGTTTTCTTGAGAGAGAGCAAAGACACGCAATGGGTGCTGGGATGCATCCGCCTGCCTGTGTCTGTTCGGGTGAGGTGAGGCCGCTTCGTCTTGGGGAGAAGGAAGGTCCAATACTTGTGACAAAGGACAGATAAAGGAGGCAGTGAATGGCGTGTCAGGGTGAAGGGGTGTATGCTGGACAAAGGACTGGATAGAGGCGTTGTGCTGTTTTATGTAGTCACGTATTGTTTCACTAAGGTGCTGTTCCCCTCGTACTGCTGTAACTCTAAATACTTTATGCACTTGTCCTCTTATCCTATCAGCATTCTTCTCACCCCACGCCGCTGACTTTACACTCTTCTTCACTCAGACTCTCTACCACTTCTTCTCCTTCTCTTTCTATTTATAAGGATGTTATGATTCGAGCGAGAATTTAACAAATAGTTTGCATAACAGTGGGAAAAAAAACGACACAAGAGAAGCGAAGGTAAGTGGGTCTGTGACCTTTAACCCCTTCAGTGCTGGGACGCGTTTTTATATTTGTTCTGCTTAGTATCTGGCAATTTTGTACAGCTTCACAAACTCTGTGCAGGGAATCAAAAATAGAACAGACTCAGCCCATTAACCTGCTGACCTCCGTAGATCCTTCCATAAAATCGTCTAACAGCACTCAAAACTCGTGGTAAAAATGTGTTCCAATACTGAATGGGCTAAAGAGAGTCATCGCGGGAGTCCAAAGAGTTACAGAATAATGATCTCGATTTAACCGCCGTCATTACTCTTTGGTTCAGGATGTGCAGGTCGCCATTTTCTTGACGAGCACGCCTTATAAAGCTCATCATCAGGTTCCCGTGAGTAAATCGATATCAAACCAACTCTTTCGTTCACTTTCGTCACTTTCCACCACGAGCAGCCCCGTGAAGAAGGTGAAAGATTTCGCTCACGTGGACAAAATCAGTTTCCAATTCCCTCTCGGCCCTGGAGGAAGGCGAGGCAGCGTAATATTACATAAAGCGGAGGAGATCGTGATGTGGCGCATGAACACACACGAGTGACTCAGGGAAAACCGGATTTAAATACTTCATTAAGTGTTTTCATAATTTCTATATGGGCACCAAGGACTCTCGGTAAATGTTATTATGTAAGAGAGAGAGAGAGAGAGAGAGAGAGAGAGAGAGAGAGAGAGAGAGAGAAGGCTGCACTGGACTGGATGCTGTGAGGAGGCTGCAACGCGACGCAGGAGAGCCATGGAAGCAGAGGGAGGGAGGGAAAAGAGGCTGCAAGCTGAGACCAAGAGGCGGATGTGACGGTTAAGATTGAGGAAAGATACCTTCATTCATCTGCGTCTCTCAAGATGAAATAAAATGATATAAAAATAAAGAATAAGAACTGTGTGAACAATGTACATATTTGCGAGTCTTACTTTGATATCATGTCCATTCAATGTTACATAATCATTACTTATAAATTAATGTTTGGTGTAGAGTAGCACATTCTTCCATTGTAATACTTGTAAGACACGCATGTTTATGAGTGTTCGTGTAGCCATGCATCTCGTCCCCACATAGTTTATTCTGGTTTGGACGGCCACACCTTTAGCAGCAAAGAAGAAAGTGAATGGCCACGATGATTATGTTGAACCTGACAGTAAAACTCAATTAACGTCTCATTGGGAAATATTATTACTTGCTCTGCACTGCCACACAAACACCATTAAAACATCTGATGAATAACACAGTCCAATCACCGTGTAATACACAAGTTATTTGCCATGAGATGAATTGTTATAGATTTCTTTATAAAAAAAATTAAAATAACAGAATCTGACGATGAATTCATTTTTCCAAGAGTAGAGAAACCAATTTATGAGATCTGATTGGTAAAAGTTGGCGAGGCGCACAAAAACCATTAGGACTTAATAGGAAACCTGAATCCGGATGTGTTCGATTTAATGGTCCTCCCTCAGTCCAGAGCAGAGCGGCAGCATTGATAGCCTATACAACTTCCCTTCCCAGCCCACAGCCACAGCCTCACCTGCACCACATCGCAGCGGCAACTTTCTGGTGAAGTGAGCTCGTATATCTTACAAGTTGGTACATCATTTATCTACGCCAGACTCTTGTTAGGGGTTGCACAGCGTGGATTGCTTCACTTACAGGCACAGTGAACGGGCAGGCCGCTGATGATCAAGGCTTCTCATTACTGCGATAAAGAGTGCACGAGCGGCTTCACTCTCCGTTATTTTCTTTGACTCATCTCTCTAATCTCACCTAAACATACATGCGCACAGACAGACAAACAGATGTTCTCTGCATAGAAGGAATCATAGCCTTCAAAATTTCGTTAATGAGATGCAATAGTCAAATAACGGGGACAAGGTGGAGAAATTCAGGTTTAGGAGAGAAATAGAAAGGAATTGGTTCTTTAACAGGGTAGTCGACGAGTGGAACGGACTCAGTAATCATATTGTTAGTGTTAAGACAATTACGGTGGGGGGGGGGTGTTGTGTTAAAAAGAAAATTAGTCAAGTTTATGGATGAGGATGATGGGGGGAATTAGGCAGCGTTGCTAACACACGGACTGCCACGAATAGGTCTAACGGCCTCTTGCACCTTCCTTCATTTCCTTATGCTCTTATGTTGTAGTCAGTCAGCATGAAGGCTGGTCTGAATCGCCTTCACAACAAATGCATTAGTGTCCAAGTGGAGCAATGGACGAGCGAGATGTGGCGCGGTACCGTTGTTCGCGGGCGCAGGCGGGGGCGGGGGCGGGGGCGGGGGCGACGGCACACTCACTTCAAGTTCAGGGTGGACTGACCCCACTCACGTCAGCCTCATCAGTGAAAATACTCACTATATAAACAACTACACTACCAGAAGAGGAAGAGATCAAGATGGTGGTAATGAGGAAGAAGGAAGCAATCCCAAGGAAACAGGAAGGTAAACAGACAAGGCAACTCAGCGGTGCTTTTGAAATATGCAAATTGCCCATCAGACTAACAGCGCGCTACACATTCATTCCCTTACCACTACCCCCCCCCCCTCTCTCTCTCAAAGACGGTAGCAACAAAAAGCAAAAGTTCCCCACGCCAAGACACCTTTGCCATCAGAACGGAGCATTGTATAGCCATCAGCTGCTGCAATAGTGGAAGTGGTGACGTACTGAGAGATAAAAGATCGCTTGTGGCTTAACCCTTGCCCTGCGTGACCCACCGCGGGGCCACCGTGGGATAAGGTCAGCCTCTCAGCTCCTGTAGGGTGAGTGATAGGGTCCTTCACACCACGACCGCCCGTGACTACAGTGTTGACTTCCCCTTCCTGCTCTGTGTGTGTGTGTGTGTGTGTGTGTGTGTGTGTGTGTGTGTGTGTGTGTGTGTGTGTGTGTGTTTTGCAGCACACACCGTAACCACATACACACAGGGTAGCAATCAGTGATATGTGCACACTCCATAAATACGAACACGTTATGAGACAAAGGAGGGAGTGTGATTTGTGAAGCTAATGAGCCTCACCAGCAAGACCATTACGTAGCAGTTTAAGAACATTATTACTGGCCGCTTCTTCCTGGAAAGACACACGCGCCGGTGGAAATGGCGTGTTTTGCCTCCACACCCATAATAACGATAAATTGTGAGACGCAAATTTGATCATTTTTCCAAGAAGAAAGGTTAATATCGGTGTAATTTATTCCATTACTTTATTAGCGTACTCCATTTAAGGTCAGGATCAGCATCTGAGAGTCAACGTAGCAAGTACAAAATTACACCAGGAGAAGATTACAAACGAGTAACACGTAGTGCTTACTCAGCCGCTGTACCTGTATAAGAAAGCAAAATGTAAATAATCCTCCATTAAAATCAAGGCACTCTGCTTTTTATGAGTAATAAAGAAGGTATCCAATGGTGTCGGTAAGTTAAATGGCTACATGTTGACAGACAGGCTGCTATTATCAAGAACACGGTGAGGAGGGCGTTTCCTTCACTCGGGGGCAAGGGGTGACGACACAGATGTAACACGCGGAACCTAATTTGTATCTTCCGGGTGTGCTCACTCCTGCACGTTGCCTCACAGAGCGTGGGCGAGCAGTGGACTCCAGCTCGGGCCTTCCGCTTTCCTCTGCCACCTTATTCCTGGGCAGCGGGGACATACAGGAGCTACATAGGTTACTTTCACGTGTATTTTCCTGGCACTGTGGCTGATGCTAGTGGGGTTAATCTGAGAGAGGACTGAGAAAGGCGTGAGGGAGGACGAAGATTCTGATGGGGGCGAGATGAGATGAGAGGGATGGTCAAGGCTGCGTTATCCACAAGGCTGAGAGAGAGAGAGAGAGAGAGAGAGAGAGAGAGAGAGAGAGAGAGAGAGAGAGAGAGAGAGAGAGAGAGAGAGAGAGAGAGAGAGAGAGACGAGACGAGAAGAGACGAGAGAGAGAGAGACGAAGACGAATATTTCAGTATAAGAAACAGGAGGAGGAGGAGGAGGAGGAGGAGGAGGAGGAGGAGGAGGAGGAGGAGGAGGAACCAAAAAGAAACGAAAGAAAAGAAATAAAAAGGATATAAACAATGAAGACAATTGCCAATAAGATATGATACGTTACAAGCTCACGCCAGAACGAAGAAAAAAAGGAAAAAAAAAGAAAAAGAAAAAACGCGAGAGAGAGAGAGAGAGAGAGAGAGAGAGAGAGAGAGAGAGAGAGAGAGAGAGAGAGAGAGAGAGAGAGAAGATGCGGGTACTAAAACTCTCACAAAAAGGAAAAGGGAGAAGGAAAGGCGAGGGAAGACAGAGAGACACCACATCCGCCTTGTAATAAAAACTCAGGTTCCTTGTGTTGTGTGTGTGGGGAGGGAGGGGGGAGAGGGGGGAATAGTCACGGCCGCTGCCTACCCCCTCCTCCCTATCACTACCTTCCCCACCCCCCTCCCTCTTTATCCTTCCTTTCCCTTTTCCCACACATTTCATCATCCTATTGTATTCATTGAAACATCCTCCTCCTCAACACACACACACACACACACACACACACACACACACGCGCAGACACACGAAAACCATGTGTTAATAATGCTTTGATACGTAATTTATTTTGATTCACTATACAGATACGTCAGTCACCTCCTCGCATTCCCCTTTTTTCTCACACCTCTAATCCTATCCTATCCTATCTCAACCTCCTCCTCCTCAACACCCTCAAACACACACACTAATTCTCAACCAGGTGTCAATAATGCTACACAAAAATAACTCTATTCTAATTCACCACGCAAAGATACCCACCCAGCGAGCCATGCACCTGCGCACCGCCACCTGTTCTCCCATCACTCACTTCCTGCTTCCTTCCATCCTCCAAGCACTTGCTATCCACCTCATCTACTGCGCGTCTCACTAACGTCAGACAGGTACAGGTTACAAGTGATCAATTAATAATGATGATCCCGGTCAGGTATATTGTCTGTTCTCTTTACTTATCTCTGGTGGAAAAGAGGAGGAGGAGGAGAGGAAGGAATGGAAGAGAGATGGGACACTAAGGGAAGGTATTTTGGTGTTTGAGGGAAAGCGGAGAGAGAGAGATAAGAATAGAAGGAAAGGAAGGAAAGGAGGAATGGAAGGGAAAGTTATAAATGGACAAAGGGACAGGTTTGTAGAGGTACAAGTATAGAACAAGCAAGCAAACAAGCATCGTGTGTGTGTGTGTATGTGTGTGTGTGCGTGTGTGTGTACTGCTGTGTCCGGGTGGAGGTGGCGTGAGTTGAATAGTTCTCATGATCGTGGGTTCAATGATGCAGTTGGCGCGGCCTTTGGGATGAGTGTTAGCTGTGTTGTGTCTGGCTGCTTCCCATTCACAGGAGACACACACTCACTCCTCCTCTCCGTGTTCTGTGCGTATGTGTTGCTTCTGTTCCCGGTCTCAAGTTTCTTCTCTTTTTTATCTATTTTTTATTTAAACAATTTGGGTTTTTTTATATTTATGGGCTAAAGGAGACCTCCTATTTGAAAGCCCACCCATTTGGGAACCGTTACCCAGAGTGGACGCCCAATCTCCACCCAGACCGTAACCAGGATTCGAACCCATGCGCTCGGGGATCTTGCTTCGGTTTCGGGAAGGAGAACAGCAGTGGATTGAGTTACTTCGTCCTTCTTCTGCTAATCATTTAAAGAGGGAAAATCAGTACCTTTGTCTCTCTTATGTCTGCGTTCTTGTTTTTTGTACAGGGACGCAGAAAACTAGTGATTTCAGTCAATTCATCCTTCCAATAATAACATGCAGGAGGAATGTTACTCTCATCACTTCTCCTGTGTCTTTGCGTTCTTATCTCTGTTGATGGGAGCTGATAAGTAGTGATTTCAGTCAATTCATCCTTCCAATAATAAAATGCAGGTGGAATATTACTATCATCATTTATTGCATGTCTTTAAGTTCTTATTTCTGCACATGGGAGCTGACAAGTGGTGATTTCAGTCAATTCATCCTTCCAATAATAAAATGGAGGGGGAGGGAAAAATCATTGCATCACTTGAGCATCCACATTGTTTCTATTGAGGGAAGCGGAGAAGTAATGATTTCAGCCGATTCATCCATCCATTGGGAAAGAAATAATCTCTTCGTGGAAAAAACAAGAAGAAAAAAACGCCACGGAATGGAGAAAAAAACACACATCGCAAGAACAGAGAGCAAAAATTACATCATACGCATACCATCAACATTTCTTGCCGCCACTCCCAATCCGGCCGCGCCTCCCTCCCTCCCTCCCTCCCTAGCTGGGCCGGGGCACAAAGGGGCAACAGTCCACTCGTAAGGCAGTCAGTCGTCAATGTGATGTAACTCCCTCACCTTCCCCCCCCTCTCTTCCCCCCTCCCGCCCTTCCTCCTCCTTCCTCCCGCTGGTCAGGTTTTCTGGTCCGGTTTACAGACCCACCAAATCCTTCAACATATCAGAAATTTCCCTTATTTTTTCTCGCTTCAGTTCCATGTCACAGTTTTTCGTCTGGAGAAGGACGCCTTTCCCGTGAGTGCTCCCTCCGCTGCGCGACACACACACACACACACACACACATACACAGTGAAGGGACACGCTCCTTAAAACGGATAGTGTAGGATGGTCATGATGCCCTGAAAGGAAACACACAAAGCGGGCGGGAATCAGGATGTGTAAAGGAAAGAGGAGGGAGAGAGGAGGAGGAGGAAAGGGAAAGAGAGAAGGGTAAGAGGAGGAGGAGGAGGCGAATAAGTGCGAGAGGCTGCAAAGGTCGTTAAGACACAGGTTTCCTTCGTCAGTGAATGTGTGTCTTATCTTTCGTTGTGCTGAAGACAAAGGTGATCACTGCACGCTTTGACTCACGTTTCTCGCCTCCTTGAGCCTTACAGTGTCCGTAGAGGGAAGGGAAAGGGTAAGGAGTAACGCGGGCAATATTGTGGCGAGTCGATAAGTCACTTCCTGATAAGAATAGAGAAGCAGAAGCAGCATTCTTCAGCATTTTGTTATCTTATCTCCAATGGCTTCGACGAGTACTAGTAGAGATTCCTGTCAGGGTGGCAGTAATAGGCTAACGGGGAATTCATCATGAACAGAAATGAAAAAGAAGAAAAACACGTCCCACTACTCATCTCCATGGAAAATGAAAATATCCCTAATGAGTTTTCAAAGCAATTTAACCCCTTCAGTACTATGACGCATTTCCACATCTATTCTTCTTACTAACTGATGATTTTGTACACCTTCAGAAACTTATGTGGGGGGATTAGAATAGTAAAGATTCAGGCCATTAACCATCCGACCTCCATATAAAGCTTTCGTAGTATCAATAAAATCATCCAAAATCGAAGGAAGAAATGCGTTCCAGTACTGAAGGGGTTAAGATCCCGTGTAGTGTACCATAAAGCGACGTCTACTAACCGACGCACAACTCGAGCCATCTTACATCAATATACAGTTTTAAATATAAGCGAGTCAGGTGGCGCCACTGCTCACCTTCACGCACCAATGTTGAGATGATATAAGGACAAGTGGCGGCGATTTCCTGCTGTTACGGCGCTGACAATAAACACATCTGAACATCAACAACACGCGAGGGTGATCCCCGAGTAACGGCACGCAAGTCTCCCGGAAGCCTCTCTCGCCACGAATATAAAATCACGACCTTTACATCAGTCTCTCTCTCTCTCTTACATGACATAATATTGGTCCGAATTCAGAAACACTCCGCTCTTTCACTTCTACTATTTTCAAAGGCCACAGGGACAACAAGCCGGGTTTCTGAGGGTGTTTGTCCTGTCAATTATCCAGTAACCTTGTTCATTTGTCATTAGAACCATAAAGACACCCTTGAAAACCTGTGTCACTTAAACAGGAGCCTTCTGAAATAGTGGAGGTGCTGCAATGAAGTGCTTCTGAGGGTGTTTGTCCTGTCAATTATCCAGTAACCTTGTTCATTTGTCATTAGGACCATAAAGACACCCTTGAAAACCTGTGTCACTTGAACAGGAGCCTTCTGAAATAGTGGAGGTAGAGCGGTGAAGTGTTTCTGAATATGGGCGAATCTCTCTCTCTCTCTCTCTCTCTCTCTCTCTCTCTCTCTCTCTCTCTCTCTCTCTCTCTCTCTCTCAAACACATCCTGGTGCCAGAGGGCGTTCAGATGACCATTTAAATGCCGCAGGAGGACGCTCGCCTCCTAATGTGGCTTCGACGCACAAACACGGATTTCACTGTGTCGCTGAGCATTAAATCTCGCGGTTCCATTCTCTGCCGACCTGCCTGACCCGGACACCAAGGAACCGAGAGAGAGAGAGAGAGAGAGAGAGAGAGAGAGAGAGAGAGAGAACGTTGTGGGGAGGTAACATACGCAGACAAAAAAGATACAAGCCGATAGACAGATCAAAACAAACACACACAAACAAACAAACAAACAAACAGACAGACAGACAGACAGACAGACAAAGGCAAAAACAAATCCACACATAATCGCATAATGTACAAGTATGTATTGGTACACAGACACACACACACACAGACAGACAGGCAGGCAGGGAGGCAGATGGACCGACAGAAACACGTGTGGAGCGTCTATCATCAGGACTGACACGGACCATAATGAGAGAGAGAGAGAGAGAGAGAGAGAGAGAGAGAGAGAGAGAGAGAGACTTGTTTATTTGAGATTACATAGCCATAGAATTTACATCTCTCTCTCTCTCTCTCTCTCTCTCTCTCTCTCTCTCTCTGCAGCTGACAAGACGGACACGCGAGTAACGTTAGCAAGGGACAAGGAATGGGAAAGGTTGCAGTGTTTGTTCAGTACGCGCGGGTGTTGGCTCAGCACGTCCTGGTATATTTACACACACACACCTACGCTTCTCACCACTGTGCTGTTACATGCTTCTTCTTCTTCTTCTTCTTCTTTTTGTCTTACGTTGATGGGCTTAAGTAATTTTCTTTCGTAACTTTTCTTCTCAAGCTGGTCTGGAGCTTATTAAGTCGTCATCTGGCCTCGTCCTCACACACACACACACACGGGAATTCCCCCCCCAAATAGTCTTGCTTCAGTTTATGCTTGCATCGACTAGACTCATTTTCTCTCTCTCTCTCCGAAATTAAGTAAATATGTAAATATGGCAAAGGGGAAAAAAGCAACTGGAAGACTGTCTAAGGATCTGTGGTGGAATTGTTTGAGGTTCTAGACGTCATTTGTTTGAGATTTGAGATGGTACGTTATGTGTTTGGGATTTGAGAATGTTCATCATGTGTTTGAGATTTGAGATGGTGTGTGTCATAAATTTGAGATAAGTGTTTGTATGTCATGTGTTTGAGATTTGTGTTTGTACGTCATGTGTTTGAGATTTGAGATAGTACGTCATGCGTGCTGCGTAGTTGATGAACATTTCCCCCTTCCCCTTGCCTGGTGTCACGAACAATAACATTCCCCCTCCATTTAACGCCTGGCTGACCTCGTGTTGCGTTGTACCTGTCACTTCATTAAGATTACGAAACATATTATTACTACAAGAACATCAATTGCGAGATGAGACGCTGGTTGATCATATTTCAAACTGTTAATAGCTTAATCAGTTACAATCTTTCGTCTCGCTATCCTTGGAAGATTCGCAAGCAAACACTTCACACTTTTCTTACTTAACTGAACGAATAGTGTCGGGTGAGCGGCTTCTCACTCTAGAAAGAGCCTTGATGGTCCCAGTAAGGCGTGCGCACCTCCGGGGTGAGGCGGATCTGCATAATAATTGTAGTCTTGCTAAAGAGGATCTTGTCAAACTGCTTCATCAAAGGCATCAAAATCCTAGTGTAGTTCGCTGCACCCGCCACATCCTTCCTTTACTTCCTGCACACCAGCAAGTCACTATTACGTACGCAATAATGGATTCTCTGTATCATCATATATCTTCTTGAAAACAATAACAGCGGGAAACTTACAAAACTTCCGGTATATCTTTCCATTATTTAAAGATCCACGCCAGGCATCTTTATAGAACGCTTGCGAATACCGTGTTTTCAATATAGCTTATGCGTATTCCAAACCTCATCATATAACTTTTATTGATTATTTTCTTACTCAAACGCCTATAACTTACACTAATACATTTACGTCAAGGACTATAAGAATTAGTTCCTTGAAATATGAAAAATCATGAGCTTATGTTCAGAAAAAAATAACTTTCGGCCAGCATAAGATCTGTTTCCAAAGGCGACATATCATAATTAGGATTCTCGAGGACATTTTCCCCTATTGTGAACGTAGAAACCTGTTAAACTACCCCTCACGAATCATGAAAACCACTTTTGATAACTTTAACACTATCTACAACCTGATCAGACACTGGGATGATGAGCAACGCGATCCCAGGGGTGGCAGGGCGGTGTTGTGCAGGGAGGGGAAATAGAAAATGGCCTGAATTGGCACACTGTCTCTGGCTGAAGATTGGTTGGTGCGTGGGTCAGGGGTGAGGGAAGGCGTGACCACAGCGAGCAGCAGAGGACGAAGGTTCGGGTCGTGCACTGCGATGCCCCGCCTGTCTAGAGGTCACGGGTGATGCTCCCTGACACCTGTTCACCTCACCACTTCTATTACGAGTCTGCGCATCACATTACAGCATCCGGTGAATTATTAGCGCTAAGGACACCGTGACAAAAACACAGATGTAGTTTTTACGTGAGTGACACTTAATCCAGGGCTCATGAATGTTTGCAATAGTGAAACAAAAGCATGTATTGACATTCTTTGTAAATATCTGAAGAAATGGGCATTGAATAAGAAAATGCGAAGACGGATCTGGTGGCGGATGTGCCAGCTGCAAAAATAGTGTCACAGACCTTGAATTATTTACAAACTCTCGCCAGAAATAGAACACTGAATTGTGTGACGCATCGCTGAGGGGAAATTAATCAGAATGGTGAAACGAAGCTGGAAATACTTGTGAAATTAAATTTGACGAAACATTAAACAAGTAAGCAAGGAATAAAAGATTAGTGAAAGAGGCAAAGCCAGTGAAGAACAGAGGGAAGGAAACCCGGAGTTCACCGACAGGCATCAGCACGTGAAAATACCACAATGCAACTTTTTGTACCTTGAATCACCTGGGTTTGTTTACACAGCAGACACTCCTTCACACACAAAGGCAGCAACAAAGACAAACGTCACTTAACACACTGGAAAGTTTGTTACGTCTATAAAGCGCAAGAGGATCGTGCACGTGCCACACCTGCACCGCTGCACGCCCACAACACTGCGCCACACTCACCTTGCCAATGTCGGGGAGGGCGCGGCAAACCTCTGTTCTACTTTCTTCTCTGAGACAGTCGAGACTTTCTCGACTGCCCACCTCTTGTTCCTTTCTCCTTGGATTTCTCACGGTCTATCTTCCTCTGAGGTGCTTGGTGGCGAGATGAGCAAGGGCGTGGGGTGGCGTGGCGTGGCGTGGCCGCCAACACCAGCAGGACCGCGGGCTGGCCGGTGCCGCTCCCGGAACTGGCCCTGGCCCCTCGACCTGTGCTTGTTTTGGTTTCCCGCACCACGGTGCCGCTGAGGTAAAGACAAACTTGTTCTCTTTACTGTCCATTTAAAGATTTCTTATAATCCTGTCTTTTAAATAAGTGAAATAATGAGAAGCAATCTTGAGCTATTCATTTCATGAACTACAATCAATTATCGACAAATATATCCCTACCCTACCTCAGCGCGTATGCATATATATATATATATATATATATATATATATATATATATATATATATAGATATATATATATATATATATATATATATATATATATATATATATGTGTGTGTGTGTGTGTGTGTGTGTGTGTGTATATATATATCTATATATATATAATATATATAGATATATTATATATATATATATATATATATATATATATATATATATATATGTGTGTGTGTGTGTGTGTGTGTGTGTGTGTTTACGTAACTCACTTTCACCAGTAAGGCATCAGTATTTCTTTATTACTATAGTTGTCTGTTTTTAATGTCAAGCAAGCACAATGAGGGCGGTGCCGCGAAACACTGCCTCGTGCCGCGCCGCGTGACCTGAGCTACAACGACACGCTCTGACAACAATACTCCGCCTCGCCAGTGCTTTAGGTGGCCACACAGATCTTCCACTGGAGCTGTCAGGCGCCCCAACCTTTATATAAGCACGTTCCTAGTTGCCACATTGTGTTTTCTGTACTTCTCCGACAAGTGCGGTGGTCGTTGTAGATAAGACGTGATTTGAAAGGTTGGAGATGAGTCATGTATTGTCTTGACGAGTGACAAGCTCTCTCTCTCTCTCTCTTAATATGTACAAAAAAGATAACTTCCGTGTATTGGTCTAAGCCATGAGATGAGTCAGACGCGCGACCAACCACCGCTCCCCCAGAAGACGGTGTGGTCGTGGCTCGCCTAAGCCCCTCCCCATCCTCCTCCTCCTCCTCCTTCCTGACATCCGCCTCCTCACCGATGCCACAACGCTGCACGACCCCCGCCAGTGCCACGAGTCATGTACCACCACCGCCACCACCACAGACTCCCATGCCACCAACACCAGACTTCCAAACAGCCACTGCTAGTATACGCCAGACCCACTGATCCTTCTTGACCATTGCCAGTACGAGAGAGAGAGAGAGAGAGAGAGAGAGAGAGAGAGAGAGAGAGGAAGGGCACTAATATGAAGTGCTGAAAGTCGTTTAAAAATCTGACTTACTAAGAACCAGCTTCACTGATATCACCACTTATAAAAAAGAAAAATCGGTCCAGTGTGAAACTTGGTATAATTAGTGTTTCTTTTTATTACAGATAATTATCAATATTTTGAAGCATTTCATCTCTTTCTTTTACATTTAGAATAACCATATGAAGAAAATAAGGAATCTGTGATATTGATAACGATTTGTTCATTAAAAATATATTCAAATGTACATTAAAAAGAAAACAGGTACACACTTTGTACAGGCCAGGCCTCCTCACTATTGTTTCGTCACATCAAAGGTCTTTGGTAGGGAAATCAACAACAAAACCACTCTCTCACCTCGGTATCATCAATCTTCTCACCAATACAATCGTAAATATAACTAGAAAATATATGAATAATAAAAAATATATATATAAATTGACAAGTATGGAGATTAAATTGTACATACTACTAGGTTAAATAAGTTTATCACAGTCTCCAAACACAAATCAGTAATCAAGTATGGCACAACCACAAATATGATGCTAGTTTTACAAAAAGTGCAACTTCTATGTCATACACAAGATATAGATATTAAACATCTAAGAATTCAAGATAAAAAGATAAATTAGGATAAAATAGGTGATATACTACACTAAAAGTCTAAAAGAATCAAATTACTTGTAATAACACTATGAATGTAATAAGAATTACCCAGTATTATCTTCTGGCAGCCATGAAAGGTAAATCAATGTCACATGGCCGCAGTTGTCTCTCTCCCTCCTGCAGAAAAATGTTGAAGGAGCGGTACAGGAGGTAGGTGCCCAGCTGCTGTCTTTTAGAGTTGGTCCAAGTGCTGGCAGGACCATAAAATGTTCCTCGAATGCCATTAGACAAATTCTCCAGACCTGTGTGAAGAAGAAGAAAAAAGAAAATCTCGAAATACAAAATACAACAGAATCTTGCAATAAAAAGATAGATATGAATTAAGATCAACACGAAAAAGAGAAAAAGATAACAGTGGGGTCTAGTAATGCTGAAAAGGAATGATTATTGAATGAACACAAAGGAGCATCAATTGACAACGAAAGAATTTATGAAAAGACTGAAAGATGGATAGGCTTAAATGGAATCCAGAACATGGTAAGATAAAATGGAGACAAAACAATGATTGGTACGACTAACTGCTTTATGGTGTTAACCTGTTCAGTGCCGGGATGCATTTTTACTACTAATTTTGGGTATGTTTAGATGATTTTATTTATATTGAAGGTTAGAAGATTAATGGCCAGTCTTCCTTATCTTAATCCCCACATGAATTTATAAGGCTGTATGAAATCCATTAAATAATAAGCAAAATACATATGAAAAATGCATCATGGTACTGAAGGAGTTCAAATGAAGATCAAAGTAACAAGACTTAAAAAATTTGTTGTTCGTATTACCTAAAGCTGAAATCATTGCAGCCTCCCTTGTCCAGGCCTCCACTGGAATGGTGTTCTGGAAGACATGAAGTGACACAACTCCCAAGTCATCTGCCCATATTTCTTGAATCTTCTCAATTTTTTTATTCTGAAAAAGAGAAAAAAAAAGAATTTGATTACAGTAAAAAAAAGAAATCATCACACAATACAACTCCCTCTGAAAAACATGAGAAATGCCATACAAACAACTGCTCCTTTGCTCTCTCTCCTACTCCCACACTCATTCATACATGGAAAATCAAAGATGGAACAACACAGTAGCCATGAACACACATACAAGCTGAGGTGTGATTAGAGGGTAACCATAAATACAATTCCACACATACAAATTAAGGTGATAGGACGACACCCATAAAAAGACACTTGGTATGGAAATAGCATTGTGATTTTCAGCCTCTTTTCTTAATATTTCCCAATTGTGTACATCTAAGCATATAAAACTTTGACTTTTATCAGTATTTTTCCATATCAAAGCAAGAGTTACTTTGTTTTTGGAATGCCTTACCTTTTTGCGGGTTTTTTGCTCCTTCATGGCATCATACAGGTGATAATAAGGTCTGTTTCTTGAACCCTTCCCAACATAGAAGATTGATGACACAAAACAATTCATCTTTTCTCTCTCATCCATTGCTGACCCCCTGTTAGAGAAGGAAAAATACAAAGTGTGTTTTTTTTAAGCTGGCCAAGAGTTACAGGCGATAAAAATAAAAATAAAGCTCACTATTTTGCCAGTCCCCTTCAAGGTCCAAAAGAATTAGCTAAAAGACATGGTTCACCTATCTAACCTGATCTAATTCTAGTTTGTACACTTGTTCGTTTAATTTGCAAATATCTTCCCAGACTTTCCTTGGATCCTGAAAGTGTATTCAAATTATATAGAAGAAGAAAAATGCAATAGATCTACAGGTTAATGCTAATTAGTGGCATACAAGTATAGTATAATTCCTTGACTGAAATTAATGTAAGAAACAGAAAGAGTAATGGTCCAGTCTTACATTATTGGAAGGTTTTGTGTGATTCTTGGGTCAAGCAGCAGATAATTGAAACATGACTTGCTGGTACCGTCTCTCCAGTGTCGCATCGGGTCAGGCCTGGAGAAGGGAAGGCTCATCTCTTCCTCAATGGCAGTCCAGGCTTCCCAGGGAACTGAACTGGGCTGCCTCAGTACCAAATGCAAGTCTCTGCAGTATTTTGGTGGTGCTGCAAAAAGTAAATATGAATGATAAATATACTTGATACCAACAGCATGATATATATATATATATATATATATATATATATATATATATATATATATATATATATATATATATATATATATATATATTATAAATGTTGCGACCACATATTCATCTCAGGGTTATGATACAGACACACCAGTGAGTACTAACATCGATTGACGCTACTCCTAAAATGCCCCTTTATTGCCTCCATTAGCCCGTAAACTGAGCAATAGGGTTGCTGACTTACAGGATTGATCTTTTTGAACCTGGCAAGGGTTCTTTCTAAGTCTCAACAGCTGTCTCATGTATACTGTGTGAGTGGAGGGAGTGATGGGACCCGCCTCAAAGCCCAGCTTCTTCAAGTTGTCACGAAGTGTTTCAACATCCATTGCTTTGACAGTGTCTGTTAGTGGACCAATACTATCCAAACTTTTATCTGGAAATACATATGAAAACAACATAAGTTCAGTAATATTAATGAACTGAGAGAAAGTGATGACATACAGATGATCTATTGACAAATATTACACAATGACAGTATGTATGTGATGCAAGGCACCGAGCATTGCCTGGCCAGGTATGAAGAGGGAAGGAGGAGTGAGGCAAGCACAAAATAAACTGATTATCAGTGATCACACAATTTCCCTTCAAGACTATGACAGTGAATATGTTCAAACTGTACTACATAATGTAGAGTGTGTTCTTTAAAGAGAATATAAAACAGGGGACATAAGAAAAAAGACATTAAAAATTTAAAACAGAAAGAAAACTATGTAATTATGTGGTAAAAAGAGTGTGTTACCTTGTAAGTGATGGTGAAATGGACTGAGGACAGAGTACAAGGTAAGGGAAAGAAGATAGTTCTTATCTGACTTCAGGATATCTCCAATGAATCCAGATAACAACTATCTTCTTCCCCTTGCCTTTCACTCTGTCCTCAATCCACCTCTACTTCATTAAACTGATTTTACATCATTCTCATACACAAGCAGAACTAAAACAACATTGAAGGAGAAGGCACTGTCTCTGGTAAAACTGGAAACACATTAAAAGATACACACAGGCGTCTACATGAACCAAATGTCCACCAGAGATGAAGGAGACTAAAGGAAAAGAACAGTGTTACTTCCAAAGGATGAAAAGAAAAAAAGAGATCTCACATGCATAGAATAAAAGAAATACGTAATAAAGGACAGAGTTGCTATTGTCTCACTTGATGCCAGCTCTTGAAGCCCTTCCTTGAGACTGCTGCCAGGTCTATTGGAAACTCCTGATGATCCACCATAACTCAAAAGAAAATAAATTTCTATTTTTTACATGATCACATATGAAAATATGCATGTACTGTACTATATAACTGCCAGTGTATAATAAGAATTTGAATAGATTTGTAAAATATAATATTATACTTCACACACATCTTTAGGGAAAGTAATAAAAAATGTAGCATCATAAGTACACAAGAAGTACTCCATAAATACTACCTGGAAAGCACAGCCACTGTAGGGCAGCGCCTCTCAATGAACTGAATTCCTGCTTCCTTGTCCTTGTAGAGAAACTCTTCGGCAATGCTCAGCAAAGACGGGCAGGTGCTGATCAAAGATTGTACAGTTCTTGAGCTCGTAAACTTGTGAGATGACACAGGTGAGGTGCAACAACTTATTGCATTTGGACAAGTTGGTTCTTTTTCCAACTTACTGAAGGATTCCAAATTATTTCCAATACTTGATGTGGACAATTCAAAATCCCAATGATTCTGAAGTAACTGTTTCCTTGATAATAAAGGTGTGTCATGATGTATGTTAGTGAATCTATCTTTCTTCTTAGGACACTTTAAAAGATACAGAGTAGTGCAAAATTCTGGTTTGTAGCTATTCTCTGCAGTCACATCACTGTCACCTTGTCCTGAGCACAGTTCACTGCTGTCATTCTCATCACAAGAATAAGAATCACAAAACTGGTTATGATTTACTCTGACACTGCTATCTTCAATGTTTAAAGCATAATTTCTTGCATCAAAATTTGAACATTCTTGGCAACAATTCTTGCTATGCAAGCTTAGTTCCTGAAAGCTTTGATGTCCACTGATATCATTGTTTTCAGCTGCATCATGTACAGTATCAGATGAGACATTTATTGTGAGAAGAGCAACATTCAACTCTCTGAGTTCATAATGACTTTCTAATTCTTCACTTTCACATGAGGAAAGATCTTCTTGATGCAACTTCCTTCCAAGACAGCAATGTAATGTCCTTAAGTCATTCTCACTGTCACTGTCCTCTTGGTACATTTCAATCTCCTGCTTCAGAGACATAAGGAAGGGATGGTTGCTGAAGAAGGCTGGAGGTTTATTTGTCTTTGTAAATTCACACTGAGGTTTGTTGAAATTTGCAATGAGGGTTCCAAGACTTGTCTCAGGATCATCCCTCTTCTGAAATCATATTTCTTCCATTAACAAAGCTATAGAAATATTTTTAGTTTCTTAAGTCACATTTTAACACCAGGACTAATTAAACCCTACCACACCAAAATACAAAGACACTTTTCCTTCTTTTTATGTAATCATATAAAATTTCTTTTATTCTAAAAGGAAACAAATCATGTGTGAAAAAATATGTAATGGGAAAAAAATAAATAAATACAAGATAAAATTAAAATAATAACAATACCCGGATGTTCCATTACATATGCAAGGAGTAAGATTTAAACATGTTTATGCCATGTTTGCTAAATAATTTAATTACCTGAATGTTTGACACACATGAATAAAAGGAGGTGGTAGAGTCAGTTGTCCAGGCTGGGGGGAAACTTGCAATATCCATGACTGTCATTTGCACTGTGAAAAGAATAATGATGAAATACCCAATTCAATAACAAAAATAATGTATCAAGTTATACAACAAGCCAGCAATCCCACACTGATTGACCTACACTAAACACCATAATCATAATTTTTCTACTTCAGATACATTCTTCAAAAATTGAACAGTTTGTAACATCATAAACTTACTGAAGGAAAGAGTATATTTTAGATCATCTGTGTCGTAGCTTAATTCTTCAGTATCGAGAAGGTTGTTTAGGAAGTTGAGTGTGTTGTGGTGGTGTCCATGGAAGGCCCAGTCAACAGGTGAGTATCCTCTCCGATCCCCTAACAGTGGGTCGCCACCATTCAGTAGCAGCAGCTGTAGCAGGTCAGTGTGGCCCATGAAGGCTGCTGTATGCATACTTGTCTTACCCTGGCTATTCCTGTTTGGAGGGAAAATAGTTCAAACATCACAAATACCTGAAAAAAAGTTTTATTAAAGTATATCACTGTGTAAAGACTGTGGCTTATATTCTCAAAGACTTCTGTACTTCACCTTCACTATTTCAAAAGGCTTTATTTTAATCAACCCAAGTTTTGAGGTGTTTTTACAGTTATAGAGACAGATTGACAAGATCTCTAGATTATTGGCTGAAGAAAACACTCTTGAAAATCACCCTCATTATCTCCGTTGCTTTGGAAAATGAACGTGGTGAGAGACCAAAGAGTTTCTGAATATAGACTGGGCCTAATTTAATGGAATAATATGTCTGCACCAATTAATGTCAAAAGAAACCTTATGGAGCCTTACGGAACATTTGGGTTAGCGCCTCTGGAGAGAAGGAAAGTTGCTGTGGTGAGTGAGTCAGCCTCCTTTGGCAAAGCTGCAGCCAAGTGCAGGGCTGTGGTGCCATCTCCCTTTATGAAGGCGTCTGCATTGTCTTTACTTATAGTTCTTTGAAGGCACCTGTTGGAGAAAACCTTCAGATTAAACAATGATTAGGTGGTACCATGAGGTGCATTAGTTTCACCTAATTAACTTGCCAATAATATGCAACACTATCTCTGATATTCACCAAAGAAAAGATGAAATACATAATTCAGATATTGAAAGTGGTGCAATTATTATACATTATGAGTTACACTAAATACTACAAAGTGACTTTATGCTAATATTCTATACCTAAGCCGGAGAAAAAAATTTTCTGACTTCATTTTATAAAGAAAGGATGTTGAAAGATAAAAAAAACTGTAAATATAACACTGCTATAAGAAGAGATGTACAAAAAAATCACATTGGTTTCTTGTCATAATCATTTTAATTTAATTAAAAAAACATCAGAAGTATAATAAAGGGTTGGACCTCTCCCTTTCCCTTCATCCCTACAATAACCATTCCCAGGAAGCTTGGGGGACTGTGGGGGAATAGGGGTTTTAGGATGCAGAGGACAAAAACAATATTTGGCAATTGGAGAAAATCTAAGGCCCTGGTGTGCCACATTTGACAAAATTTTCTTAGAATTTGCAATTGGAAAAAATCTATACAATACAGTCACCTCAAACATAGGCATGAAATTCACACATCATGTAGAATGGTCGATGACCTTAACGTAAATGTACAGGAATTGCGTATCAGGCATGTAATATGTCTGTAATGACACTCAGGAGTGTGACAGAAATAACTGACCCCAAGCAACATAAAACACACCCCTTACGCATCAAGAAAGTACATTCTGCAATAACATGAAACCTTTATCAATAATCCGCCACACTCCACAGTAACAACAGCGGATAACCCTCCTTAGTCCACTACCCTGCTACCCACCTTATATTGCTTGTCCTCACCCACTCCTCCACGAGTCCTGCCTGCCACGCATCCATGCCCACCACCTCCACACATCAGATACTTATCAATTCAACAAACTGAAATGCGGAAATATTAGCCATAATACTTAAGCAATACATTTGTTTGTGGACCGCGGCAGTTTAGTTAGCCACCGCGCTGATCTTGATCATTGATGCTGCTGCTGCTGCTGCTGCTGGGCGGCGGGACCCCGGAAGGATCCGCCAACCAAGGCGAGATGGACCCGACTACTATAGCAAGGATTCTAAGAAAATAATTATAGTATCCTTGACTTACAGCAAGTAATCGGATCCGGATCCGCCAAACGACTACTCGGGAGTTAAAGTTTAAGAATAAGGATTGTTTGAGGAAATCTTTTACATCAAATGCAAGGTATTCAGTGTAGGTAGAGGCAATCCACAAAACATGTACCTACACGATAAACAATGAGGCAATGATAAGCTCGGAATATGAAAAAGATTTAGGAGTTAAAGTTAGCTCAGATTTTGGTCTGATAAAACAATGCTTTGAGGCTAGAAGTAAAGCAAATAGGATACCTACTAGGCTAGATATTTAGGTGTGTTAAAAGCAGCAGTCCCCAAGTTATATCAAAGCCATATTTGGTAGTGATCAGACCGCATTTAGATTATGTGATGTACAGTTTTGGTCCGGTTTCTTTTTTTTTCTCTCTCTCTCTCTTTTTCCGATATTTCTCTTACTCATCTTAACTTAACAGACACCCACACATCATTCACACTCTTCAAAATGATGATAGTAGACCTGGAACAATAATAAAACTTACTACTATTACCCTAGTGCCAACTACTTGTGCTAACACTAGTATTAAAATCCCTTGCACACTTGTATTCCTCATTCATTCCTCTCATTACTACAACTCAGTACTCTCATTGAGGAAAATGCCTAGAAATGTCCCCAAATCTTTGAAACTGAGGTTAGTGATGTTTGTGTTTGTGTCTGGTGGCGTTGAGATGGGGGCTGTCAATGGGAATGTTGAAAGTAATTGATTTTATAATCATTTTATTATAAAACACCAATTGTTACTGACCTAACGTAGAGAATATAATTTGTAGCATTCTAGAATGTGACAGGGCTTCAAAATTAAATATCCATGCATTCCCTATAAATAAAAAATAATGATAATTGTATCATATTTATCATTATCAAGATAGCAACATTAATAATGATAAATCAAGTAATGATAATACAAAAGTTGTCCAGAAAATAATAGAAATTTATACAGATATTACTCATTACGTTCTTTGTTTCCTTCACTAAAGAAGCCGAGCTCGTATGGAAAAATGCAAGATAAAGACATTTAGAAAGTTCCTTAAAATTACACCACAGTAGAAAATCCTTGAGGGTCCATCTAATTACATGTCCGTGCCATCTGGTTGAGTGTTTTGAATTAGAGTGATGTTGTCTCCCTTCAGAAGGATGCGACCTAGAATAGAGACAAGAAGATTACAGCCAGAATCCAATGAAAATTACATTTATCATGTAAAAATTCATACCTTAGCCTTCTTAACTTCCTAGTCTGACCAGACAATACCTCTACATCAACCTTTCACATCTACATACATAATCCTCCTCACACATTATTCACTAACCTATACAAATTCCTGCTATGTTTAGCTCTTCTTTATCAATATGTAGGCCTACACCTGCTCTCCACCCACAAATATACACACACACACACACATCCATACATATATTTCAATAATTGAACCTATATACATGATTCCCTCCATCATACGCCTGCACCTGTCAATGTTAATTTCAACCCCATAAGAAAATTATAGTGATGATGACGATGAAAATAACAGTGATGGATTTATCACATGAAAAGCATAAAAATTTTATGAACATCAGGATCTTCTCTGAAAGGCTTTTTTTTTACATCTTTACACTTGTAACATACATATTTTTTTCTATCAACTTTTTTCTTTGTAAATATCCATTTTAGAGGCTAATGATGGTACAAGTGGTATCAAAACATGGCAAATAAAGAAAATTATCTTTCTAACACTGTCCTGATATTCATAACATGATGGAAACAAGCTTTACCTATCGTCTTCCTGGTGCCCTTCTTCATGTGGACTTCCTCTGCTTGGTCAAGCATCACATTCATGTATTCATCAAAACCAATGATGTGACCTTCAATGCGAAGATTTTGGTTCTCATACAACCAGATCTGAACTCTTGCTCGGGATTGAAGGTACCTGAAGATAAGGTTCTGAACAATCTGTTAAGGAAAATCTAGGTACTCCCAAATCAGATCTCCAGTCAATCTCAAGACATTTACCTCTTTCTTTCGGCAACTCCCTCAGACCTTTTCTTTAAATACATATGTATACTTGCATATTCAAAGAAAAGTTGAATAAATACAGATATGAACACAGAAACCCTGCTCGAACCTTCCAATTTACAAGGTAAATACACACACATAACTGATAGGATGGCAACATCCACATCTTTTTAATGTGGATGTGAAAGCAGAAGTGGAGGCTGGTTGTTTGCAAGTGCAGCTGTGGATAAAAAAATTCAGGTATTAATTCTACTGTGGAGGCTCTACAGATGCAGTTGCTGAGAGTGCACCGTGGCTGAGAGATAAGGGGTTGGAAAAGGATGGCAAGTACTAAAAAAGCCAATAAAAATGAAGTAAGTATTTGGGACCAAAAACATGCAGATTCATTCAAAACATTAAATACAACCAGAAACATTTTGATCAGAATTGAGGCAGGCGCAAAGGTCAAAGTTTTATCAAATATGTAACTACAAAGCAGTAGTTCTGTTGAGTCCATCAGCTCCACCAGACACTGCCCAGGGGCCCATCAAGATAACCCTTGACAGTAAACAAAACTCCCCACAGAGTAACTCGCCATACTTGAATACCAACACCACACAGGCATAGAAATAACTACAATAGTATACACCTCCACGCAATATGAAGACCTGAAACACATGTACGATATAGCTGCAACACAAGCCCAACACTTACCCAAGATGCCCCTCAAAACAAAGTAAATATCTCTTGAAATACACCATTTTAGAGTAAAAGGATACAATGGGCAGGACCATAACCTTCTGTACTTTGGATTTCGGGGCGTAAGACATGCTTGCGGTGTGTATTTAGCCTCAAATCAGGAGGAAAATATGAGGTAGCAGAAGTCACACACGCCGCCAATGCTGGGAACAAGTGAGTCTTGAGATGCGCTGCTGCTCATCAAACGTTTCAACAGCGATTCCTTATAATTTTTTAGTGGGCTCTAGTGAAAACACAGCTTTTCAATAGCTTTTTTTCACGGGTGGAGAACACTTTGGCACTGGCCAAGTACAGTTAGCTACGCTGCCACAGTACACAGTTTGTCTGATATTTCAGGTCCTTGTTTTTGTTTTATTGAAATTAAGGTATTAGGTAGGGATGATTTATCCTTCCAAACTGTACAGCTCTACGTACATATGGCACGGGTTTGAAGGTAATGATGGTCTGGGTTCTATGTAAATAAAACAACATTTGACAATAAAGCTGTGCGGCGTTGTCATTCTGAAATAAAAAAACTGAAGAGGAATTAATGTGCACAGCCATGACCGCAGCTACAGTACAGTTGCAGCGGCCGACGAAGAGACTGGCCGCGTCGTGGACTGTAATGATCGATCGTTTTGGTCATAAGGGTGCTTCTCTATCATCTTTTGGAAATGCTCTATCTTAAACGAAGTGTAGTAAAGACATCGCTATCTGTTACATAAATATTTTTGTCGACAAAATGATTTTTTTTTTTTCTACTTCACTCAAGAAACATAATATTTGGGTGTGTGTGCCATGCATTGACTATTGTTAGTGTCTGTTTGTCTAGGGAACAACAACTTACTACTAGTACTATCTGACGTAGTTATCAGTGGGGAGGGAGGATGAAGGCGCTGGAGTCACCATCATCATCACCATCACCACCACCAGTTGACCAGTTTTCCATGAACTCCTTTACAGTCTCAATTATTCTTACAGTTCTCTCTTCCCTGTCTTCTACTCTCTTGACATTCATCTTATAGCATCATTTGCATAATTTTCCTGTCTAGGTAGCATATTTCACACACTCCAGCCCAGCATCTATTACTCCTTCGTCTGATTCTCTCCCATGTCAAACACATGTAATGCTTGTAGTGGTTCTTTCTTCATGTGTCTATAATTAACGGGTTTAAATGGAGTGTGGATAGCCCGCGGCAAGGCAAGGCAAGGCGTCAACAGTCAACACCAAAGTGGCACCTGCTGGCGCCTGGCACAGTGACGTCCTCCCCTACGCTCCGTCATGAGGCACAGCTCCCTGGCCTGACCAAGGTGCAGTCTTGTCAACTCCATCATAAGTCATGTGGTGCTAATTTGATACATGATAATGAGTTGTCAGTGAGTCAGTGAATGAACGTGAAGGTTTGTGAAGGTCACGGAACTTCGCATCCCATTAATGTTTGGCTTAGCTGCACCTGGAAGCTCTCGAGCCTTGGAATGGATCAGATGTGCGTTATTGCGACATTACCCATGAGTAATGGTGTGGAGTGAGCCCAAGGGTGGTCTATGGTAGACTATGGTGAGGTGAGGCAAGGCGCACGAGGCACCACACTCCACCCACAGGCAATTATGGTGATGTCATCCTGGTGCAGACCTTATACGGCTTAACTTACCTTTGAATCCTGAACAATAGAACCCTTGTAGCAAAGAAAAGGACACTGATGTTTGATTCTCAGTTTTAGCAACAAAGGAACCACATAGATGTCGCCATGAACTATCACAAGTGGATGTAAATATTATGATATCTGCATTGTGGTATGTATGAGCCCCAGTTTGTCTCTCAGCTCACCTGTTGGGAGGTATTAGTTGGTACAGGATTTCCAAGGATTACTCTAAACCAATACTCAAATATCTAGTGATCTCTCATGGGATGCAATGGAGTTCTTGTTAGAGTGTATAAGATTGTTATGCATTCCCAATAGAAATTGATGTGGGTTGATGAAGGTGCAGTGTCAAGAATACAAAGAAGGTGGCAGAAATTTTTGATGGCTGTGGTATTTACCCATTCATAATGTGGCACTTGTGATTATTGATTTACTGTGCACATGTGATCTGTCTCATTCTTTGACCATACAAACTGAACCTTCAACGCTGAAAACAACTCAGAGGGTTTTGGTATGGTTAGGTTAATTTTAGCCAAGGTAATCTTGGTGCAGTAGATGGCTTAGGATTATTTCTAAGCTGGACCTTTGTGTTGACAACTTTGGAGGTAATCCAGGGTAATTAATTTTGGAAAGATGGCAGAGATACATTCTCACCCCCAAAATTTTTGTGTAATAAATTGTACTTAATTATTTCAGCACTATGAAAGGAGGATGCAGTGAAAACCAGACCACAGATTCACAGGTAAGTGCCATATCTGGTCTGTCTTCAATCTCTTGTTGGTCTTATGATTAAATGAGATGAGATGGCAGGAAAGAGGGATAGGATAAAATTGGATATGTGGGGAAATCAATCAATCAGTCAATCAAGACTCTTGAGATTTGCAAACATCCTGGTAATAGATAAAAAATAGTTTTGTGATGTAGGACAAAAAATATTTATTAGAGTAATTAGACAGAATAAACATAAAATTATATAATAATCCAATTTCCATTTACTTAAAGGATGAAGTTGTTGAGCAGGTCAAGGCACGTTTGCAGGAGGAGGGGAGGGAGGCACGCAATCTTGTGGCATATTCCTTACCTCTACTGGATCCACCTCAGACTGAGACCGGTGAGTCGCTGTCTCTGAGACATCACGTGTTTGGAAGTAATCTGTACATCTTTATGGTTTTTAACTTTTTCCTTAGTGAATTTGATGAGCGTAATTGACTCTTTGTTTTCAGAATTCTGACCAAACTAAATTGACACTTTAGATATCAAGGCATAGGTATTCTTTTGCTGTAGAAAAGCTTAATATTTTTTTCTGCAGCCATGCGACACCGGGAAGTTAAGAGAGTAGTGGAAATGGTTCCAAGACGAGGCTTAAAGCAAGACAAGCGTCCGAGATCAGCATCAGCAGGACGTGATCCACAAGCAAGTACGTTTTGTGTTGAATGTAACTAGAGGCAAATATTTTGCAATACTGTGTACTGTGGCAATAATGATTAATCATCAACCTTATTTATTTTTTACAATGCCAATTTATTTTGTAGTGTATTATATTTTGTAGGTTGAAGACATGACTATACTCTGAATTTGATGTTGGTTGATGATCTAATTCACACATAATTTCTATCCATTTTAATCTTCCTTTGGGAATATAAGTAAATATTCATAATTTTTGTAAGGTTTGCGAGCACGCCACTGGGGATTCCTTTTCCGGAACTTACAGCAAGCAGTTGACGAAATCTATCAAACCTGTGAAGATGATGAAAGTATTGTGGAATGTAAGGTTAGTAATTGTAACTTTCATTAAGTGTGCAATTTTATCATGAAGCATGGGTTTACACATTGATCGTGCTGCATTACCTTTCAGGAGGCTATCTTAATGTTGGAACGCTACAGCAGTGACTTTAAAAAACTCATTGAATGGCTAAAGCTGAAATGGGAGTATGAGCACACACCGCCACCACAGAGACCAACGTCACTTACTTGGGAAATTCGCACTTCGTCCCCTGGGAAGGTACATTTTAGATCAACTTGTATATCAGTATCTGTAGACTAGGCTGGGATCCTATAGAAGGTGGAACAAAAACATAGAGTGGATTTTCAGGTCTTGCTCCTTTCCTTTCAGAAGAGAAGTGTTGGGATTTATGTTTTGTGTTTTCTTTTTTCAGGCTTTGCATCAGGAAAGAAGGGCACTAACATTGAGTGATGCAAGAAGAGCTCTCACATTTGACTCAAAATATGATCGTTCTATTATTGTGAATGGTACTGTGCATGAAAAGAAAGGAAGTGAAAGGTTAAATATGCCTAAATTAGACCTCCCAAGCAATGAAACCAAAGATTTGTCATATCTCATGTCACCGCAAAAACCAGTCATCATTGTACAGCAGCCCTGTATAGTCGAGAAGCAGGAGGAGTGTCCACAGACAGAAACCAGTCCTAAAGATGAGGATGACTTCACTCTTCAAGAGCTTTCAGACTCTTCTCTTGAATGCACAGATAGTAATAAAGAAAATATACATGTAGATGAAAATAAAAAGTTACAAACTGTAAAGAAAAGTGATAAAAGTCAGACCAAAGAATGTGAAAAGAATAGAACTGATAAATTGAAAGATGACAGCAGAATACAAAACAAGGACAGTAATAATGGTGTCAAACATGAATTTCCCAGAGGAACCATCCTGAGCACTTCATGTGGTGAGAGTGAGGATACATTGTGCAAGCAGGAATGTGATGTAATAATCAAGAAAACAGGCAATTGTGATGAAATGGTGTCAGCTTGTGATAAGAGTACAGACATTTTCAAATCCAAGGAACAGAATGTGGTAAAGAATTCCACATCTAGTGCGATCACCAAAGGTAAAGATGCCATTAACTCAAAACTAAAGGAGAATGGAAATAAAGTTCCTGAAATTAAGGATGTAGAAACCAAAGTTAATGAAAATGTTGAATGTACTGAGGGAATGCAAGGGAAGAGTTCATCCCAGAAGCCAGGCCCGACTGTTTACATGAACAAGGTTAGTGATTCCTTCTAGTTACCTCCAATCACCAAACTTACTACACTTAAGATATGTTAGATTTGCTCACACTTTGTTATTTATTGTAAGTAAGGATTTGATATTTCATGCACACATTCCTCTTCAGGCCTCACAAGTCCGTCAGGCTTATAACCAAAATAAGACTCCTCAGAAACATTGCCGATCATCACTTAACTCCCGGTACACTTCAGCTCCTAGACCTTCTGATCATAGAAATAATATGGCAAAGCAACAGGTAAGGCCGTTAGTAATAGTGGTAATTGATGTAACCTCAAAACTTGTGCAAAATTAGGTATTGGATTTCACTTGAATAATAATTTAAAGAAATATATTTTACTTGTTTTCTTATAAATATATTTCACATTGTTGTATTTGTAACACTATACTTTCATCAGATAGGAGGCAGTAAGTTAACCTGTAGGAGGATGGTTGATGGGAAGGCTGCAGCAAGTCCTCCTCTGTCTCAAAGATCTGCTGTGGATCCATTTCGTTCCACAGGCAATAGTGGAAACCGACACCCGTTACCTAATGCACTTACAAGATCGTATTCATCACTACAGTCCTTGGTAAAACACTAATGCTCATTGTCTTGGCTTCATTGAATTTAGACTGCCTTTGTTTTGAACTGCACTTACTGGCTCTTGGTTGTACTGATCTTGTGGGACTTGATGTTTGAGTATCTAATGAAATCCAACTACAACTATAAATTTACTCGATCACTTATGATTTCTCTGAACCTGTACTGTAAATTTTGTAACCTGAGTTGCTATTACTTTTTTTTTTATCCACATTCAGATGTAAGGAGAGGTTATGATGGCTGGGCTTTCCTTCTTCTTGTAAATGTTCTTTTTTAGAATTTCATTGAGATGTAACATTTATTTCCAAAGGGAACCCCAATGAGCCTAGTGCTGGAATCAAATTTAGTATGACGAATTTCTTTTTTGAATTTTTCAGGGTAGATACTCAGCTCGCACCCATGGCAGCACCAATGACTCTGGGATAGAGAGGCATTGCACCACTGGTTCATCTGTAAGTAAATGACAGATGTTTATCACTCATTGTGTTTCTTATTATCATCACCTGTGATAACTTGTTACTTCCTGACATACAAAACCATATTACTATGTAATTTGCCAATAGTTTCTTTGAGGTGTTTGAATCTCTTTCAGAGAGGCTTAGGAAACAGTTCCAGGACTGCCTCAAGCTCCTCCTTGTCCAGCAGCACATCCTCTGGTGGTCAGTCTTGGGCTGACAAGGTACGAGGTGCCCCAGTGTCATTAGAAAGCTCTCAGCTCTCCCTCCAAGGTAAGCTTAATGAATCAATTTATAATCCTGCTCTTTCTTTACACCATTCTTCAATCTTTTTCTACTTTTTCCTCTTATGTGAAGTCATATCCTGTGAGTCTTGCTCCTAAAGACGCATGGTGTGTTCCAGATGACGGTGAGGGTTGGGAGGTGGTGCGGCGTGGCAGACGGAGTCATGGTGGCAGCACTGCTTCCCTCAACAGCAATAACCACTATGTCCCCAAAGATGTCCGCAGTGCCAGCCTCAAGACAGAAGGTTAGCTTTATGCATACCAAACTTTATCTGTTTTATTATTTTAATGTAGAGATTTTTTCCTACTTTTATTGCCATTATAGTCTCTTATATCTGTGTACTTACCAATACTCATGTTTCTTAATTATGTTGTTGATTTTGATAGAAGTAGTTCATTATTTAAATCCTCCATCAAATTGTTGATTTTAATAATAGTAGTTCATCATTTAAATCCTCAGTCATATTTGTAACAAATAATACTTATTTTCCACAGGTCACAGTTGTGAAATAAAGAAACGTTTTCATATGCCGAGCTCTGCCATGTCGATGCCTTCTTTAATTATGAGTGAAAGTAATACTGTGAATGACACATCCAAAGAGAAATGTTCTGCATCCAGCAATCATAAAAAACATGTGAAGAGCAGCAGTAATAATGCGGGAGGACAGTGCCGAAAGAAGGCAGTCACGGAGAGTGTGTCTGCTCCCTCAGTGAACTTAGAGAGTGATGGAAGCCAGCAGAGTTTCCATGGGTGGAAGAGAAGTGAACGGAAAAACAGGAAAAGTGAGAAAGGCGCTGCAGAGATTACCAAAGGAATTACATTTAAGGAAAATAATGTCCATGTGAGTCTGACAGAGAAAGCTGATCAGGAAAAGAGACATAGTAGTGACAAGGGAAGGTGTGAGGAACTTGTATTAACAAATACTTGCAATAAGATAGAGGACAGTGAAAATGTAAAAAGTGAATCTTTAGAGGATGAAAAAGATGAACAGTGTGCTTTGAATAGTTTCCTAAAAAATGACAATTTAGTGTGCAACCATTTGTGTGATCCGTCCATACCAGAGATTTCAGAGACTAGTGATGTGGAAGAAGATGAAAGCAGAGAGACAAATGCACCAAAACAACAACAACCATCCTTAGCTCCTATTACAGGGAAAAGGGAAACAGTTGATGCTGATCAAGTTGATCCTGAGACTCAGTAAATTACACCTGTTCCTGTACATACAAGTGCATAGTTTCCATTCACACTCAGCAAGCTAATCAGATCTGTCTCTCCTGCTGAGATGTTAAACTATAGTCATCAAGAGTCAATTAGTCTTTATCGTTTGTAAGTGCCATTGCTCTTAGCCCATATAACTTTTTATTTTTCAGATCAGAGGTAGGCATAACCAGTTCAGTCCAAGTTAGGTTCATTATCAAGTAATAACTGCATATGGACCTACTATTTACTGTGTACCTCTGTGTTTTCCAGTAATTATGATAATGAAAGTCAGATGGATGAAGAGGAGCTTAGTAACGCTGCTGCCTTAGAGTCTGCTGTTAAGGAGGAGCAGCGTTTGAAGCAGCAGATAGAAGAGACAGAGAAGGCAGAGATAAAGGTATGTCAGGTAATCAGGTAGTCTTATATATTTGGTCCAGTTGTGTGTTGTTGTTTCGGTTGAGGAAAGTGGAAGCGTTTGTATGTAGAGAAGAGACAAGTCAGCATAGAATGATATTGCATTGCAGGTGGAAGAAGAAGACTGTGAGGAAGATGGCAGTGATGCATCTGAATCAGCAGGCAGAGCACTATCACCTTTCACTCTCCCCTTTGACAATCTGATGTCCTCCATGAGCTGGGCTGATCAGGTAAGGAGAGAGAGAGAGAGAGAGAGGGAGAGGGAGAGAGATATTGGCAGTTACAAGTAAAGGAAATGAAATACAGTGAGATAAGAATGATCTACAGAAATTAAGGGAATTATTGTGGTGAGATGAAAGATAGATTTCAGAAATAACATCAAGTAAATATATCAAATCAAGATTAAATTAGAAAAGTGCCAAGAACAGTATTTATTCACGAATGAAGTTGGATATTGGAGTTGAACTTTTTCATTTTCAAGATCCTATTTTCCCAGGTTGATGCATTTGAATCTCTGGAGAAGTTACGCCATCCAGGCCGCGTTCTGCACATCCATGAAAAGTTGTCGTCACCATCAAGAAAACGATCTCTGTCAGAAAAAATGAGACGCCACGAAGAAAAGATTGCCAAGGCTCAAGAACTCCGTGAAAATCTTATTTTGGCAAAAACAGAGAAGTTGAAGGATTTGTTTAAGAAGGTAATCATGTTTCTTCTTTGCTATAATGAACATTTTACTTGTCAAGTGAGGTATTAGGGGACATAACTCCTAGGAAAGATATGTAGAGGAAGAAATATAGAAAATGTGTTGTAAATCCTCATGTCTGAACTAATTATGATTGCATGTTTTATAATGCACTCTTAAAATGCATCTATAATACATAGTTTGCTGTAAGAAATAGTAAGCATGTTCACCTGTTTTTGTCCTTTTCTAAATGCAGATTGAGGAGGTTCGACAAGATAAAGAAAGTTTGTTGGTGAAGAAAAGAGATCTGTTCCAGCGAAAGATGGAGCGAGCCGAGGAGAAGCGGAAGCAGTACTTGCAGGAGATTGTTAATAAGGCTCATGATGAGGAGAATAAGGCTAAAGAAATTGCATTCATCAATGGCTTAGAAGCAAAAAACAAGTTACATGATATAATGCAGCAGCACCAGGTCAGTTGTAGATTAGACTAACTCAGGCCATCTTTTGTATTGGCCCCTATTAAACATGTCTGCCATACTTGATTTTTGAAATGAAAAACTGAAAAGTTCTGAAATGTGAGACTATTGTTGCTGCATGATTGATCAGTAGTTATTTGTGTATATTTTTGTAGAGTCATGAGTCCCGCCTGGCAGACATGGCTGAAGAACGAAGCAGGAGACAGGAAGAAAAGGTTGCCAAAGAAGTTGCAGCTCAAGAGAGACGGAAAGCTCTTGAGGCAGAGCGGCAGGCAAGACAATCTGACTCTTGATTCACAATCTGTATATATATTGTAGAGATAACTGAGAGAAGAGGTAGTGGGTAAATTTGATTTTTGGAAGTACAGTATCTAAGCTCATTGAGAAGGGATGTTTTTTTGATTCCCCATTTTCTTATTTTTTAGGCAAGAATGGCTGAACTTTGTGAAAAGCGGAGACAGAAATGTGAACGTATTGACCGGCAGCAAGCAGAGAGGCGGGAAGAACTCTTGGAGCAGGCACGGGAGAAAGCCAGAGACCGTGAGGAAAGACTTACCGCACTGCAGCAGGTCAGATGAAATTATATCATGCAATATTTGCCTTGTGATGTACTATGATCTACTCTGACATTTACTTGTATCATCATCTGTTACCATCATCACCTATTCATCTCATACATTACTGTAGTATGAAAAACGTAAATGATTTTCAGGCCAGAGCTCTAAAGAAAGAACTTTTCCTTCCAGGCCCAACAAGCCAAAGAAACTGAACTGGTGAAAAAGATTCAACAGAAGCAAGAGGAATCTGCACGACGTCATGAGGAGAACATTGAGCTCATCAGACAACGAGCCCTTGAATCATCCATAATGAAATATTCCCGCGGTTGTGATGATGCTCCCAGACTAATCAGGTATAGCTATTACAGTGTCTTAGTTTATAGTGTTATTGTATCTGATCAGTTCACTTAAGTGTCCATAATTTCCTGGCCACTCATTTGAATTTCACAATACTTAGTCATGGTATTTTCAATCCTTGCAGATATGAAACCAAGAAGTTGTGTACCCTGTGCAACTCCCTGATTACCAGTGAGGTGTATCTGTTGAGTCACCTTCGAGGCCGCCGCCACCAGGAGGCGCTGAGAGCTTTGCACCAAGCTGAAGTTGTGTCTAGTGAAGACAGTGAAACTTACAACCTGAAGCACATTGTGGATGCCCCAGCAAATATTGATGACCCACAGGTAGGAGAGAAAGAGAAAATCATTGATCTTATGGCCATGACTGAAAGACACTTCTTGGGTTCCTATCAACGATCTGCTTGGAAATGATCCACTACTGTAAAGTTCCCTTTCACTTACTGTTAGTAGAGCAGCGTCATCTTCACACAGACATGCTACCACACCTTATCCCAATCCATTCTGTTTCAGCTTTGCACAACCATCTCTTACCTCGGCTTTGATGTCCCTCATACAGCCATCCATGAAAAGATTAAACTACCATGGAGACAACACATCCTTGCCTTCTGTTCCTATAGCAAAACCTCTCCAAATTATCTCTCTTTCCTCACATATGCATCCATGTAAAAAAAAGCCATATTTCTTCCAACAATTCCCCACTACTCTAGAAACTGTAAGAGCATCCCAAAGCAGGAAGGCAGCTCAGAAGATGGAAAGATAATGAATAAGTTTATATGTGAAATAAGTGTTACTAAAGACCATTAATTTGTGCTTTATTAAATTACACAAAGACAGGAATGTTGAGGTAATGTTAGAAAGATAACCTTTAATGATTACCATACATGTAGGAAGATTCAAAGTGTTTCAAGGGGAAAAGTGTAATATGTGCTGTGATATTTATATTTTAATTTTTCCTGTCTTGAATTTCACCAATATTTCCAAGAATGTCATATTGTTAAGTGCTTACAAGCTTTCTCTTCCCATACAGCAGCAACAATGCATCACGGTACAATGTATTTTTACCAAGGTTGGTAGTGAAACTGTCATTGACAAGGAAATGTGTGTTACTGCACCACTGCAATTGGCTACCTGATTTGGTTTATCTATAGAGCAGTTAGCTTTTCATTCCATTGTATGTATGCTTTTTGCCAAGTTTGAACATATTTTCATCACATTTATATGCACTGCCGTATGCACATATTTTTTGTACATGCTTATAATTCATGAAATAATCTGCATTATGTAGAATGAAAACTGAAACATGGTAATTTCTCAAGTAATGCTGTGATTTTGTAGAATGGTTCTAAAGATAAGAGGGAGAACACCTACAGAGATGAAAGTCTCCCCCAACACTGTAGGAACAGTGTGGAGAAAAAACAAAATACAATATAAACAGAATTTACAGGATAAAAAAAAAACGATATGAAAACAAATGTACTGCAAAGATAACATAGATGTACATACTGGTAAACTATTTAACATAATATATCTCTTGGTGTGCTGCAAATTGTGATGAGACAAATGGCCATTGGGAAGCATAGATATTATGTAAAGATTATCATGACTGGGAGAGTGAAGACTGCAGGAAGTACGCTGCATGATTTCAAATACAAAGATCTGAGGCAATTGCAGACTGTTCCTTACTTAATAACAAATAAGGAAAAAAATAATTCTTATATAATGGATTTGCAGTTGTTGTTTGCAGTTTTTTTTCTGTAGAAGGTAATCACTTTAGTCTATTGGCCAGAGTTGTTATATCTTTATCTAAGGCAGTCAGTTATTGTAAGTACAGGATGCCTTATGTTGTAGATGATGTATTTTGTATAATTCATGAATGGGAACAAGGAAATAAAAAAAATGAAAGAAAAAGCTAATGGAAAAATATGTATGTGAAAATCATACAGTAATATACACAGGAGAGCACAGGTACCATCCTGACCACTTCATCACACATTAAATATTGTAGATTATAATACTAGAAGAACAGGACATTCTCTAAATTATGGTAATGATGTAAACGCTGGTATGTATTTGTTTGCAGTAAATGCAGGCCAAAAAGTGGATTTGAAATATGAGTTTTGGCATTAGATCAAATTCATGTTACAGAAATCACTTTGTTTTAGGAATCTCAGTGTATCCCTTGATTTGATGACATGTGTAACCTTGGTGTTTCAGATTACAAGAGATAAGGAAAGACACAAGGCTCTGAAGAGGAGATGCAGGAAGATCAGGACTCGCATGGTGACCCGAGGGAAGGAATACAACAGCACTTTCAAGTCACAAACCTTGAGAGAGTCCCCTAATAAAATTCGCATCAATAAGTCTCTACAGCAGATTGCAAAGCTCATAGCTAACCAGGGTTCAGGACCTTGGCCAACTGCTGACCTGGCAGCTCTGGACAGACCACTCCTAGAACTAATAAGAATATTGGATAAGAAAGAAAAGGCTGATCAAGCAATGTTTAGTGCTCTAGATGGCTTTGGAAAAATTAATTCTGTTTTGAAGACTATACTAGACTGCACTGAACAAAGGCCTTGTGTTTTGCCAGCTAAATCTTTGGGTTTCAGTGGTAGAGTTCTTCTTGGAAGTTGTCGCAATAATGTTGATAATTGTCGGCACGTCCTCTATTCCAACCTTGTGGGAACCATGATAGACTACTTGATCCAGCGCATGAATAGCCTTATTAGTGAGAGTACAAGAATGGGCAGCAACAACAGCATCAATTCTGTTGTAAATCTTCCTTCAGATGCTGCAGCTGGAGCAATTTTTGAGGCAAGTTAAAGCTTCAGTGTTTTTTTATTTGATGGCATGGCTGCCTCAGTGAGTAAGGTGATTTATCTGTTCTGTTTTACTCTGTTAATTTGCTTTAAACAATTAGTTTGGAGATGAAATACAAGCACTCTATGTATTGTACTTGCATTACATAAGTGGACTAAATTATACTACTGCAACAGGTCTTGGCTGAAGTTATTCAAGTTCTGTATCAGGAAGACCTGCTTCCAGCGGCATCCACACAGGACCAGGCCGTTAAAGACAGAGCTGATGCTTCTTGGCAGAGACTCCAGGTGTGTACTTATATACCCTCTTTCTGGTGCACACACTTTAATTAATGTTGTTCACTCAAATCTTGCCTTGTTTTTGAACAATAAGTATACATATGGCTTCAAATATTTTATTTTAGTATATTCATGCTGAATGAACTACAAACTAATATGACTTAAGATGTGTTTCTAAATTTCAGGATGTAGTGAGCTATTGTGTCAGTGTAGGACTTGTGGACAAGGTTTCATGGTACTTCAGTCACGTGCAGGGACCACTGGACAATGAAGCAGGTGTTGTAGAAGTCATTCTTGCTGCTATGAGGCTCGTCTCAGCTCTTGCCAAAACTCTAAGTATGCGGTAAGTTTCTAATTTTTCTCTTAAACTGTTGTTATTGACTGTTGTCTGAAGGCAGATTAACTCTTAAACCATAATTATATCTGTAATCCACAATTTGAACCCAATTATTTTTTCAAAGTTAATATAATAGCATATAATTATATATTTTACAGAAATCTATCAGAAGATCCAACACAGCTAATTGGAACGCTGCATGTGACTGATGCCTGTGGAGTTGTGAGTTTGCTGTACGGTCTGCTGTTGCACCAGGGAGGCCGTTCAGCCATGGCTCAGACGCCTCCCAAGCTCTCCCAGACTGCTCAGGCACTCACTACAGCTGCCACAACATTGCTACACAACTTAGCCTCTCTTGATCTTAATATGTTTCAGGTACAGTATCATTGATCTTCCTCTTTTTCCTTTGTATTTCATCAAACCAGCATATCCTCACTTATCAGCAGCCTCAAACTTGGGTATAACCATGACACATTACATTGATCCCAAATAAATCTGAGCTCAAGGAGAAAGGTGCCACATTGGGAATGATCAAACTCAGCACCTGATCAGGAATTGCCCATTGAATGACTTTCTTCGTCCTCTTAGATTAGTTGCTTAGGATCTCACAAGTTCCTCCTTAGTCACTGGTATGTTTATAGAGATATATCACCAGTACACGAGTTATCTTGATTAAAAACAACTATTTCATATTGACCATTTAGTTATGTAATAATAATTCATTAAGAATCACATGCTATCTCATTTACAGGGCGTCCTGGGAGGTGAAGGAATTTCCCTGGAGTTTCGACATATTGCCAGTTTCCTTCTGTGGTACTGCTCATCATGGCCTTCTGAAGATATTCTCCATAATATTATACCATTGGTTGGGTTTTTTGCTGTCAACAACAAGGAAAATCAGGTGAGGTATCTCAATTTGTGAGCTTTTAATTCTTTACACACAAGTTGTTTCCATGACTTATGTAAGGTAATTTTGTTTATTTGTACAGGTACCTCTTTTTATGCATTTTTTAATTTACAAAGTATATTCAATTAGGAATTACACAGTTTATTGGCTGCTTGACGCTGATGCCATCTCCGACTCACACCGTGTCACTCAATAAACATTCATCACGTGTGGAGAGAGGAGCTCAGCCTGTCAAGGAGCCAATAAACTGTGCATATTCCTATTTGAATATTTATGTATAAAAGATTGCGTGTGTGTGTACATAACTCTCGCATAAATCAAGAGGTACCTGTAATGGTTCTTTTAACAGATTGTGATACAGAGCGGTGAAGTCCCCAGTGTGTTACAGCAGCTGTGTAACCTACCATGGCAGTACTTCAGTGAACCAAACCTTACAGCCGTGCTCTTCCCTACACTTCTTGCTTGCTGCCTTAACAATGATGACAACATGATCATTCTCCAACAAGAAATGAGCTTCCAGGTAAAAATGGACAGATGTAGCATTCACTTATAGCATAAAACTTCCTTGTCAGTTAGTTAGAGGTAAATATTTTCATAAGTACTTGTGAATGGCTCTAGTGAAAGACTATGGTTCCTTCACATGCATAGCCTGTGAAGAGGATGGATGGGGAATGCAAGGAGATAGAGGGGAGCTGTGACAGATATTAGGGGAGAGAGAGAGAGAGAGAGAGAGAGAGAGAGAGAGAGAGAGAGAGAGAGAGAGAATGTTATAATATAAATATAGTAGAGACTGATGAATGATACTGAATACCATTACTTTTCTTTAACAGGTTCTAGAAGACTTTCTGAAGAGCTACCAAGCAGAAGACAAGCCCCTTCTTAGCATTCTGAGGAATTCTAGATAGGAAATAACCTGAAAATAACCCACAGAACTTTTATCTTCGTCATGATTATGTTTTGTACCTGATGTTGCAAACCATGGCAGCAATTACCTTTTAGTTAAATATTTTACTATTAGGTTCAATCCTTCATTAATAATTAAGTTTAACAAGAGTCACTTTCCCCATACGATCATTAGTTATGAGGTATGCTACTTACATTAGATAGTGATGCATAAGCTTCATAACATCATTCATTGTTTACTTTAATTAATGTTTCAACTGATACTCTAAAAGTTATATAATTTATCTATCTTATATTCTACAAAATCTATGGAACAATCAGCATATAATTATAATGCTTCAGTGAAATCACACAAATGAATAGCTTTCTTTGAATCTCACAAATTACTGCAGTTTTTTGTTCAGACTCACTGAGCACAGCCTCAATACAGCTGAAGTGCATCTTTTCACATTTATGTACTGAAATAGATAATACTCAAGTATAAAACAATAAAACTTAGCTATGCTGTGAATAACTTTTCTTATAACCTTAACTGATTTTGCACCAGATCTATTTTGTAATGATTAATGCTGCTTGAAATAACATGGCTGATACTAATGAAAGACTTAGAAACACAGTAAAGATACAATATGCATTGGAGATTCATAGTAACACATCACATAACCCATAAGTGATATGACCCCAATATTCTTTTTAAACAACCATGAAGAAAGTGCAACAGATTATGGAAATTGTGGAAACATTCTACTTTGCTGTGGATGAAAGAGAGCATTTAGTTAATTCAAAAAGGCATTACATTCTATCTAAAACTTTTAATATCTGTATGAAACTATAACTATATTGCCTAC
Organism: Callinectes sapidus; assembly: GCA_020233015.1. NCBI lineage: Eukaryota > Metazoa > Arthropoda > Malacostraca > Decapoda > Portunidae > Callinectes > Callinectes sapidus. The sequence continues at coordinate 9,966,956 of CM035204.1, forward strand.
CATATACGAATATAAAACTTTAACAAATATATCTTTAGTTAAGTTCTTACTAAACTATTTACATAAATCTAATATATATAATGAAAATAATCTCTAATAAATTAACAACTTGTTTATAAAAATGGAAAAATAATATCAATAATTTGTACTTTGATAAGACATTCCAGTTTTCCTGAGCTTAGAGCTTGGGATTTTTACCTTTGGTGAACACAGCTAGTGTTCTTAAGGTAACTTTTCTGAAAGAGATGAAAATCATGTTAGGACAAGTAAAGTATTACTTAATTCAATAAATTTCATTAACCAGACAAATATACTAGACAGTGGAGTGGGGTGATAGGGAAACACAGGCTGTCACATCTACATACATTCACACTACACAGTACCCAATATTTATGCTTCAGAGTAAAGTTCAGCAAAATAAAAAGCAACATTCCTTACCTTGCTATTTGGATAGGAAGTGCAGGAGGATACAAAATCAACAAGTGATAAGGCGAAGACTGCATCACATACACTTTGTAGCTGTCAGTGGACACATAAGACTCCAGTGGTACATGGTCTGGATGTAACTGTAGAGTGAAAGTTGGCATCAGAATGTACACCCACTTAAAATTTCTCCTAAAAGCATCTCTAATAGGACCATTTTCATGTTGGAAATCTGAAAGCTCCAAATTTTTGTACATGAGAGATATACAGTATAGTGTGGTTTCAAACTTGCGACATTCAGGAATTGACTTTTCCTGCATATAGTAAATCTAATGATACTTGGTTTGGCATGTTGGAGCCTGACTTAAAAAAATGTGACACTTCAATAATAGTGACAAAACTCATAGTATTGGAAAGTCATTCATACTTGGACAAATTGCACTACAAGAGGTCCACCAGTAGCTAATATTGGGAGAGTAAAAATAAAAATATCAATTACTCTTGAAGGAAAGTCATCAGGAGGCACAGCAGGCGGCTGCAGCAGTGGCCCAATAACACTCCGATACACCGCCTGTAAAGCTGCTGATTTCTTTGCAGTATTTAATGACGGAGATCTTGATTCTTCACTGAGGTGGACACAACTTACACACTTCTTATGATCATAATTCACAAGAAGCAGCCTGAAAAAAGAAAGGTATTAATTAACTAAAACTTATATAAATCTACATACCAGGCAGATCACATTAAAAAGAAGAAAATAACAAAAACAAAAAGGATGACCTGAGAAAAACAATATCAGAAATTAATGAGGTAACTAAGGAACTGGACAATGGATAAAAAGGCGTGATACTATGAGATTATTCCCCTCCTGTAAACCACAAGTAGATAAATACACACCAAACTGAAACCTTCTCTATCATACCACTCCCAAAGATATTCTGTGTCAAAAAGAAACCTCTACTCACCCTATTACTGAATGATCAATCTGTGAAAGCAGGCCCGGTGCAATATTCCAAGGCAGTAGTGTTGTTATGGACTCCAGGACCTGATACACTGGTGCCCAAGAGGACGAGGCCAAGCGTATAATTTCAGTGAGTGTTGGTGTGGGGCCACACATTGTAACTGCATATACATGTCCAGTTAATTTCACTACTAGCATCCTAAATGGCACCTGAAATACAGTCACACTAGAGTTTACATTGGTATAACATAACTCTAATGATTTATCTATAATTCTCGTCCAAATGTTAATATTCAGAAGTATCATGAACAGTTCTGCAGCTTGCTAACTAAAGAATGTGTGAGATCCATGACAATTACCAAATTATAAATGTTGTTTTAGAATTTAATGTCATATTCATTGATTTCTCGTAGATAGGAACCCAATTTCTATCAGGACATAAAAAAAAACATTACAATGCAACAGAATAACAACATATACATGCATTTAGTCATATCACAACTTACATTTGGGCTTTTGTCTGGCAGATATATGGGTAAATCTCTTGCCACACTAAAATTATTGGTAGCAACTAAGAGAGGAAGAAGAACCAGCTCTGTGTGAGACAGCGACCAGAAGCTGCGAGTGCCGGACACCACTTGGCCATTCATCATCACACAGGCACAGGACGACTCCACACCCTCAGCATATTTCTCAAGCTCACTCTGGTCAGGATTGGGGAAAAGTCAACATCATAGTCCATGGTATTAATCCTTTCCCTTTATGTAGGGGGGACACCGGCTAGGAACAAAAGAGAACCGCTGAGTGACACACAAAAAACATCTAAAGGATCTTGAAATCTCCTTGAAAGTCTTCACATCATAGGAAGAAGGAAATACAGAAACAGGCAGGGAGTTGCGGAGTTTCTTGAATACAAAATAGCACTACGTATAGAATTGTAAAAGGAGATTGGGTATGCAAAAACGACCATAAATATTCAAGGAAAGAGGATTCACAATTACCTGAAGGATGTGTTGATCTGGTGGTATAACACACTCTGCACATCCTGTGAGGTGAGAAAAGCCAAGGTTGTCACTGGAGTTTATTGCACGTGACAGCAATTCATCCAGCAGCAGGTAACTAGGCTGAGAAGAGAAAGGTCAGGGCATTTACTTCAAATTCTCAATGACTCAAGATTTCTTTAACAATAATGCCTTTTTACTGGGTTTAATGGGCTAAAGGAACTATGTGAAAACTGAGACAAGACAATAAAGGAGAAGAGTAATGGTACACAAGACAGAAGTTTAAGAAGAGAGAAAGGGACAAAAATCAATGATACTACTTACAATAGAGTACATTTTTTTGGGGGGAAGGGCCATTTTTCAAAACTCTAACTGGGACCTCAATATATAGAGTTTAAAATATCTTCATTCCCCAAAAAAACAAAAAAGAAAAGATTCCGCCACCCGAGAGAAAAATTTAGTCTTTGTTCAAGCACTGTACAGGTTAAAGATATAAAAACAAGGCATATATACACGACTGGTTGCTAAACATTAAGACATCACAAGAACTATTAATCATACCCTGATCTCCCTTTTGAGTCTTTCAATATTGGTTCCTGATGTAAGGTTGTCAAGGCCCAGCAGCAGAACGAGGGAAGCAAACATGAGGTCCAGGAGTCGACTGTCACAGCTGTCTGCCGCAACTTCACTTCCTCTTATCAAAACCAAACGAATGCTGGGGATACAAAATTCATACATAAAGAAACTGAGCAATGCAATCTAATCTAACGTTAAATCTAAAGAGAAGAAAGAGAAGGGAGTCCTTTGGTTATCCTTGCACTGGTGGTCTTCATACTATTTACTCCTTTCTCTGACAGATTTAATTTTGGTTAGGAAAATAAAGAGGAAAACTGCTTTGAGTAGAGAGCCAAGTGTAGCTCACCTGTCATGGTAGGTCCTCCAGGTGAAGCTTGCATTTTTGGTTCTCGTGGAGCAAAGAGTGACTCCGTGTGATTCACCAAACACATGAACACCATTCAGGGACCCAATCAGTGCATAAGCTGGCTGTAACCAAAAATTCAGAATATAAGTTTAAGAAAAACCTGTTGACAGTAGTACACTAGCGTCACAAGATTACCATTTACCTTTTCTAGTACATCTCCCTTGCTGTTTTACTCTACCCTAACTTGCTGAATCAATGGAGTGGATATTCACAGCATTCCCTCACTACTTACCGGCTTTCCAGGGCCAGCGTGCCTCACAAACAAAGGCACCCCGCTGGACGCTGAGAGGCCAATGAGTGTACACGCCGCCATGCTTCCCTTGCTACTGACGAAGGAGTAGGAAGGAAGAGGAGGACAGGAGGAGGTAGAGGAGAGAAGAGGAAGGTAAAAGATGAGGAGAAAATAATAAGAAGAGGAAGAGACAGGCCAAGGAGAAGAAAAGTAGTTATGAGACTTTAAACACGCACATAAATACATAATACTCACTACTGACGAAGGGAGAGGAGGTTAAAGGGAGGTAGAGGAGGAAAGATAAAGGTGAAATATCTAAGGAAAAATGGAATAAGAGGAGGAAGAGGCAGGGTAGGAGGGAGGAAAGCAATGAAAAGACCCCCCAAACATACATACACCCCGTTCAGAACAGGGATTCTTGCATCATTTCATCATCAGTAACAATAATAAAAGTTGTGTTTACTGCTGAACTGAACTCCACTTTCCTCAGCATGGCGCAACTTTCTGAAAGGGAGTTTATTGACAAGCTTAGGTTCGAGTAAGTATCTTGTGAGACTTGCCACTTCCTATGAACACTAAGACAGTTCATTGAAGGTAGCATTGTGCATTATTAATAGGACAATCAGTGCCTTTCTTCCCTTCCATCTGCCTGCTGGCCTGCTCACCTCACCTCATCTGCAGCATGACTAGTGGTTCGTAATGGTAGTTATGGTGGCTCTGTTACTGCTGACACGCCATCCCCCCTTGAATGTTAGGATTAGAGGTATTATTTTACTGTAACACCAGTCTCAACTTGGCTTTTAATACCCTTCCCATCTGTTAGAGCTTTCCCTACTGAGTAATTATAATGGCGCCCCGCAAATTCGGTAATCTTAAAAAATCGCTTGTGCCATTATAATTGATTTGCGCCAGTTACATATGGAGATCAAATTACTCAGTATGGAAAGCTCTAACAGATGGGAAGGGTAGGAAAAGCCAACTTGAGACTGGTGTTAAAGTATAAATTTACCGTATTAGAAATCGTGCAACCTGATCCAAATATGGGCTGTAAGGATGTGCCGTAAGCAGTATTCTGTCACTAGTATAGGCCATGACAGGTGAAGACACACACACTAGAGACAGGACACTATGAGCCCCACTCGAACCCTGTTTAATACAACTAGGCAAATACTTTCTATCTGTCGGTTTGTGGGCTGTGAGATGAGAACTTATGATGTTTCTCTTTCCAGGAAATATGATACCGAACAAGCTAAGGCAGAAGAAAGTTTGTATCTTATGGAGTGTATAGTTGGCAGTGCCCACTGGAAGACAGGGAGGTGAGTTGCTCTGCTTATTTCATATAAAGAAGGGAAAGATAAGATTGATGGGAGAATAACTGGTATTTACTGCAGTCAATATAGTTCTTCTTTTATACTGTACAATGGGAGTCTTTCAGTATCCATCAAGGTAACAAAAAATGATAAATATGGGTCATCTAATTATACCTTATGTCCTCAGTGATCTCCTGAACTTACTTCGCAATGTGGGAACCTCAGTACAGGCCAAGATGCCATGGGAAACAACACCCTGCAACATGGTGCAACGTGTCATAAAAGTAAGTTTTTCACTGTCACTCTCTCGTATGCATGGCTAATGTTTTACCTTTCTCTTTTCGTATTGATGATGATTGACCTATATTTTGGTTCACGTCTCCAGTCAATTGCGTCATATGTATTTCTCTTGATGTTAGAAGGGGAAGCTGGCTAAGGGCAACATAAAGAGTGAAACAAAAAGAAAGATCCATTTAGTTACCAGTCTCCCAGAAAGTCTGAGAGAATTAGCCACAAAAAGTGGATAAATTTCTTGAAATCTCCCTTTTAAATGAAGTCAAGCTATATTTATTCATTTATTTTTCCTACAGATAGTAATTGACGAATACAATACGCTTCGTGGAGAGAACCAAGGTGTGGAGTACCCAAGCCTCTCACAATCCATGCTGGTCGACCCTGCATGTGGAGATCTCCCAAAATGTACAGAGGTCATTCCAGAGCTACAAGACAGAGTGTTAGAGGCCATTGCTGAACAGAAGGCTGAGGTTGAACAAAGGTACTAATCTAAGACTGAGATAACGGTGATCTTTGGAGTGTCTCTTAGCAGTATTTTATTGATTCTTTTTTTATTTCAGCCAAGAATTAATAGCCGGCCAAGGTGTAAGCAAGATTCACAATGACGAAGTGATTATGACGTGTGGAATGTGTCCGCTGGTGTTGGCCTTCCTCACCAAGGCAGCCAAACAAAGAAAATTCCATGTCTTTGTTGCTGAATGTGCACCAAAATATGATGTAAGACGTTCATTTATCTTTTGCATCACCCAGTCTGATATGCAAAGTACACAACATTATTACCGTAGCTTTCGATGTGAATGTCGTGAATACACAGGTTCTTTATTTTTTTCCTGTTCATATCAGCACATCTTTACTTGTACAGGGTCATCCAATGGCAAAAGCTTTATGTACTGCTGGGATTCAAACGACACTGATTCAAGACTCTGCAGTGTTTCCCATCATGTCACGTGTCAACAAGGTCATCATCGGCACCAGGACGGTCGTGAGCAACGGAGGCATCAAGACCTTTGTTGGTGCTGCCTCTCTCGCTGCAGCAGCAAAGTTTTATTCTGTTCCTGTAAGTTTATTTGTTACTCAGCATCCTTATACCTCTTTCACTATTGCAAACTGAAAACGGAAGGTTTCAATTAAGTACATACCATTTCATACACACCAAAATTCTTGCTGTTACTAGTTTTTTTTCTTACATTCTTTTACACACCTTTCATGTATGTTGATGTATATTCCTCTTGTCTTGATGCAGTTAACAAGATCAGAAGAGTAGTTAGCATGAAAATAGTGATAGAATATATTAAGAAATACAACATTCCAGAAAGAAGCTGAAGATGGTCATTCCTATATAATATTGAAAATCATACCATGAATTGCACATTTTACTTATCATAAATTTTCCTTTTCAGCTGTATGTGTGCACTCCCACTTATAAATTTAGCTTGATGGGCTGTGAGGAGATCAGCCATGATAGCAGCACCTCCATTATACCAAAAGGGACAAGGTTTCCACTATCTGTGAATGCTGCACTGACCAAGCTAGACTATGTTCCTCCTGAAAATGTCACCAGCTTCATAACTAACAAGTGAGTTTCTGTTGTTCATATGAAAATGTCATTCTTTCAAGGTGTGATGTAGTGGGCTTAATTTAACTTGCTTTTCTTATAGCATTTGGACTGATCTCAGAAGATACAGGAACTTGCCACCTTAATGTTTTACTTATGAGCAATATGAATGACTTATTATATCCAGTTGAGCAAATATTGGCTATTGACCACATCAATCTCTTTTCTTTCAGTCGAGGCATTGCACCATCCTATGTATACCGACAGCTTAGTGAACTTTACCATCCCACATCTTTTGATCTCTAAGGTACGGCTTTTATCCTTGCTAATAGGGAAAAGACTTATATAAGAAGACACACCTGATGTTTATACTGTTATGCTGTAGTGTTCTGTCATTTTCTTTTCTGTTTTATCTTGGAACCATTTTTGCTTATTTCTTTGGATGGAAATAATTCTACAAAAGTGTTGGGATTGATATGCTTGATGTAGTTTTTGTGAGGTGCTATTAGTGAAATGAGTCTGCTTCCCCTCACAAGGAACATTACAGTTTTAGCAGTAAGTGTCTGGATTGTGCTTTGGTGAAAGGAAAATTTTATGTATTTTAGGATTCCACAGGTTAGAGCAATCCCTTCAAATAAAAATAACCGTACATTCAATATTGTGTTGTTTTTTGCACAAACATTGAATTTAACCTCTTTAAGACAGCTTATTGAAGGTGCCATGGTACTGGAAAAAGTGTCTATATACAGCCATCCTTCCTCTAGAAACCTTGAGTTTTATGATAATACTAATGATACTCACCTGGTGTGTACTGAAAATGTTGAAGTTGTACTGTAAAACCATCAGGCATTTAATACTGTTTGAAGGTTTTAAGAGGAGTATCAGGGCTCAGACAGAAAGAAGAACTGTTAATGTTTAAGCTTGGGGATGTTCTTTAGGTGATGTGTGCATGGAGAAAGTAGCATCCTGATATTTGGCTGCTGGTGTGTGTCATGGTGGAACACAAACAGAAAATGGCCACATCTTGTGTTGTGGAGCACAACACGGACCTTACAACTAGTACTTAAGGATGATAGGATGCTCTAAAGGTGAAGGAATGAGGAGACTGCCCATCCATTGTGTCATTTCCAGGCTGACTATTCTGCAAAGGGCTATTCAAGACAACACACCCCAATTTGTTCTTACACACACACACACACACACACACACGTCTTATTCTCAACTTGGTCCTTTAAGATATGCAATATTAAGTTTCTTGTAAAGTGCATTTTATTTTGGTATTTTTGGATTGCACAATATAATACATCAGGTCAGTTACATAATATAGTATTCTTGTATATAATAAACTTTTCTCTGATCTTTAAATAGTAAGAGATATAGATAAAATTCTAAAGCTAATCTGGAAAGTTTTTTTGTAATGCCTAGAAGTTTCTCACTCATCAATCATCAATCACAATAGTATCAAATCTTTTACTTCTAGTGTTTCTACCTTTGAACATGTGTTTGACTATGGTTACATCACCCTCGCTCATCTTCTCCAGCTTTCTTTTCCGTGAACGCGTTTGTGGTCCAGTAAAGTCACTAGGGAAGAATTTCTGTGAGCTCCCAGAGCATTTAGAATGTAACACATTCTGTTCCATATCACAACCATCTGTTTGTTTCTTAAATGCAAGGCACTGTTCTTTGTTGTAAGACACCTTAGAAGCACTTAAAGAACTTTCCTCTGGAGGCACACTAGCATTACTCTTAGGTTTAGTTACTGTTTCACCAGTCCTGTTTTCTTTGGGGAAGTCAAAAGATCCATGACCACTGCCTGTGTTGGATTTTGATTGTAGGCTTGGTAATGTCAAAACTATGCTTGGAGTTACAGGGAAAGATGTCTCTGAGGGAGAATCTATGCTTGAAAGATAAGCTTTCACTTTTGCTTCTCCGAAGTCAAATATGCTTTCTTCTTTCTTTGGAGTTGCACCTAATGAGGAACTGCAGCGGTCTGACTTGCTTGGTGTGCAAGTGGAGTTAAGGGAAGACGCAGATGAGGTAGAGGAGAGGGATGAGGTAGAAGAATGGCTTCTGGCATCTGTGGAGGATTTCTTGTTCTTTCGACGCTGAGCAAGTCTTGCATTACTCACATCCTTTAAAAGACGGTAATCATCAGCATCACTCAAATTATTCACTTAAACTCTATAAATATTACTTACAAAATACCTCTTAATTGCTAATACTGCCAGATTTGTAGCTTTCTATGAAGCTTTGCACTCTTTCCATATGTTGACACTGTGAGTCAATAATAGCACTTAGATTTTAAAGCTCAGATTATCTGGAGAGTGTATATTTGCCAGGCAGAAGCTGAGAGGAAGAATTTAACTTCCATATATGAAGCCTTGGCTTGATACCATGATTTTCAGTTTTCCCAGTGTTGTTATTGCTTTACCATTTTCTTAACCAGTAAACCAGAGATTACTAGCACAATTTTTGCTATTATTTTTAATCAATGTCTCGTTTTCTCCTAAATATTTGTTGTATTTACTAACATACATATTCTTTCCTCCAAAACTTCCCTTTAAACCTGCCAAGTACCTGACATGCCAGTAATAAATGGTATAGTTTATAGAAAGATAGTCTAATGTGATCCTTCCTTCCATCTGTGAAGTTCATCCATGAATTTGATGGCCTGTACCACAAAGACTGATCCAATGCTTTCCTTGAGAGTGACACTGATGGCATACACATTTTATAAGAAATTTAATGCTACATGTTGGCTAAGGAACGTGACCTCTACATTACAAACTCAAATCAAACTTACCAGTAAGCGAAATCCTTCCCTAGTTGCCATGTGGAATGCATGAAAAGCTTGTTTGACTCCAGCTTCAGCAGAGATTGGTCCAGTGAGTGTGGGCCGAGCACTGAGTATGGTGGGTGTCATGAGGGGAGTTGCCGAAAATAAATAAGGAGGACCTCCCTGAAGCCACTCGTCCTGTAACAACTCAGTGATGGTGAGACGCCTTGAAGCATCTACCGTCAACAACCCTGGAGGAGAACGATATCATTAGTACTTCAAATCACTTCCATAGGATACATACATATAACAAAGCTGTCTTCCTTCAAAAGACAGATATCCAAGACAAGGCACATCACTTTCATATTCACATTAGATAAGGGAACGAATCAAGCTATAAAAGTGTGAATGATACTTTACCTTTGATAAGTTTCTTAGCCTGCGAGGAGACAGAGACCCATTCTGGTCCGGACATATCAAAACTTCCATCCTTTATTCGAGCAATGATTGAGGCTGAGGTGTCATCTTTACTTCTGGACTGGAATGGGGCTCTCCCTGACAACATTGTGTACTGAAATAAAACAGCACAAATAATTAGTACAATATTTATAAATACTATCAACTTTAATCATATAATAAAACTTAAAACTTCAGTTGCAATTCAGTATATTGTTTCAATAATCACATGCCTTTCTGAGACATTTGTTCTACAATAATTTGTTTTAGTCTTGGTGTTGGAAAACTGACTAAATCTTATGACTTTCACTCTTTTAAGAATGTGATTTTAGAAGATCTGCTTTTCTTCTTCCTTTAGGGACTAGCATCTTGGTTTCTCATTGTTATTTTATCTTTTTGTGAACCTGGGCCAGTATCCCTGCTTCAGGTTGTATAGGTGCCCTTACATAAAAGGTAGACACAATGATCACTTGACAAGATCCTACGAGTCTCATTCACTGATGTCATCCTCTAAAGATTTATTTGTGGACTTACCAGAATCACACCCAAGCTCCACCAGTCACACGTTTCATCGTAGCCATTCGCTCCCTTCTGCACTGCTTGCCGTAACACTTCAGGCGCTGCATAGTGAAGAGTGAAGCATGGTGTCTTCATGCTACCGTCCTTTTCCTTGTCAGGCATCAATCGGGCAAACCCAAAATCCACAATCTTAATTACGGAATCTTCAGAAGAATCCTTGAACAAGAGATTCTGTGAAAAACAATATTTGGATTAGAATGGTCTCAGAGAAGCATCATGTCTAAATGGAATAAATTCATAGTTTATAAAGGCCACAACAATTTTCTTTTTATTCCCTCCACCTTTTATCTTCTGTCTATCTTCAACACTAACTACTTTTCCATTTTTATTCTCCCATTCTCTTGCCATCAACTACACTTTCTCCACAATTTTCCCTCTATTCCCTCAACCTTTCTTCCATCTTCTGTCTATTCTCAGCACCAACCACTTTTCCATCTTAATTCCTTTCTATTCTCTTGCTATCAAACATATTACTTCCACCTCTCCTAATTCTTTACCTCTGGCTTTAGGTCTCTGTGGACGATGCCTTTTCTGTGCATGTGGTGGACTGCTGACACCAAGTTCTTCATGATGACCGATGCCTTAGCCTCTGTGAACCTTTCATGTTTTCTGATCCTCTGAAGCAACTCTCCACCTCCGAGGAGTTCCATCACAATGTACGTGTGTGCCTGTGAAACCAATGTGAATGAGATACAGGCATACTATGATTAACTGTGAGGAAAAGAGAATAATATGAGCTTAAACTGATTCTTACTTTGTTGTTTGTGTGATGTCAATGATGAATCCAAAGGAAAAGTATGTGAGTGATTAAAAGCTACTAAGATGGTGGAGGAGTAGGATGAGCATTTATGAAAGAGATTTTCAAGTTTAATCATTCAGTTTTCTATGTTGAGAATTATGAACAGATGCTCACCTCATCGTGGAACACTTCATGGAGGTTGACAATGTTGGAATGTCCTTGGCAAGCCCGGAGTAAATTGATTTCTTGTTGGCAGTCTAGTCTTCTTGACACAATCTTGACGGCAAAGTGTTGGCCGGTGGACTTTTGTATACACTCCCGGCAGACGCTGAAGCTGCCGTCTCCAAGTATATTATCTCGGAGATCCAGTTCATATTGTTGGAAAAATGGCGAATCCTGAAATAAATTGGGTCCATATGTCACTTCATACATCTTTTTCACCACAAGTAGTTTAATGGTTAAGTGAGGAAGTATATAAATAGGTACACAAATATGTTAAGGTTAATAAAGAAGAATAAGAAATAGCGACTAAACTTAGCAATAGTGAAGTAGTAGAAACTGGGTACTAACCTTAAAGCTACAAGCCAACAGGTTGGTTGTGGAAGGTCTTCTGTCTGGTGACATCTTGAAGAGGCTGTCGCTGATGACATTGTCCGTGAAGAGAATTGATGGAGCAACGTAGGAGTAGCCCTGAAATAAAGATGTAACGATATTAAACGTGGAAGCATACACACACTCATATAAAATACATGTAAACATACTTAGGTACATTCATATACATTATTAACTCTCATTTTGGGTACTTACATTGAACATCTTCTCAACATCTGGAGGAACAATTGCTGGAGAATCCTGTGGTATCATTGCAGTGAACTCTTCAGAAAAATTGCTAACATCTAACTCATTACTGATTCTTGGTACAAAGGGAGCAGGTACTTTCTTTTGAGCAAGGTCATCCCAATTCAATTTCTGTCAGGAAAAAGAGATTACCACTCATTACATTCAGACCACATATATTTCCTTTATAAATGCATCTAAAACTTCTATTAGTGTGAACCACTAAGCCATTAATGCAAAACCATTACTAAAGACTTCCAGGTAATCTTGAAAAGGAAAATATGAAAGGACACTATTTGGACGTCGACTCTTGTTTCTCATTTATAGATTGACAAGCAAAGGAAGAATGAAAATGAACTAAAAGAACAAGTATAGAGAGAGAGGATGGCCAGCCGGGTTCACATTTGCACTACGTATAGTATATAAATGAGCAGCCTCGGTACGAACCTTAAAAAATACATGTTCCTTAATCTCTAATGCATCTCGTGGCCCTCCTCCTAACCGCTGGCGAGGGTCTTTCACAAGGAGTCTTGAAATTAAGTCTCTGACCTCTGATGATAGATCATTGGGTAATGGTGGCTGTGTTTTCAGGATTCGTCTGTTGTGAGAAAAGAAAACATTCCATTTAAACTCGCCATCCAGCTTTACAAAACAAAAGTAGTAGGTAACTATTAATAATGTTCAAATAGAGTAGGTGTATCTAGCTTTATATTCACTGAAATATTCCATCCTATACCTTTATTTTTCAACCAAAGAAACATTACAGTGCAGACCCGTTACCTTGAAATCTCCTGCTGGTTATTCTTTTCACCTTCCACTGTGAAAGGTGAGGCTCCAGTTAACAATTCATACGTTAACACTCCCACACTCCACCAGTCCACAGCCTGGTCGTGGCCGTGTGCTCCTCCCTGCACCACCTCAGGGGCCATGTACTCAATTGTGCCACAGAAGGAGTACGCTCTGTGTTCCGTTTCATGGGAGAGGAAGTCTTTGCTGAGGCCAAAGTCTGTCAAAACTATGTGGCCATCTGAGTCCAGGAGGATGTTTTCAAGCTTGATATCTCGATAGATGATGCCAAGCTGCAATAAAAGCCAGTCGTCAAACCACAGCAAAGAGAAAAACAGAAGGCCTTAATTCTAAACAAAGTTGTACATCCTGTAGATACTATTGAGAACATTCTAAACCTAGTATACATCTGAGTGATGAAAGTCTGTGTGTGTGTATCTAATTTCTTTTTACCTAAGGATTAAACATCTCTATCCTCTCAAAATAGTGACCAATTCTCTCTTTCTTTTCATGCATCTCCTTATACCAGGTTAGAGTTTCTCCCAATGGTACATAATGTGAGGTCATTAATGTGACTTACTTTGTGCAAATGTTCAAGGGCAAGGATGACTTCACCAATGTAGAGACGGACTTCATCCTCATGGAACCTTTCTCTCTGGTAAAGGTGAGTGAACAGTTCACCTCCGCTGACATAGTCTGAACAGGAACACAAAGATGAACAATATAGTCACCATGAGAGAGAGAGAGAGAGAGAGAGAGAGAGAGAGAGAGAGAGAGAGAGAGAGAGAGAGAGAGAGAGAGAGAGAGAGAGAGAGAGAGAGAAACACAAAAAAATTAAAACGGATTAAACTTGCATGCTTGAAACTTCCATTCTTTCCTTGGGCACTACATAGAAACACTGAGAAACTGAGCTAAAAATGAGATAACATCATAATGAGAGAAGGAAACTAGCAACACACAAATGACAGCACTAACCAAGGATAAGGTGGAGTTTGGCATCAGTTTGGAAGGCATAGTGAAGGGTGACCAGGAAGGGACTCTGCCGCACTGCCTCCAAGACTTGTCTTTCTGTCTTGGTGTGCTCAGTTGTCTTCTTCTTCTGTACGATGGTCGCTTTCTTCAAAACCTTCATGGCATATAACTTCCCAGCATCCTTCCCTGATATCTTCCGTACCAGAAAGACTTTGCCATAAGCTGTGAGGAATAAAGAACCTTGCCTTAATAAAACGGGAGATAGGGATGCAGTTGTAGGTTTTGCCATACCACTTGTCAATAAAAGAATAAGAGAAGCTGCAAGAAGCCATCAGGTTTCTACGTGGTAACTGCATTAAGTTGATCTTTTTTTCTTATATGATGGTGAATGAAGGCTTCCTACAGTTTATTACAAGGCACAGTGTTATCTTCCTGATTGCGTATATATAAAATCATCTATCTATCTATCTATCCAAAAGTTAATTAATACTGCAAACACACACACACACACACACACACACACACTCTCTCTCTCTCTTGCGTATTCACACAAGGGAACATCCTTATGACTCATTGTTTTTGCTGTGTTCACACGTTGTGGTTATGCGCAGTTATGCAATTCTGGAAACTGATATGTGTGTGCCCGTGGGCTTAGAGCTTCTTATCAGTAGGTAATACAGGTGGTGCGTGTGCACATTAACAACAGATTGTAGACAAGATAACTGTTCTTCTTATCTAACGTAATTCACAACTACGTATTTCCTTTCAACAAGAACAGTTCGTGTAACACTTCATCAGTCTCGTTTTCATGCATGTCTCGAGTGCTTAGATTGTCAATACAAGACAGCTTAACCATTTGTTCACCGACACTTAATATACTCATTGAATTTCTAAGAAGTGTTGTCTGATATCTGACTCATGGAGTGTGGAAAGGAAATGTTACATCCTATTTCGGTGAATGTTACTGTGAGAAAAACAAAGTAAGGGAAAATACGACGCGTATTTTCAGAGAAATGAGGAAATTTGTGGGCGGGGAGTGGAGTAAAACTTTCTGTTGGGACCAAAATTTGCTTGGAAGGCGTGGCATAAACAGCAAGGGAACAGTGAACGAGAGGATCAAATGAGAGACTTCTTTGTTGATATACTTATGCACAAGTATACCCAGTACAGAAGTAACTCGTTTGGAAATAGTTAAGTATGAATATCTTCAAGTGGTTGGTTTCTTTACGTAGTCTCGCGGTGCAGCAGCGGGAAGCTGCCCTACCCGAGCCTTTCCACTGATAACGTTACATTATCACAGTATGATAGTACTAAATGATTATAGCGAAATCATTCCTAAATAAACGCCATTACATTATTATAAGTAAGTCCTACCTACTGTCCTGTTTCCCAGTGGAAGAAAGTCAATACTGGGCAAGGCCTGACACAGCACTGCCAGGAGGCCGGGCTGCTCTCATCAGACACTTTCCAGGAAAGACTACCTCACGGGAAGGCTCGCTTTTCTCCGGAAGTTAGCCTTTTCTTAGAACAAGTTAATAGTCTATCACTTCTTTTTCCACGATAAGAAGAGATGACTGAGGGAAATACGTATATGAACTCCCGCCAAGACGCACTCTGACGGCCTTCACCTGGCGCGTGGGTGCCTGTTCAGTGGGCTGGCGGAAGTGCGTTCACTCGGGGGAATACTACCTTTGTGCCGGAGCGATTATTAATATCTAATAAAAGAGCCGTTCTAGGAAGAAGCAAATATCTCTATACAAATTACACACACACACACACACACACGATTAAAAGGAGAGCTAGCAAGAAGGAAAGTGACCCATAAAATACTTGGTAGAAATGTCTTAACCCAACACAAAAGAATGAACAAGAGGGTGGCGAAATGATAGCGCAAAAAGCCTAGACAAAGAGGACTCAATGTAACAAGGAAACTTCATGCCAGCTGTTGCCAGGATGACATCACGAGTGGTAGCGGAGGTCACTGGACATCTGCCAGCATACCGCGACTTCCTCTACAACAACAACAACAAAAGGAAAAAATAAAACAAGAAAAATATAGCGGTGTCTTACCTCCGGTCCCTAAAACTTTGAGCAGTTCGAAGTGAGCCATATCCACGCGGCCCTTCCCCGTAAGGTTAACTGAAAAGAGAACAACGCTTTAGTATTCAAACCTGTTACATGTTACTGTTACTACTACTAAAACTACTATCACCACCATCACCACAACCACCACCACTACTACTACTGCTACTGCTACTGCCGAGATTATTTCTCCTGTTAATGCTGTTGAGTTATTTAATATTGCAGTTATTATTATTGTTATTATTATTATTATTATTATTATTATTATTATTATTATTATTATTATTATTATTATCATTATTATCGTCGTCATCATCATCATCATGGTTATAGTAGTAGTAGTAGTAGTACTAGTAACAGTAGTAGTAGTAGTCGCAGTAGTAGCAGTAGCAGCAGCAGCGGCGGCATAAAACAATAACATATAAAGATAACAAGAACAAAAACAATCCAAAACATCATCAAAACATAACCATCGTCTTTGTCCCGCGGCACACAATGACATTTGAAGTGTGGTCAACACCCAACACAACAAAGCACACTAATACGTAAGAGGCGGCGTAGTCTGGGCGGCGCGTGTGTGAGGCGCGGGCGATGAAGGGCAGGCTTTTGTGAGGCCGGGAGGGCGTGGGTGAGGGAGGCCCGTGCGTCGTCGCGAGCTTGGCGGTGATGCTGCCTCAGTGCCTCACTCAACACAAAGATCACCACTCTAACTATTAACGTACGAATGAGTTTAATATTTAACTATTCTAACAGCTCTGGTACATGTACAATTTCTAGCACCAAGAATAAATCCAGAATGAATATAATGTTAAATTCCCCTTGATACTCTCACATATATTATACACAATGACGGGAGGATACAAATCGCACAAAGGAAAGGAGGTTGGTGTCCTTGTTTGTCGTGTGTACCAGGTGTTTTACTAGGTCATCTTCCCATACTGCTACCACTCATACCCTCAACAACAAACGTTCCCCCACAACTTCTGTATCACTCATTTCCCGACATTCGTTCTTGCTACACTCTTCTTCGCAAGTGTGGTGGAGCATCTGAGCCGTTACTTTCTCTGTCAGTATGTTCATAACTAGTGTAAAGCGCCGAAAATCAAATGGAGTTTGTGGGAGCTTGGATACATAGGAATCTTTTGTTACGAGGTACATCGCGTGCACTGTGCCATCAGGGTTCGCGTTCTGGCTTGTGACAAGGCGACCTCGATCGTACCGAATTCTTGACCCACTTTCCCGACCCCTTGGTATTCTGCATCTCCTACGCTCTGGTCATGAGGTGGCGGAGGAAGGGCGAGTCCTCACCATGTATTAGGGGGAGTCCCTAACCGCTTAGAAAAGTCCTTAAAGCCCCCCCCCCCCTCCCCCACGTCAAGTTTACCAGCGTGCCGACAAATAGCAAGCTTCATAAAGAAACCTTATCCTCAGCATTGCTCCTTGTGCGCTAGGCATTTCCGCTTCCTGAAAGGTGTTTACATATGGGAGGGAGGTTCGGTACGTAGACTTTACACCCTCGTCTTGACCGATAGCGACAAGAACCTGAGCAGATTCCTGAGTCTT
>CM035204.1:9987003-10011883 GCA_020233015.1 Callinectes sapidus
TTTCATAATCAACAGCTAATATGCTCATCATTAACTTTTTTATTAACTTCTTCTCCATAAACATTATAAATGAAGGAAGTGGATGATTAAGTGGACAAAATTGGAAAATAAGACTATCAAGTATGAGTACTTGTTGCAGGAAGCTGCTGTGAAGGACTTGATCTGCTCAGAGCTGCACTTCTCCGGCGCCGCATTGTTGCATGACAGGTGTGAGGAATGTATTGGTGGCAAAGAGGCACGCGCTCTCTGCACTCTAGCAGAGAGAGAGAGAGAGAGAGAGAGAGAGAGAGAGAGAGAGAGAGAGAGAGAGAGAGAGAGAGAGAGAGAGAGAGAGAGAGAGAGAGAGAGGGTGGGGTGGGGGAGCTTCACACCTAAAAAGGTGTACTGTCTATCACTATTTCAATCAAGTAGCCACAGACGGTGTATCGAGTCTCAGGCAGCTTACATATAGACGCAAGCGATCATGCCAACTCACACGTGTCCTTCCTCATAACCTTGCGAGTCCCCTCACCCGCAGTCCAGGGTCTTGTTCAACCCCCCGCCACTCACGACCGTGGACCGTGGCTGAGGGGTGAGCTTCTGCAAACCTGTGGTGCGGAGTGAGGCAAGGAGTGACGAGGCCTCCCGCACACCGTCACCGGCTTTCACCAACGGCCGTCCTTGGGTCATGATCTTGTCCCTCGCGTGCAGCCTCTCGGGAAGACGCCACACATGACCCACTCACCAACCACGTCAATCTATCGGGGTCATTTCTATTTTTTGGATGATCCCTTTGACCTTTCCCTCGGGAGTGGCACCTTGGTGGATATTTTTTTTCGTCCTTGGCCAACTCCTCTATTATGTAAGAAAAACAACCTCCGCTCACAAGTGTTCCAATACAGTGCTTCGGGAGAATATTAAAGGTTAAAAAATGGATGTTTTTCTATTGTCAGCTACTTGTTACATTGAGAAATAGTTCATAATGAGGCAGCGTAACATTTCATTCCGTCCTCTTCACACTGGAAGCGGTGGAGAAAAAGATCCTTGCAATATTAAAGCGAAAAGTAAGTGACGAGAGGATGGGAGCCGGAAGGTGTTAGTGGGGGCGGGGGCGGGGGTGGCGGGGTGGCGGCGACGGTGGGGGCACAATACAACATCCGCTACCTGCCTCGCACCTTACGCAGCGCACCTGTGTAGCCTGGGGCGAACTGATTCCACAAGGACGATACGGCCGCCACAAGGAAAGGTCATGTAAAGTGGAACATCAACAGCCTAGATACAAGTAGGTCAACAACCACGTCCCCTATGCCACCGCGAAGGCCTTGATGCTTCACTTTTATTCTAATTCCGTATAATGAGAGTAATAAAGGTTCACGGGAAGGATCTGGGGGGGAGAGGGACGGCCAGGGATCCCACTACGCAAGTCACCATCTATTACGTCTCTAGTGGCGATCCCCGCGGCCCGACACATGGTGGTATGCCGCGCCGCCCTGCTCGCTCCTCACCACCCGTCATTGCACACCTCCTGCTCGTCACTTTCCCATTGTGCGCCGCTTCCACATTCTATCGCCGGCTTATTGACAACTCCTTCACCTAAAATGCATAAACTTTCTCCCTGACATACTTCTCGCACTCACCTCCTCTATTATGCCTCCAGGTAGGAATATTACACTAACCACCAGTAAAATGCGCTGATATGACACCTACTATTTATTGCCAACGTTACACCTTGCCACTTATAAGAAGCTCTCCACCTCACATACTCTTCATCTCTCTATAACTCATTTTGTAAAGTAATGCTGGAATATCAAGTCATCGTCACCCAAAAAGAAGTAAACTATTGGAAACTCAAATTAAGTAATACATTAATGTTTTCTCATTGCATAAATGAATTGTTTACCCTATCCAACGCTGTCATGCTGGAGCGTATTGAAAGTAGGGTATTTCCTGGTGCACATCCGTCAAGTCAACAGAATATCCCCATTAGCGTGGTGTGGCTTATCTGGTTAATGTATGCGTTCTGCCAGGCCCTTATCGCCAGCGAGCAACAGGCAGAGCTGGCTTAGAGCTGGCTGGGTGAGCACGGTAGCGACGGTACGATAAACAGAGAAACTACAGAGAGTAAAAGTCGAGGAGAAAGTAGTGTGGCGGCTGGCATGGCTCATGAAAGGAAAGGTCTAAAATTCCTGTGTGCTGAAGTGGTGGCGGACTGAGGGATGGCGCCAAGAATAGACAAGTTCTCTTGCCGTGAATGTGGAGAATAGAACAGATATTGTTGAAAGGAAAGAGAATAATCACTCCGTTGGCAATCAGATACGTGCGATTAGTAACAAAGTAGAGCAACCTCATGCAGGTGAGGGAGGGAGCGAGGTCGAGCGAGGCAGTGATGGGTGTGAGGGTGGGAAGGGGCGGGTGAGAGGCGGCGCGTCAGACTGGGCCAGTAGGTCAGGCGAACGTCAGGGGAGGGAGGGAGGGAGGGAGGGCCGCTTCGGACTAGAACCCTCGATGAAGTAATGTGGCACGATTCCTCAGAGCACGCACTGCCTGGACTCGTGGGTCCTGATGCCGGCGGGAACCAGCTCGCACACACAAAGGACCTGAGGCGAGACGGAGTGTGGCAACAAGGCCCCCACCCTTCCCCGTGAGACAGGTGAAAGGCAACCATCGTATGCTGTAAGGTAAACAGGGAATTGCTCCCGAACTATACATCCTCATTTCCAGACAGTTGGCAGCCGTGTTAGTGCCACATTACCATCCTGGGGTGTGAGTGGGCTGCAGACGATTCTGTACGATGCCATTCGCCACAAAAACGTGAGGGAAGAGCGTTAGTAGGTGAAGGGCGTATTGCGCAACCTCAGCCGCCTCTCTTACTTGTGAAAACCTGCACCAGCCAGGAACATTCACTCCAGGAGTGTACCACAGCCATGGTGACGCCACTCCCTCCCCTCCTCGCTGGAACTCTTTTCACAGAACATAAAGGCTTTGGCAAGATACCGGCCACTTCATTTATTTCACCATCATCGTCGTCGTGAGCATTATCACAAAGCAGAAATAGATCATACCAAAAGCCGAAGAAGTCAGGAAGGAGAGAATCCACCATCCACACACAGCTGGTATCCGCATCATACCTAATCGCTCCTTCCTATCTAGCGTTCTCAAGCGACAGGCACCATGCAGGCACGGC
This sequence comes from Callinectes sapidus, assembly GCA_020233015.1. Classification (NCBI taxonomy): domain Eukaryota; kingdom Metazoa; phylum Arthropoda; class Malacostraca; order Decapoda; family Portunidae; genus Callinectes; species Callinectes sapidus. Next base: position 9,990,167 of record CM035204.1, read on the forward strand.
TCATCCTTGCATCGCCTTGGCCTTGCTTCAAGAAAATATACGGATGATAATTAAAGTTTTTGTCCAAAGCTGTACGGTAAGAACAACCAGGGACGTCCTTGAGGGGACGTGGCGGTGGTGGCAGTGATTCCCGAGGACACACTGATACCTGAATGGCTTACCTATACGTGTCTCAAGGAAGTATTACCATAATAATCTTGGCACAGTCCTGACGCTACAGCGCAAATCATATCGTTTCTGAGCTGATTATAAGCCCATTAGTGTTCTCCAGCAACAGAAGAATTTGATGTACCTATCCCCCACCAGCACCAGCGCCAGCACCAGTACCAGCACCAGCACAGCCGCGGCGTGAAGGCCGGCGAGTGTGGGGGCGCGGCGGCCGTGACGTGCACTTCCCTCATACCTCTTTAGGGGAGATGGTTCACCCTTTCTTACCTACACAGCATTTACAACAAAAACCATGGCACTGTGTTGACATCTGTATGTGACAAAGGAGCAGGAACAACAGGAGCAGGAGCAGCAGGAGTAGCAAGGTGGACACGGCCTGACATAAGTTGCGTGTTGGAAACCACAACATTTGCTTCACTGGGAAACTTTCTCCTCCTTGTATAGCCTCCAACTCTCCTCACTCTTTCTTTACAATTCGCCTTAACATCATTCAGTGCTTCCCCTCTACATTCCCTTTCCTTTTCCTCCTCTATCAGACCCGTTGCCCTGCGGTGATAGTATTTGGCCCACCCCGCCCCTTGCCTTCTGCTGCTGCTGCTGCCGCTGTAGCTGCTTTCGCTTCGAGGTTATCACTTTCCTTTTTCTCCGCCCTCTGCTCTGGTTTTAGCCACTCTCCACCTTCACCACTTCTCTCCTTCATTCAAAGATTTGAACGTTGGCTTTCAGACAATGTAAATACCAGCCTGGGAGTCTTACTTTCACGCCACATCACATACTGGTTCGTGCTGGCCCTGCTTGAGGCATCTAAGATAACATACTTTAGCACTTCAAACCATTTCACTATTATCAACAAGCACCTTTTTACTAGCTGACAGCGTGTTCTAGAGGTCTTATACTTGCCCTACTGACCCACTTAATGATTGCCATGAGGAATGTGGTGTAATACCATATGGAATTACGTGTGTGTGTGCGATGACCGTGTTAGTCAGTGTAAGGTCATGTTATGGATCAATGAGATACAAGAAAAAAAATAAGAAGTAACCATATCGCTATTGATATGTGATGGTAGCTTAAGGCCAGCACCTGCTCGCCTCACTCTGCCTCTCACCATCACTGTTGTACGATAACAACACTTCCTACTGCAGAAATGCCCCCAACGCAGCAGAGGTGTGACAACTTTCACCTCGCATTACGTGGCACTTTTTTGCTGCCTATTTCTTGAGATACGGAATGAATCGACTGTAACGAGGAAGTGATAAAATGTTATAACAAGCGAATACGAAAGTACAGAATATCACATAGTGACTCATCCTGGGAGACCTTGAGGCGAGGACAGGGGCCAGCAGCAGCAGCAGCAGCAGCAGCAGCAGCAGCTAGCACAAGGCGATGAGCCCCTTCACCCTCCCATGGTAGGAAGCAGATGCATGCACCACCAAAAGGTCTTGTAGTTGTTGTTTACACCCAGATTACTTTATAAGTGAGCAGAGTTTTTTTTTGTTAAGCATCATAATATTATGTTCTCGCGTCGCTTATTTGGTTTGCGATCTGCATCTCATAGCCTGTTAAAGAATACTACGAGCCTCTCACTGTGTTAAACAGTCATCAGTTAGTGCTGAAGCGCCGCCTCCGTGTGCTGGTCTCCTTGCTTACCAAACAGCGTGCTCTCCCAACACTGAGGCGGAATCAGTGTTGTTTCTCAGGAATGGTGTTGCTAACGCTGCCAACAGAGTCTGGCCGTTGCCCAGACCCTTTCGTCACCACGGCATTCACTGCGCTGTCCTAATCTTCTCCCACTCTTCAAAGTTGAGGAGCTTATTTGCTACAGTGGTGACACCAGCCTTCTGACAATATAACTTCTGTATTCACCTGCCACTATTAAACCTTCAAGCCATTGTTCAGTAAAAAATGTTGTCAAGGTCTCCCGCAGGTGTGGGGGAGACTGTGCTTGACTTTCATAACATGCTCAGGGTCTCCAGCCAGAACAAACTATTTTGCTCTTTCCCCAACACTCCTCATCACCTGCAGCGTGTTCGCATCGCCACAGTCAGCCAGGACAAGTAGCCACACTTAGACCGTCCTCACACTTCATAGTACTAAACATTCTTGGAAAAAAAAAAAAAAAAAAAAACAGTTGAATTTGCTGACATGAGCCTTACAAAGTTCATATTTTCTACACCAATTTTCCTGTTCTAAAACACATTTAGACTTCATACATGTCTGGTCCGTCCAAAATAGAATACAGCTTTTTATGAGAGAGAGAGAGAGAGAGAGAGAGAGAGAGAGAGAGAGAGAGAGAGAGAGAGAGAGAGAGAGAGAGAGAGAGAACATATGTGTAAACATATCAAGCCTCAGCCGCCGTGCCTGCATCGTATCCAAGTTAGAGGGAACGTCCCCTCATGCAGCGAGCTGACATGTGATCAACGCTTTACTTGATATTGACATTTATCATACGAGTAAAATGTCATGCATAATACGCAAGTATATATGCTTACAAAACCACGTTGGTGGGGCAACAAGAAGCTCACCAAATTTACGAGCTTAGCAGTTCAGTGACGTGACGAGATCGATCGTGTAAGATAACGTTAGAAATAATCCTAATAAGTGTACCGTTTCCTGGGTTACCCGCACACTCCCCTGCACGAGGCTGAGTCGCGCTGGCCAAGTGACGCACGCCCACGGACTTCCCGGAGTTTGAGAACGTGAACCTTCCAGGAAGCAGGAGGAGAGGGGAGGCAACAGGCCAATACAGAGTCGTGGCTGTAAAGTGGCGACATTTGCCACCCCCTCCTGCCTCGCCCCTCGCCCCTCGCCCCTCGCGTTACTACTACTCCCTGTGCATGACGAGGGTGGTTTGTACGCAGTCGATAGAGGCGGCGTCTTACTTAACTTTGCACTCTTTGACGTCAGTAATACTCCCCGCTCCTTCACGCTCTGTACCCGCGGCAGTCATTACATTCCTACTCGTGTTGCTACAGTAATGGTACTGTGTCTTGAGTCGGCCTCCCACCACGCTTCTTCTCAGACTATCTGTAATCTGATGTAATCTGTTGTCCTCGCAGTCAAGTTCTTCGTTCTACACACACCGGCCACACAGGGGAGAGGGGTCATCAAGGAGGCAGCCACCTGCCGCTGTGGAGGCGGACCTCACGGCCCATCCGTCACCTACAAGGCTGACGAGTTAGCAGCGCCCACCACCATCACTACTACCACCACCACCACCACCACTATTCGATTCCCATCTTTACCTCCATTCCTCCCCACCCCCACCTAAGGCTAAGCGTATCGTTGTCGCTTTTACCGAGCCGATAAACATGCCTTGACCTGTACCACCTGCCCGCTCCTCAGCCCCATTCAGCGAGGTGGTAAACACAGACCTCACTTGGGTTTCTCATGACGACAAGGAATCCCCAGGTCACTTAGAAGGCAAATGGAGCGACCCTCACCGCAGCAGCCCCCAGCAGCGTGGAGGTTGGGTGCTGGCTGGGGAACTGGGGGAGGGGAGAAGGAGGGGAGACATTTCCTGGTGGAGCACAGTCAGCACACAGACCGTCCCCCCCTACCCCACTCCATTCCTCCCTCTCTCCCTTGCTGAATTTATTTTCCACCTGCTGCTATTCCCAATATGCGGATGCACCTGGAAATGCCTTAACGAGGAGCACAGAGAGGCTGGCCGATAACCCCTTAAGGCGGACAGGTGGACTGACAACACGGGCTCTTGAGACTTGTGTGAACCACTGAGGTCCCGTCTCACATCTCTTTTTGTCACCACCTCTTAAGTACGTGGACGTCTCCTTTGTGCCACGCAGACCTGCAACCCCTGCCATTGTTCTGCTCTGCTAACAGGTGAAATCTTTCCAGCCCAGTGATCTCTTTAGTCATGGCACCTCTCACTTGCCTCGCCTCGCACCGCAGCCACCCACCCACCCACCCATCCGCGCCGCCTCTCACCAAGCGGCCTGTAAGTACTTTAGCTCCTCCCCGACGTGGTCATTCAGCACCTGACTTTATGAGGTTTTGCTGCGGAAAAGAGAGAGAGAGAGAGAGAGAGAGAGAGAGAGAGAGAGAGAGAGAGAGAGAGAGAGAGAGAGAGAGAGAGAGAGAGAGATGAAGGAGGAAAGCGTTCACTCTCCTAAGCCATCGCCAAACTTCCCTGTGACGCAATAGCGAGGTATTTCCCCGCTACACGTCCACGGGTGGCGGCGGCGGCAGCGGCAGCAGCAGCAGCAGCAGCATCCAGACTACAGGATTGCACAAAGTCAGGACGAGACAGGAAATATTCGACACACCAGCGGGTGCGGTGTGGCAAAGGCCTCGTGCATGTCTTCCAGCTTTCAGTTATCATAAGCTATTACGAAACAACTGAGGCAACAAGATCTATTAATAGAAAGATAGAGGACAGATAAAGAAGCATCAACAACGTATGTAAAGCGTCGCACAGGTTCGCTGTGCAGGTGTCAGGGTGTGTTTGTCTGTGTGTGTGTTCACTGAACCCGCCCGTCTTCCTCGCAGGCTGAGGGCAGGCTGGCGGCGAAGGTCGAGGGGTCACAAGTCCCCTCAGCCACCACAGGCGGCACCACCACCCTCAACCCCTCCTTACAAACACACCAACACAATATATATATATATATATATATATATATATATATATATATATATATATATATATATATATATATATATATATATATTGTAATACCGTATGTATGGGAATGATTTGAGGGCAGCAGGTGTAGTATGATGGCGCGGGGCGCCGCCACATGGTGGGCGAGGCTTTAAGGATTACCACCACATCTTCAACGTGCAAGGAGTATCGGCGAGCAGAGGCGAGGGGGCGAGGTGCATCTCGGCTGTGCAGCGCGGGGCGACGCCCCCGCTCAGACCAGACCAGACCAGACGGCGGCAAGGGTCAGTCTCATGGAGAATATTCCAGAGAAGAGTCTCCAAGTTTAAATAATAAGGAAAACACAAGAAATTATTAAATGTCAATGAATAATTTATGCAAATAATTTTTTATCCTATCTGTCGCACGCTAACGGTTCATCATTAACACATGATATTCTGAAACAAATTTTTGTGGCAGAGGCAAGCAAAACATACTACGGCACCCTTTTAGGCCGTGGCCTCGCCGGGACAGCGAGGTGGTGGGTCATGACACGCTGCTGTAATGACAATGCCTAGAACTCCATGCCAGCTCACGCACCACCACTGCCGCTTTCACTACTTTGCACAATAACACCATTCATCATCAGCAAGCTCACAAACAGTGGTGGTGAAGTCTGGCCTTGATAGGAATGGCGCTCCTTAGCCGAGTATAAATATTCTGAGGCGTGATCACGTTGTTTGGATGCTCGACACCTCCAGCGACACGGAAGCTGTCGCCGACACAGGGTCAGCCTCATTGAAATGTAGTGAACCATAACATGTTTCAAAAACGTACGAAAACTACAGACATAAGAAACTGAACTTCAATAGGAAGCTTCTTGAACTAAAAAGAAAAAAATCGAGGTAAACCGTAAGGAAATATGTCAGAAATTACGAAACTTTTAAAATCCAGTATCATACAAGGAAGGAACTCTTAGGGTAGAACTACTGAACAAAAACACGACGCCCCCCACTGTAGCGTCCACTCTATGCATGACCTTGGCAATACCTGAGCTCTACCTGTGTGGCTGTACTATAAAGACATCCCGCTGGACTCTGAGAATAGGAAAAAAAATATACATGAAAAAGTCAGAAGATACGTATACTGACTTGTATGAACTGACTACGTACTAATTCCCGCCACAAAGCAAATGAAAAGATCTCAAAGTGACATTCTAAGACGCAAATCTAAAGGAATCCATCGCATGAAACGAGTAATTAGGCGCAAAAAAGCCAGATGTGAGTGTGAATGTGAATGTTGTTAGCGTTTGATATATACAACTGACAATCTGGTGGCGTAGTACATCTGTCCTAATTCACATGAGTATCTTTCGAACAGTACATGATTTTTGTCCACGGATTCTGGACATACCACATATCACCCCTTTAACTGATGTGTGTGTGTGTGTGTGTGTGTGTGTGTGTGTGTGTGTGTGTGTGTATGGGGTTGGGGTACAGTTCACGCAAGAAGCATCAGGAAGTTAAGGAAGTGGAGGAAGACAAAGCAGGAAGTGGCAGTGAGGTAGGAAAGGCCTCGGATGCAGGCGAGACCATGGCCATGAACACTTTCCAACGCCAGAACAAGCCAAGGATCTGCCCACTTGTATTTGAAGACATAACGCTGCTGCTCTTTCCTTCATAAATAATACATATGTTACTTGATAGCGATTACGTGATACTGTTACCCCCACAACGCGCCTCTGTTCCCTTGCTATGTGTTATAAAGTACAATTTGCAAGGCTTCTACTATCATTCCACCCTCCATTCGCAAGCTATTGAGAGTTAACGTTACCCATTACATGATACAGTTACCATAACATTCCATTCCTTTGTGGTGTGTTAGTACAATTCACACAGCTCATATCACCCTTCCATCTGTACATTCACTTAGGATGGCGTGTCGCTACTGAGTGTTGAGAAAGTACTGGCCTGGGGATCCGTCAGCCGTGAAGAAAGAGAGAGCCGCTCACCAAAAGATGGGCTCAGGGAGGGAACATTTGGCGTGGATGATAGAGGCTGACAGACGCCCCAAGTCAGACCAGCAGCCACACACCTGCCGCCACCGTACGGAACACACACCTGCTGGGAATGACCCCTTCCCTTCCCTCCCCGCTCCCCTATCCCCTCCGGAAACCCACAGGTGGTCCTCAATCCTGGTCGGTGTGTTTCATCAAGAGCTGCTTTTCCTGCACCGCTGACGTGAACCCAAACGTCATATTTCCGTTAAGTTAAAAAGTGTCATATGATTCATTTCACTATGGACGGGACTAGTGTTCAGGATGTCTAGGGCTGATGATGATGATGATGGTAAGATATGTTAGAGTAATAATGATAGTCACAACAATAACGACAACAACACAACAAACAGTAACCACAAAGTCAAAATATGCAAGTCTCCCATCAGTGCACACCTTGATTACTCTTCTTGATCACCACCACCATCACCACCAGCAACAAAGTATAGTGGCAGGTGAGATGAGCAGGTGTCTTCTCAAGAAAGCATCCCCCCCTTCCCCCACACGTTCTCTCCCTCCACCACCACCACCACCACCACCTTCGCTAACAAAGACTAAGACACAAGAAAAGTCACTCCTATATTTACCTTTTCCTCCATCGACCTGGTTGTTGTTGAGGACGTCACTGTTGGTGCTGCTGGCTCCTGAATCCTGCCGCTGATGGTAATGAGGATAGAACCTGCCCATGCCCAAATCTTCATCTTCTTCCTCCTCCTCCAATATCCCTAACCCTCCTCCAGGCTCCTCTGTTCTGTGCACGCCCATGGCGGCTGCTTCTTGTCACGATGATGGCGGCGATAAAGGGCGTCCCACGAGGAAAGCCACTATCCTTGGTTGTGTCCGGAAGGCGTGGTCACTGTAAGCCGCAACACAAAGCAACTGTTGCAAGGCCCGTCAGTCTAAAGTGTTACAGGCAGGCCGGTGTGGGCTGCCGGTGGTCTGGGTGGGTCATCCAACACTCTCACCAAGAGGAGTCCAGACCGTCGCCTGTACCAGTGCCGGCACCACCTGTAGTAGTATGCTGGTGTTGGTGTTCAGTCTCGTCACCACTCACTTAAGACACTGGGACAGATTTCACTGTGAGGACGACCTTGTTCTAGTTTTGTATTTGACTTGGTGGCTCTGTAGGATACACATGTTGTATTTAACAGACGTCATTAAAGCATTTTCAACAACACGGATTAATCATGTCACCTGTTATCATAGCTACCCTCTAAGCGCGGCGAAAGAATGTCTAAACCTAATAACATTCACCTTGTTACCACGTTGAGCAGTCGGCGGCAACAAACTGCATGCCTCACCTAACCCAGCACATCTTCCCTGGTGTATAATTAATCATCCCATCACTTCACCTACGGGAGGCCAAAGGGAGTCCCCGGGGAGGGGGTAGGGGGAAATGCCCACCAGTGAGAGTGACCCTGACAGGGAATGCACACACAGTATTCCAATGCCTCGCCCCTTCTTCATGTTTCGTGCATATTCATCATTACTTTATTAAACCGAGGGTGGCTAACAAGCTTCTCCCGTTGAGGCGCAGATGTTGAGGAGAGAGGCCATATGTCACGCACGGGGCTCCTGTCTAACTGTACGTGATCCGTTGTCTGCCGCCCGCATGAGGAACTGTGCCGAGAAAGTGGGTCATCTGCGAGCAGCGGCGCCCGTCCCTCGTTGCTGGCACGGCTGCCACGAGCACCCGGCCTTCACTTTTTCCTATCACGCACTCCACACCTTTCATTCCCTGCCTCTGCTGACTGCTATCCCTGCTCAGTGAGGTGCTTCCTCATGACCGTATGGTGGCGTGAGTGGGAGGACGTAATAGCCACGAGAGGAGGAGCGGTGTGCGTGTCGGGTGAGGGTGACGGCAGCGAGGCGTGGGCTGTATGTCGCCTGCTGGTGCTGCCGCCTCCTGCACCACCTCACACCACTACTGATCTCTCTCTCTCTCTCTCTCTCTCTCTCTCTCTCTCTCTCTCTCTCTCTCTCTCTCTCTCTCTCTCTCTCTCTCTCTCATACACAAATTCACACTATTTCACGCCTACACACTTTAGCCCGATCTAAGTATTCCTTTTTTCTCCGTAGAAGCCCACCTATGCAAACTTCCTGTCCCTAGAACCTTCTGCAGCGGTGAGGCTGCTGGTACCTGTTAACCCTGGCGATCAGGGAAATGCAGATCGCACGAGGTCACGAAGCGAGTCCCTTGCATGTGATGGTGGCTGGATGAGCGAAACCAGATAAAGAACAGACGTCAGTTATCACTGCAAACACTCAAGGGAAAATCCGTCACACACTCTCACTACCATCTGCCACTGTTCCCCGCACCTGATTCACCACTCACTAGTCATATATATTGATCACAGTCTCCTAAGACGGGTAGCTATGATATTTTCTGCGGGCAGTCTGCTACCATGCCACGTCTGCACTCACACACCGTGTCTCCAGCAGCCTGGCACTGCTCTCCCGCGCACTTAGCAGACTACTACAGCCACACTGCAGTCCTTTCTCTTCACTTCACGTACCATATCCGTAGTACTCAGTATACAATCTGCGTACGAGTGAGATAAATGCACCGTATGGATGGACGCAGCTCCGCCGACGAAAGCTACGAGGCGATCAGCTGACTACTGACTGAAACAGCTGAGTGTCACAACACGACCACCTGATACGAGAACAGTTGCCACACCGCACAATATTCCTCGCACTCGCCACACTTTCTGGGAACGACCACCACGTATTCCAATAAGTTTCGACGCCATTTCATTCCCTGTATGCCCAGCAACTACACACCAAGCTCGTCGTGATCCATTACGAGGCCGGGATGGGAGGGAAACATAACGATAAACGGCCAGTATTTCACGGGGTGGCGTATGAGGCGAACGGCAACAGCGGGAGAGTGTCTGGCAGTACACACAGAAAATTACTCTTGTGCGCTCCCTCCGTGAACGTGAACACCTACCTATGTATGGACAGCACACACACACACACATACACACACACACACACACACACACACGGTGGCAACGGCGTGTGCTGTTGCCTGTAGTGATGCAGGCAGCAACGAACGTACGATAGTTGTTGAAAGGGAGGTTGTGACGAACGTTCGCCTCGTATAATACGTCTCAGGAGCATCTACGTATGAGAGAGAGAGAGAGAGAGAGAGAGAGAGAGAGAGAGAGAGAGAGAGAGAGAGAGAGAGAGAGAGAGACGAGAGAGAGAGAGAGAGAGAGAGAGAGTAGGGAAAGGGGTCACGTAATCACAGCCATAGCATCAATTCCTCAAGATGCATCAACAGACTGATCACCTGCTCCCCCACTTTCGCGCCGGCCATGAAGAGGAGCCACAGAGCCACACTTTCCACTGCCATCCTCCACCTGCCGCCGCCGCCCACCACCCGCCACCCGCGGCGTCTCCTGGGATGTGACCCACGTCCTTTCCGTCCCCACCTGCTCCTGCCCTGCCCATGGCCCCACCTCCGCCCTCCGATCTGACTTACGAGGGGACATTGAAGACGCAGGCATGTCCTTCGTTCGGTACCATAAAAATAACTCGCATAATACGCATGCATACCTGAATAATGCACGCAGAGAGAGAGAGAGAGAGAGAGAGAGAGAGAGAGAGAGAGAGAGAGAGAGAGAGAGAGAGAGAGAACGTCCATGTATAACACACGTACATCACATATTCTCGTTACCTTCAGGAGAGAAAGCAAGAGGGACACACTAACCAGAACGAACTAGATAGCATGCCAGGTGGGGAGAAATAGAGAAACAAAGGTACACGGGCTGGTTAAGTGTGTGTGTGTGTGTGTGTGTGTGTATGTCTGTCTGTCTGTCTCATCCAGCAGCCGAGGGAAGCGACGGAGCAGTTCACGCGGTATTGCAGTGTCCGAAATGCACTCTTTACTTTCACTTGCTCTGGCAGGTTCCGGGGAGAAAGTCTGGCCCGCCCCCACTGCCACACACTCCATGCCCCATTCCCTTCCCTTCCCTTCACCTACAAGGCCGCTATGTCCGTCTTATCAGTGGCCCTCGCGCAAACACACACACACACACACACACACACACACACACACACACACAGGTTAGCGATTGATTCAGCTACTTAGTTCTTGGTGTGTATGTGTGTATGTGATGTTGATCTAAGCAACACTACATTTATTTATATACTTGTAACATTTGGCTTGTCATGCTATGACTACTTATGAAAGCGTCTTTGTTACAATTCTAGTTACACACACACACACACACACACACACACACACACACACACACACACACACACACACACACACACGGAGCCCATACGTGCTTTACTCTACCTGTTAAAGAAAACGAGTCAAAAGTAACATAGAAAGTGGACGTTAGTAAGGAGGACTTTGTTACTCTACATGCAACACAACACGCTGCACCTCAACACTATTTCAGCACTGCACTGGCGGTCACTAAGACAAGAAAGAAGAGAGTGATGAGCGTGTGTTCCTGAAGATAAGCCATCTGTGAAATACGTAATATTCTCAGCTTGTCTGTACCTGAAATCAACGCCACATCTCTTGGCCTTGACTGTATATTTATCTCCCTACATGTAGAGAGAGAGAGAGAAAGAAAGAGAGAGAGAGAGAAAGAGAGAGAGAGGTGGGGGGGGGGGGGGTTGTGATCTCACGTACAGTATATTCCCTCAAGACCTCAGAGATCGAGTGAGGTGGTCAGCTAAGCCTCTCACTGTCAATAGGAGAGGGAGGCGGAGGGGGAGATGAACAGGGGAGAGGAGGAACAGGTGTCCCATGATGAGCCTTCCCCTGACGCCACACGGTACACATGTTTACTCGTCACTACTTCGCAATCGTGACTTCCCGGTAAATATAAGATAAACACTTGCCATTGACTAACAAAGGCAAATATGTGAGTAGTGAATAAATAAAGAAATACTGAGAAAAAGTTGAATTTCTCTTCTTTCAGCTCTCCATGAAACATACTAAAACAATCACACGAAATGACACCTTTCCGCCAAGTTTTAGTCCTTTGTCTACCTGTTTACCTTTCAACCAATCAGCGTGGACGAAGTATAAAGTTACGCTGGTAAAGTTAAAGTAAGTTATAGGTCAGTGTGAATGTCTAATAATTTACTGCACCACGCTCCCTCCCGCTGCTGCTCCGCTACTGAAGAAGTGACACGAGAACCTCATTATCTCCAGGTATTGTTGAGATGGGTTTGAATATATCAGGTGAGAACTGAGTACTATAGCGTTGGTTTATTTACATCACATAAACTCGTCAACCAAAGGAACAAAGGTGAGTCAGGCTGTACTTACTAGATGATCTAATGATGGATTGACCCTTTCATTACTGGGATGAGTTTTTATATGTTTATCAAGCTTATCATTTGGCGATTTTATGCAGCTTTGGAAACTCATGCTGGGATTAGAATAGTACAGACTCTGACGATTATTGTGTGTGTGTGTGATTATTGTGTGTGTGTGTGGTGGAGGTGGCTGTGGTGGGCGGTATTGAGGCGAGAAGCTGGTGAAGAGTGTTGGGAGTTGGAGGAGTTGGCACAGGATAGATGGTGGTGGCGTGAATTCATTGAGGCCCTATGTATCCCTCAGGGTGCCACAGGAGTTGATTGAAGCTTTCCATAGGTTCTCGTTGAAGATACTCGTGTTTTTAAGGCATTTTTAAGATTATGGTGATGGATTAGCAAGATTTTTAACTTATTACCAGGAAAAACTATCTTGGAAACCCAGCTAGTCATCTCTGTGGCCTTGGAAAACTGTCGTGGTGAGAGAGCAAGGCGTTTCTGAATACGGGATTTTGTCAGGGAAATGTTTGGTTACGCCACCGGGACGAGGCAGCTTGGCCAGGCAGGCGACGCAGGGAGAGCAGCGCGAGAGCCTTGTGTGAGTTCCCGTGAGTCACTGTAACTCCCAACAAAGCGCCTCTTTCTATTCTCCACAGCTTTTCCTCCTCCTCCTCGTCCCCGTCCCCCCCCTCTCTCTCTGGTATAACTATTCATCATGGAAGGGGTCGATCTCTGTCACTGTGAATGCCATGACGTCAGTAAAGAAACGTGGCTTTTCGAGTGGCGTTATAAAATACATAAGGTTTAGTTCAGAGTTAGTGAGGTGAAGCCCAGCCAGCAGTTGAGCAGCTCTGGTATGTTATCATTGACAAGGTGGAAGTGAAATCAGTGAAATGCAAATTGCTGTTACGGAGAAATTATAATGAGTCATGAATTATTACGTGTAAGCTCTTTTGGGAAGTAACACATTCAGTTCGCCTTTTTATTTTCTTTTTTTTTTGTAATTCTTGACCAGAACCAGTCTTACATAGTGCAGAGAGAGAGAGAGAGAGAGAGAGAGAGAGAGAGAGAGAGAGAGAGAGAGAGAGAGAGAGAGAGAGAGAGAGAGAGAGAGAGAGAGGTGTGTAATTCTGGCGTTAGGTAATTGGCTGAGAGTGAATTTTGAACGCTGCTCCAATGACGTCACCGGAGCCTCCCGTGAGGCCAATCAATTCTCGGAGTGTGAATTAAGACATGTTGGGGATTTATCTATTTATTCTTCCTTTACTGTTTTTATTTTGTTAATTTCTTCTTTATTTAGTTAATTGCTGGAAATGGTAAGCTACTGTACATGCCAAAACGACTTTTTTTGCCCCCCTTCCTTCCTCACCCCGCCCCCTCTACAGCTGTCTCTGAGCCCGGCCCGTCACATGACACTGCACTCATCGCGCCAGTATTCGCACCTTTCACCTCAATACGTACTGATTGGTTTCAACACGAGCACTGCTGTTGTCATGGGCGATGGCGATGTCTTCACAAGTGTGACCAATGCAGTAACACCAACATTGTTTTGTTTCTTCATATAACAATAGCGGCAGTGTATTACTTTCCCATAACCCTCGATTAGGACTCCCAAAACTTACCCAAACTACTTCATGTGAAATAAAAAGCGGAAAACTTGTTGCTTATCAGGTGACCTCAAGATACTGATATCATTATTAGCTATAAAAGTATTTATCTGAAGGTAAAGGGGTTAGGAGGTCGTGGTGAAGCGAAGCAAACAGTAGTGAAATTCAATTCCCATCCGCCGTGCAGGGAATTTAGTTGGCAAATCGAGGTGATAACACGTTACTAAACACGGACTCTTATCAGTCTGTCCACACAAAGCTTTGGAAACGTACCACACTTGCTGAAATGTGACACGAGCCCCTAAACGCAGCCGGATGTCGACATGGTGGCGGCTACGTTCATGCAAGGCTGTTCGTGGTGTATTTTGCCTTATGGGAAAACTCACTCCCCTACCCCAGCGTCCTCTTCCTGTAAAAGCCTCGCATATTAAGTCATAAGAGTCGCAGTGTGATTCTACCAACCAGGGTCACTGATACATTTCCTGCACAAGTTATCAGACATTTCTCAGTACAGGTGAATATTTTTACACGCACCCTCGACCTTCATGTGTAGTTTTCTGACTGACAATTTTACCTTTAAAGATTTTGGCTTCAAGACGCACCCCATTGAAATAAATATGATAAAAAAAAACTAAATAAATGACAATCTGAAACATATCAATGGTTACCCAGGACAACAGACAGGAAGGAACGTACGTGACTGGATCCTCAAACATTTCACCACGACCCTGTTTGATTTTATTTACTACCCTCACGAACCCTGCGACACACACACACACACACACACACACACACACACACACACACACACTATTATATTTCACATGCTGTTTATATAGCTGCCTGCAATGTGGCGGCCCAACCAACAACAGACTGCTATACTGTACAGAACCCCAATCCGTACTTTGAATAACCTGCTGCTGAAGGGTGAATGCCACGCGACAGGACAAGTTCATAACCACACGGTGATTTAGGAGCAGGAAGCAGGAAATGATCGTCACACCTCTGCCTGTATCGTCTGCATGTGTGGCTAAGAGGGGGCGACAATGCTAGGCCGAGACAGTGTTAGGGACGAGTATGTGTTAGTGATAGAAGGGGCAAGTGTGTTTTAGATGTAGACAATGTGTAGGCAAGTATGTGATGGTGATAAATTGAAGGGACGAGTGTGACGTGAATGGAGTGAAAAAAATGAAGAGACGTATGCGTGGAAAATTGAAAAGGAAGGCGAGTATGTAATGGTGACAGAGTGACATTGATGGAGACATTAATTAAAGAGACAAGTGTAACATGATAGAGTGAGACGATGAGACAAGTGTGAAGTGGTAGAGTACGCTAGGTATGTGCTGGTGATAGAATGACAAAGATAGAGACATTAAAGAGACAAGAGTGACGTGATAGAGTGAAATTGATAGAGACATTAAAGAGACAAGAGTGACATGATAGAGTGAGACGATGAGACAAGTGTGAAGTGGCAGAGTGCGCTAGGTATGTGCTGATGATAGAGTGACAAAGATAGAGACATTAAAGAGACAAGAGTGACGTGATAGAGTGAGTGGTAGAATGAAATTGATAGAGACATTAAAGAGACAAGAGTGACATGATAGAGTGAGACAGTGAGACAGTGTGAAGTGATGGCAGAGTGTATCAGGTGATCAAGGCAGTGGATTCCGTGGCGGGGCGGGAGCAGGAGTGCGGAAGAACGCCTGACTGACCTCACCCACAGACATTGCCAGTAGATTCCGTTACCAAGCTCCATGTCACCGCCACCACCACCGCCACCGCCGCCACCTTCGCCACCCGCAGCAGACCACCACCCGCCCGCCACCAGACCACCACCGCCACCACCACCACGACCCTTGCTTCTATTACCATTATTATTGCTACCACTACTGCTATTACTACCCTGTCTTCACACATATTACTTGTGCCTCCACCTGTGCTGTGACTGCTACTGCTACTACTACTACTGCTATTCCTCTCCGTTCACTACTACAACCACTACTACTAACATCCTCATGAATCATCACCGCCACCACCACCACCATCATTACCACGAGCATTAATTCCACCACCAGTGTATAATAAGACACCACGACCAGCATCACCACACGCACATGATATACGCTATTATGCTCCCACGCTCATCACCACCACGTTAAGTTTAGCATCATCACCACCACCACCACCACCACCATTTATAACTGTTGACTAGTATCACATTAATATACATAAAACCAATACAAAAACCTGATAATTTACCTATTCTAGTCTCATACAAAAGCTGATATTATAGGCCATATTCTGAAAGGCTTCTACACCACACCTCTATCATCAAAAGGCTTTGGTTGAAGTTACACGTGTTTTTAAGGGCGTGTTTTTACAGTTGAGTGACATGTTGACAAGAATTCTACATAATTAACAGCAGGAACACTCTTGGGAACCCGGCTAATCATCTCTATGGCCTTTAGAAAAAGTCGTAATGAGAGAGCGAAGTGCTTATGAATACGAGGCATCTATGACACATATACCAGAACGGAAACCCAAAGGAACATGGATGAAGAACAAGCAGCAGATCTCTTGGTTCTTCGAAAGCTTTGTGTGGTGCGTGACTTGCGTTGTGAAAGACTCTGATGAAGGTAGTGGTTATGTTGGTAAGAGTGGGAGGTACTTCCATTGTACTCAGTTTAAAATAAGATTGTCACTTTTAATACTGAACCTTTTTATTCACTATTCATATGTATTGTTATTTTTTTAAAAGTTTTGTTCTCTCACAAGGATTATTTTTCAAAACTACAAAGATTACTTTCTCAACTGTTTTTCTCATAAGTAACGTACAATCCTTGTCGAAGTATCACTCGAATCGTAAAGAAAGAAAGAAAACAAAAGTAACCTCTTGAAAATCCCAATAACTTCCACTAAAGTCCATAAAAAAAGGTTCTGATATCAGATGTTACGGATGTGTGTGTGTGTGTGTGTGTGTGTGTGTGTGTGTGTGTGTGTGTGTGTGTGTGTGTGTGATGTAAGTCTTCCCCAGCATTATGTCATACCTCATACCATAAACAGAATAACAATAGCAGCTACTCAAGACATTATAACAGTACCCCGCAGCTTAACAGTATACGATGAAACACTTATAGCAAACAGAGGGAACACTTTCTTGTCATAGAGGCGACAGAGTAGTGATGGCAACATATTTCACCTCATCAGTACTGGGACACATTTTCTACCACGAGTTTTGATTATGATTAGAAAATTTGACCGGAATTAGGAGGTAAGAAGATTAATGAACAGAGTCTGTACTATTTTAATTAATCCCCTCACGAGTTTCTGAATCTATAATCGACAAATAATAAGCAGAATGAATATGAAAATGCGTCCCAGTACCGAAGGAATTAAAGGGAGCGGTGGTGAAGGTAACAGTGGTCTGGGCAGTGATGAAAACATGATGATAGTTTACGATAACAGCGATAACGATAGTGTCACTGCGATTACACACAATGACTGGCCGTTAAGTAATAGTGAGCGCAATGATGGTGATACTAACAACAAACTGCAGAGAACATTAATCCCTTCACTATTGGGACGCATTTCTATCATGAGTTTTGGGTGTGATTAAATGATTTTATTGATATTAGGAAGAGTCTATGAAAGCGAGAGGAGTAATGGCCAGACTCGGTAGTATCCTAATCCCCACATGAATTTCTGAAGCTGTATAAAATCGCTTAATAGTAGGTAAAATAAATATGAAAGCGTGTTATGGAACTGTATGGGGTTATAGTGTAAGGGAATCACAGTCTAGTTCTTATTATTTGGCGATTTTATACAACTTCAGAAACTCATGTGAGGATTAGAATAGTACAGACCTCGGCCATTAATCTTCTAGCCCACAGACCCTCCCTATTGTTAAGAAAAACACTTGATCATACCCAAAACTCGTGGTAAAAAATGTGTCCCAGTACTGAAGGGATTAAGGCTGGCTATTTTAACTGGTTGCCATCAGTACAGTTAGCGTGAAGTACCCTTATGTTTCCTGTGTTATCTGTGGCTATCAGACTTTCACTGACTCATGGACATACGACACCGCAAACAACATCCGGTAAATCCCGCCACACCAGCACTAAACTCGTGAAAACATCCTTGAAAATTGTCAATAATGTCAAGTAAATGTTGTTAATCTATCACTAGAGTAGCTGAGGCATTGGAAAATATGGTGCTAAATTATCAGGGAGCAGCATTTAACCCCTTCAGTACTGGGACACATTTTTACCTCTAGTTTTGAGTGTGAATAGACGATTTTACTGACGTTAGGAAGGGTCTATGGAGGTCAGAAGATCAATTGGCAGAGTTTGTACGGTTTTAATCCCCCCAATGAGTCTCTGAAGCTGTATAAAATCACTAAATTATAAGCCGAATAAATGTGAAAACACGTCTCAGTCAGGGATTCTAGAGTGGTGACGCGAAGCCGTACTGCCGACATGCCAAACACGAAATGATACTTGTGAATGACTCGATCAAAACAGGGAGGAACGCGCGACTGGTTGGCTATCTTCTTTTTATGTGGAAAAACGAAAAATACGACGAGGTGAATTCAACTGGAAAATTAAAAAAAAGAAAAAAGAAAATGAAAGAAAAAAAAAACTTGTACCAGATTTCGCGACACCTGAGGAAAAAGATAAATTGTAACTGAATAGAATTTGTCAGAGAAACACCGAATCTATTCAATCCTGACTTTTTTTGGTACAGGATCACTGCAATATTTTTCCACGGAGTCATCACGATATTATTTTATTTCCAAGGAACACACATGACTATACAGCGACAAAAGAGAAGCCTTCTTGGTGGTACATATTGATGAACAGAGAGAGAGAGAGAGAGAGAGAGAGAGAGAGAGAGAGAGAGAGAGAGAGAGAGAGAGAGAGTCAACGTTACATCAGTGGCAGGCAAAATTCACGAAGGGATCAGCATTGTCAGCCACAACTAATGCACGGGAACTGGAAAAAATTCTCTCTGATCCACCTGCCGAATATTGATCTCTTCTCTCTCTCTCTCTCTCTCTCTCTCTCTCTCTCTCTCTCTCTCTCTCTCTCTCTCTCTCTCTCTCTCTCTCTCTCTCTCTCTCCCTCGCTAGCCGGTAGAGGCCAAGGCTGCCGACAACTAAGGTGGAAAGCCAGCATATCCACTTGAATTTGACCGTGAAAACCAGATGACACATCCCCCTCCACCTCCTCACCTCCCCCTCTTCGCTCCAGTATCGGGCCGCGCCACACACAGCAACGCGCGGGGTGTGTTAGGCGCTACATTGACGCAGATGGACACACAGATGGGCGGCAGGCAACCATACGCCGGCGTGGTAGACTCATGCGGCGTTGGCGAGGAGAACATCATAAGTATTGGGTTTAGTAACGGCAACGTACAGCTTTACTTGTCACTCTTTCACTCTTTAACGTGTGTTTTCTTTCTTTTTTTATTGTTAAGGCCACGTAGATGCTTTATCCTTCCTACAGTGTCAAGGCAGTATTATGAAACGCTTTTCTCTCACCACCACTACTTTCAAAAAGCCTTTAATTGAGGATATTCATGTTTTTAAGGGTATTCTTTTTAGTTCTGGTGATGGATTACAGAGATTTCTAGTTTGTTATAAGGGAAAAAATATATCAAAACTTGGTTAGTCGTCTCCGTAGCCTTAGAAAATAGCCGTGGTGAGACAAGCCCCAGATTCTACGCTAAGCTTCCATACTTGCTTTGTTTTATGGATTGTATTCTGTAACACATCTGCCCCGCACCTCCACTACACACACAAAAGGGCTCCAGTTAAAAATACCCGGACTTTTGATGGTCTTTTTATAATTCTAGTTACAGATAAAGAAGATTTCGACATTACTGACGGCACAAACAGTACTGAGAAGTCGGCTTTCCGTCTTTACAGCCTTTTAAATTAGTCATGGTGAGAGAGCAATGCGTTTCAGATTCCGGGGCTACGTCAGTCAGTCACTATAGCGTATTGTTCCCCACACATTCCTCAAATGTCCACTCTCTTAACACCCTTTCCTTGTTCTCACTTGAATTTCCTGTATTTTGTTCACACTCTTTCTTTGTCCCGTGTGCTTCCCTTCCCTCCTACTCCTTCCTATTCAGCTATTATCATTCCTTACTGAACTATTTTCCTTTTCCGTCATATTCCTACCCTCACCTCCAGTGCTTTCTTTGTTTCATCTCTATCCTACTCCGTTTTCTTCTTTCCTTTGTTTCATTTCTCTCTCTCTCTCTCTCTCTCTCTCTCTCTCTCTCTCTCTCTCTCTCTCTCTCTCTCTCTCTCTCTCTCTCTCTCTCTCTCTCTCTCTCGTAATGTAATATCCAATCAGTTATCACTTATAATTTACTCTCATTTTGATATACTCGTACGTACATCGGTGCACTGAACGTAATATTGCAGCAGTATCGTGTTCGCCCTTTGATACGCTTCTAGAACGACAACATTTCCTGGCACACAAACAATTACTGCTGGTTTGCAAGGCTGCTGTGGCGTTGTAATTGGTGGTGAATGCGGGAAATTAATACACAGAGGCTCTTGTTTAAACGCTGATGAACGGAAGTGATTGTTTACATAAAAGACTAGTTCATATTTTGATTTATTTTTCCTTCCCTTTTCTTTGTTTGGCTTTCATCCGTCTGTATTATCGAGGGGGGTCTCAAAATTCACGAGGCCTCACCGTGGAAGGTCGTTGCTCCATAAGAAACTTGCTCAGGATGGGAAAGCACCTGTTGGTCTTCATGGTACAATATTCCCGCTGTTTCCGTGCCGCATATGAGAGCTTTGTGGCGTTGATAAGCACTGGGAAGGTAAGCAAAGTGGTTTAGAGGATGAGGTAAGGCGTGGGTGTGGCCAGATCTGTGTAGTCACAAGCGTCCTAAAGTCTTACCTCGATTACGTGCAAGACAGTACACTGACACACTTTTGCGCCGCACCTTCACTACTTTCAGACTCTTATTGAAGGTGCCCGGGCTTTTTAGTGGTGTGTTTATGGTCACAGCGACAAATTAACGAAGTTTCCACTTTATCAAAGGAGAAACAGTCTTGCGAACAAGGTTAATCATCTCTGTGGCTTTTGGGACCGAGAACAAAGCGTTTCTGAATACAGGCCTTGGCAGTCTTTGTTTAGTAGGAGTTATCGTGGTTTTCAAGGGTGTTTTCATGAATCTACTGATAGTTTAACAAGGTTCCAGTATCCTCAATACGAGAAAAAAACACTATGAGAACTTCACTAGTTATCTTTGTGCCCTTTAGAAAGAGCTTATCTGAGTCCAAAGTATCTAAAAATATACCCGCTGCTTTCGTGGATGTGTGGGTTTGATAAGCGGGCGAGGATAAGCACGGAGGATGAGGCAAGGTGTGGGTGTGGCCAGCTCAGCATTCTCAAACGTTTCGCTGTGGTATAGTGGAAGTTGCCTGGGTTTACAAAAAGTGTTTTCATGATTCCGTTGATTTTTTGGGGGAAAGAATTAAACATTATCAATAAGCGAACAGATTACAGGAACCTTACTTATCATCTCCTTCGGTAAAAAAAAAAAAAAAACTTTAAGAATTCTGCAATAACGTAGGGCGTTTTCATGATTATATTGACCCATTTAGCAATATTCCCCACCATCAACAAAAATCAGAGATAATGAAAGCCTTATCAATCACCTCTGCGGCCTTTAAAAACTGTCCCTATTAGAGTCCGAAGCGTTGAAGAACATTGGGTCTGTGATAGAGTTGGCTCGCTGCACCACGGCCTTGGGTACGCACGCATGCTGGGCGGGGCGGGGCGGGGCGGGGCGGGGGTCGGGGAGCAGTGCGTCGTGGCTTGTTTCTCCTAACTCTCCCGGACAAAGGTGAGGTTTAACCACTGCTTCCATCACCTATAGAAATAAATCCCTTGTGTAACTGAGAGTGCGGACATGTGTGGAATAGTGACAGGTCATTGGAGCGGCGTCATCACTGGTTCTAACACTCGCCC
>CM035204.1:10014948-10025040 GCA_020233015.1 Callinectes sapidus
CATACATGAGCGCCACCTGACGTACTGTACTACTGATTACCGGCATATTTCCCACTAATTCAGCAGTGTGGCTTGGCGTGGAGTCGCTAAAGTTCCTCTTCCAGTCAGCACGCAACCCAAATTCATATCGATCTCCTTCCTTTCTCGACTCTGTACTTCCTGGTCTCTCTAGTCACTTGTCTTGATTCTTAGTAACCTCCACATTCTCACAGAGTTGCGGGATCCCAATGTGCCACACCACACTGATGTTGAATTAGGTTTGAACTGCTTAAGCTGAGAAAAAGAATGAGGAATGTATGCCCCTCATGCCCAGACACTGTTATCTAATCTAACTTAACCTATTCTAATCTAATCTAAAAAAAATGTGGTGTGAGGCGTCGGGATCCCACAATTTGCTTATGAATGCGATGGTTGGCCACGTTCATTACAAGGTTGTTTTATTACAGCATGTGTGTTTTTCCTTTACTTTGGTTTATTCGAGTACCTTTGTTCGTCTCCCTTGTCTATGAGTAACAGGTGCATTGTGAATAAGTTATGCGACCTTTGCTACGTGTAATTTCCTCGGTGCATTATTGGTAAGCCAGCGACACGCTAATGATAATTGTGTGCACCATGCTGGGGTTCTCTCTCTTTTATTCCAGTACTTGTGTTTTTTGCCTTGAAGCAAAGCAGCCATACACGAGGCAGCGAATGTTTCACTTTTGAAGAGAGAAATGAAGCAAATGACCCGAGGCAACTCTCACTAGTGAATTTTGAGTGAAGAGAAACGCAAAATGAATTAATATTCGTCACTCCATTAAACCCTATTCATGGAACGCAAACTTGATAACATGGCTGCCTTCCTCGCCTCGTATCAATTAAGAGAACTCTATAAAAAGTATGTTCACTCCTTCCTTCTGTATATACCTGGATTTTAATGGCTTTAGTTGCAATCGCCTTGTAATAGAATCCTCGGTGAGTGACAGAGACATCTTTCATGCAGTTTAGAAATATACACATCAAGAATTTGAATCAGTAAACTCCCTGATGACTTCCCCTGCTGATTTTATCATGACTTAAAGATATTTCATTCACTGAGAACAACAAACATCAAAATAAAATGATGAAATATACCAGTATTATAAGATAAAAAGCGCGCGTGGGCACAGACACACACACACACACACACACACACACACACACACACACACACACATACACACACACACACATACACACACACACACACATACACACACACACACACACACACAGGGGCGGCGGCCGTGACTGAGGGGAAGCAACAGGTGTCTCCGGTCCGCGCACAGCCGGGCGGGCGGCTGGCGACGCCCCCTGGCCGAGGCGACAGAGAGGGCAGGCAGGGAGAGGGAGGGGAGGGAGGACTAGGGCCGCCTCACACTGCAGTAGGCGGCTGAAGGTTTCTGCTGATCGCTGCTTCATGTCTCGCATTAAAACAAGGAAAAAAACCCGCCTTACTCCCACACGATGACCATTTTCGAAGACCTTAAAGATGATTGCACGGGCTCTCAGGTGTGTGTGTGTGTGTTTTTTCACTTCATGATGTAAAAATCTTAGTAACCTGTAAATAGAACCGTAAAACCAGCCTTAAAAATCACAGATGACAATCTTTTTGAAAGTAGCTGAGACGCGGTTTATAAGTACTTCAGATTATGAACCCATGCTACACTTATGTTGAATTTCTCGCCATGCTTCGTATTGATTCATGCTTGCTCGATAAATACTCGCTATATCCTGACCTCATCTTCCTCCAATCGATTTTTCTTTCTCGCCACACAATTCAAAACGCACAATCCCCTGAACAAGATCTGAGCCTCTCTCAAGTGGTGTGGAAGTGCAAACTTTGGATGCAGGAGGGATGTAGAGCGTGTTGTCCTGCAAAGCTTATACAAGAGACACCTCAAGACTCCTCCACACCAATTCTTCCTGTTTGCTTTCTTTCGTTTTTGCTTCTTATTTACGTTTATTGATTAGGAAAAAACTCTACTTAAGCCAATTGTAATAACGTCATTTTTCTCTATGTCCTTTTGTGTATTTCCAACACCTCACCCTACTAACAACAATAATAGCAACAACAACAACAGTAGCAAGACCAACAACAACACCTAAGTTACGCCTTCACATTAAGTCCCACCATTGTTATCGTGAATCATGACGAGGTAGGAGTGGATCGATGTTACGGCAGCGTGGCTTTACCTGTGAGAGGCTGCGGCCGCCACCACAGGACAGGGCACGTGTTCTCGAACGTATAGTGCAGCAAGGAAGAAAGGCAAGTTATGAATCTATCCACTCACTCATAGTTCATATCTGACGCTTCTTTCTTTCTTTCTTTCTTTCTTTATTCTTCTAAGACCTCATTTCATGTTCTACAGTCAGTTTCAAACATATTACAAGGTGGAAATTGCTAAAGATGTTGTTTTTTATCCCCTTTTTCTTGTCGAGTTTTGTAGAGATACCATGCGTTACTTTTAATCCTGTGAATCACTACATTAAACTTCAGTGATTGATGTAAACTGTTTTCATTATCATCTGGCTTTAGTATTTCACTGTAGGACAAACAAATCACTCATGCTTACCTTTTCCTCTTCCTGTCTATCGGTCTCCTTGAAGTCAAGAAGTCACGGGGCGGGTCGGGGGAGAGAGAGGCTGCAGCGTGACTGTGAACCCCACTGAAAAGCAAACACGATTCCACAACTCAAGTTTTCCACACATTCACGTTATTAAGAAAGGTTTTGGTCTCTCCATGATTATTTTCAAAGGACACAGATGATTAGCCAGGTTTTCAAGTGTTTTTTATCGTTAATAATGTAGAAATGTGACTAATATTTCACTAGTACATTAAAAAAACAAAACAGAGTACCGTGTCACTTCAAAGAGAGTGTGAAGTGTTGTAGAGATGCGGTGGAGAAGTGCTTCAGAATGAGGACCTTCGAGTTGTGCTTTGAAACGCTTCGGACTTCTCTCAACTGGTTTCGAAGCGCGGAGAGACAATTAGACTTGTTCTGACTATCTTTTTTCCCTCGATGCCTAAATCTTTGGTAACTTTCATACAATAGCTATGGAGTTATGGCTGCAAGGTTTGTGTTACTGAGGGATGGTGTCACTTAATTAGAGATTCTATATTCCCAGCCAAAGTATTGCACAAGCTAAATTGGAAGCCTGTCACTATATTAATTTCTTCAGTACTGGGACGCATTTTCATATTTATTTTGCACATTATTTGTCGATTTTATACAGCGTCAGAAACTCACGTGGGAATTGAAACAGTACAGACTTCTGACCTCCATAGACTCTTCCTAATGTCGATAAAATGGTCTAATCATACACAAAATTCGTGGTAAAAATATGTCCCAGTACTGAAGGGGTTAATGGAGAGTAATGTTTAACAGTGAAAGAGATTGAAGAGACATGAAGAGCAAAATGAGGAAGGAGAAGGGAGAGAGGCGAGTCAGACACCCAGGCACCGAGGAACACGCCAGGGGAAGGAAGCCCGGTACAAAAGCGATGCTGCAACAAACAACTGAACTGAACTGAACTGTGAGGGGCGAACGAGGTTACATCTTCCCTGAAACATTCCCCGTGAAGCGACATGCGCCGTGTTTTTCCTCTTCACACGGGTTTATACAATATGACTTTTAACAAGGGGATATTCACTCCTCTCTCTCTGAAATATTTTCCACCGACGCTCACAGTATCGCGTTGCTCGTCTGCTGGTACCGGGAAGAAAAATAATAATCCCCCACGTATCATCAAACTCATCAGAATTAGTGAATGAATACATTTGTTGCAATAAAATGTTATTACCTATATGGTTTTTTGATGAGAGATAATTACTCCAGCGGTGGAGAAAAAATATTAAAATATACATATCTGGTTCCGTTTAGTCAAATGTGAAATTTAATCAAGTAATTCTCTATGCAAAGTTTCACTCGCGTATAAACACCACAAAGCGTTGCAAGAGAGACCAATTACCTGAGTAACCGGAAAAAAAGGGAAAGTAATTTTAAAAAAGCAGGTAAAAACAGTAATTAGTGTGGAGACAATCTAATGGGGCACAGCGACAACTGAACCATTTTTCACTTCTGCGCTGTCACCACGACGTAAAATTTTCATTCCATTCCAAGTCGCTGTGTCTCTGGTTGATGAATAAATACTACACGAAGCTTCGGCGGTGAATAAATAAGTGGCTGGCACCAAGCAAAACTCACGCACTGCTGTAATGGTACGAACTCCTCCGTAAGTACACTGCATACATTATTGAGATACCAAGTTGATGAAATAAAGATTCATGCAAGACCCTCAGACCAGCTGTGCCTTAACTTTCCATAAATCTGCCAAGAGTTACTACTTTGATTTGAATGAAGTGGTGCGGTGTTTTTTGTGGCTCTAGTGACACATCAAGACAATTTGTACATTATTAACAAGAGAAACATTATTGGGAACCCGGCTAATCATTTATGCGACCCTTGAAAACAGTCAGAGAGAGAGAGAGAGAGAGAGAGAGAGAGAGAGTGTACAGCGTTTCAAAATACAGGATTCAGCCCTACCTATGTAAAATCAGGCATGGTAGAGGCCTGCCTGGGAGCTCTCCTCTCACCACCGCGCGCCACCAAGTCCCGCCAGCCTCCAGACATCGATCAGAACAGAGGAGTCCGAATACCACGCCCAGGTCTTCGTTGGCACCGCGTTCTGACTAACCACCCACAACCCCAACCATTTCCAGGACGAAGGAAACTCAAACTAAATGACTTCCTTAACCTGAGCATCATTGAATAAATCTGTGGCATGAGTCGATAAAGGTGTGGTGCAAGTGGACGTAGTCTCAGCCAAGTCAAGGGCGTCCCGAGTAAAGCAAGTGTCGCGTGGTGTTATTCCCTCCTGCCTGTGATCAAATGCAACATAATCGCCACCGTTAGCGTGTGAAGGATACTTTTTACTGTCCAGGGCGCGGGTTAGAGCAGACCTGCAGGTGTCATGTGTTACACAAGCCAGAGAACAATAACACATCGTGTAATTAACACAGAAACCAGTATCATTTAGCGCCTCGTCCCTGTGGTGATGTCTGAGCGGCTTACATAATCAACCATTTAACCCCACGCACTGATGGACGTCACTTTGTTTCATACATACAAAAAAGAAATAAAAGAGAGCTGTAAGGATCAACATTTTAAAGGTGACAAAAAGCGCGGCTGGAAGGTGTAGGGCCGCCGTGTATTATGCAGAGGAGTGAGCAGAGAGATCCTTTGACAGCGCGGCTAACAAGACACCAGCAGAGGCCAACGCGGAAGCCCCCATGTCACCCCGTCACTGCGGCACGTGGCTCGGTACGCACGCGGCCAGCCATGTCCTCAGAGAGAGAGAGAGAGAGAGAGAGAGAGAGAGAGAGAGAGAGAGAAATGAAGACTGGCAGTTTCTTTGCATTAATTTCTTATCTTTTACGCACTCCTCGCCACAGCTCGCCAAACATTCACTGTATTGCCTTGAGGCTGAGGTCTCTTAGGTTTTCTCAATAAGAAAGGTACAAGAGAAGTGGACGATAAAATCTGAAGCTGAAAGTAATGCTCATTATTCATATCATTCGGGAAAATGCCATCCGATCGAGTTGCTTAATTAGTAAAGACCAAGGAAAACAGAAAAAAAATGTTGTATTGCTAACGTTTCTCGCTCATCAAATCACTACATTTTTCATCGCTATATATTCCGGTCTTTTTTTTTCCTCCCTCCGCTGTCACCACCACCACCACCACCTCCTCCACCACCACCACCACCACCACCTCCTCCTCCTCCTCCTACTTTGGTTTGTATGTAGTAGAGGATGGTAAAAATGGAAGGAGAAATATTACTCTGTTGATGATTGCCGTTTATTAAAGCAGCATTCCATTTTCTTCTCTTTTTGTTTCCTTCGCCCTCGTCTTTGCCTCCGCCACCACCTTTGCCTCCACCTCTTCCTCCTTGAGTTTATGGTACTATATTGATTAAAATCCTTTCATTCTTGTTTCTCCTATTGTCCCCCACACTCTCTCTCTCTCTCTCCTCTCCACACACACACACACACACACACACACACACACACACACACACGCACACTAAACACAACCTAAGCGCGGCACCGTAGCAGAAAGACTCACTCGCTATACAGAAGCAATGCCACGTCCTCTATATTATTAAACAGTCTCTCAGGTACAGCGAAGGGATTACAGCTCTTCCTTGTGTTCGCTAGACGTCCGCTGTTTTGTCTCCTGTTTCCCTTTGCTTTTCTTTGTCTTTTTCTTTGTCTTGGGCGGTGTAGTATCAGTCGATGCCTCCTCTTTCCCCGCCTTCTCCGCTGCTGCTTTCTTCCTGCTCTCCTGTGAAATGAAATGAAAGGTTAGCTCGAGTTGCTTAGAAATGTTGATGAAGAGTCATGTCAGTCTGGTAATGTGTTGTAGAGTCTTCCATTGTGTTGTTGCTTACTGTTCCTTGTTCGTGTGTCTTATCTACGTGTTCTCTCATCACTATTACTTTCAAATGCCACAGAGATGATTAGCAGGTTTTTCAAGAATGTTTCTCTAGTAAATCATATAGAAATCTTGACATTTTGCCTCTAGAACCTTAAAAATACCTTATAAAACTCATGTAAATTGAAAATAAAGCCTTTGAAATTAGTGGAGGTGAAGCACAGAAATGTTTTGACGATGCGAGCCTCAGTCAGGGGCGAACAATGCTTCACACACAGCGCCACTTCTCATAATATCGCCTCGCCGCCCCACCACAATGCCGCCACTCACTCATAGTCTTCTTAGGTTATTAGCCTGAACGCATCTCTTTATTGATCTGCTGCGTATGTACTGATGGTGTGCGTCTTGTTGTCAGTCTTGTTACTCCTTCGTCAGGTGGGTCTTCGTAATTGCATTCTTGATTTTGTTCTTGTTTTTTTTTCGTATATCTGTCAATTGATGTGTATTCTTTTCTATGTTAATGCATTCATAAACTGTGCAATACCATGTTTGATCTTCCCATACTTTACCATAAACATTATTATTCATCTATTTCCTATGATCTTATATTTTTTATTCGTCTATCTTTTTTTTTTCATTGTCCATATATTTTCCGATCTATGAATCAGGACGCCATGCCGCAACACCTTTCATCTTCCCACACGTACGGTTCTCAAGGGAGGGGGGAATCGATCCTCTCCATCTCCCTCAGCCGTGATCCTGCCCTCCTTTCTGCTTAAAAATTAACTTGGGTATGCCCTAACTTTCCCCATCCCATCCATCTATGAATAAACTAAACCAGAACATCTTTTACTCTTCCCACACGTACGGTTTTCAGGAAATGGACAATCCTCATCTCTCCCATCCCTGATTCTGGCCTCATTCTGCTTGCGAGTTAAAGTTACGCATATTTCAACTTTCACTCATCCCATCTATCTATGAATAAACTAAAACGAGAGCATTTTTTGGTGTTCTTCAGAAAATGGACAATCATCACTTCTCCCATCCATAATTCTGGCCTCATTTCTGCTTGAGAGTTAACGTGACGCATATTTCAACATTGACCCATCCCATCGACTCATGAATAAAGTAAACGAGAGCATCCTTAAGTCTTTCCACACGTACGCTTTTCATCCAGCAAAGGGGATGTCGATTACCTTCAAAATTGGACGTGAATTTTACTTTCTCCTCTTGGTTCTTTGTGAGTAGCGTGCGTGGGGGAGTTGAAAGCATTGTTGTTTCTCTCTCGTTCTTTTTCTCTCCTCCTCTTTCTCTTTTTCTGCCTGGGTAAAGACAGCTTTTTGTATGCACGTAAATGAATTTGCATACAATGTCTCGATTTGCGTCAAGTATGCTTTACGTATTCTTTGCTTGCGTGGGGCTTAGGCATCCTTAATCCCGTCAGCACAAGGACACATTTTTACCACGAGATTTGGGTGTGATTAGACGATTTTATTGACATTAGGAAGGGTCTATGGAGGTCAGAAGATTAATAGCCAGAGTGTGAATTATTTAAATCCCCAATTGAGTTTCTGAAGTTGTATAAAACCGGCAAATAATAAGCAGAATAAATATAAAAATACGTCCCAGTACTGAAGGGTCTAATAACACTCACAGTTACACTTTCTTTCTCACCGGCCACTAAAGAGGGAGGGGGGGGGGGTACTCCAGACGGGTGCATAGTTATAAGAGAAAACATGGAAGGTTCTTTAGATATGAAAACTACTTGAAAAGATGTAAAAATTCTAACTTATTCCTGTTCAGTGTTGTTGAGGTTAAGTGCAGTTTTATGGGCAATGTATTGGTGTAACCGCCCCCCCCCCCCCCCCCCCCTCTCTATCTTCTATCTCTCTCTCTCTCTCTCTCTCTCTCTCTCTCTCTCTCTCTCTCCCCCAGCCGTAGAGCGATAATTCTTTGCGTTTTTCCTCCTCCTGAGTCCTAACACACACACACACACACACACACACACACACACAGTGGCGAGCAGGGACAGACAGACAGACAGACAGACGGACGGACGGACAAAGTGAGACTCATGACAAAAGTTCGCACCGAATTTTGTATAACGGAATAAAAATGTAATCTTGTGATGCAGACAGACAGACTGACAGACAGACGGACGGACGGACAGGTAAACAAACAAACAGATAGACAGGTGGGGTATAGGCAAAGGTCAGAAGGGGATCGGCCAGCCCTGTTCTGTGGGCGAGGTGTGTGTTTATTCACAGGAACAAGCGATGTGCTCCGCCACCCAACTCTCGTGTCCGTATTCTCAAAAACATTTCAGCGCTGTCCCACCTGCTCTTGTCAGGCTCTACTGGGTGTGACTCGTTACCAAGGGTGCTTTTATGATTCTCTTGATAGTTTGACAAGCTTTATACCTTCTGAAGATCAAAGAATATTATGGATAACTTGATTTATTGTTTATGTGGCTTTTGATAAATTGTACTTATGAGAGAGGACAAAATGACTCGTTACCAAGGGTGCTTTTATGATTCTCTTGATAGTTTGACAGGCTTTCTACCTTCTGAAGATCAAACAACATCATGGACAACTTGATTTATTGTCTCTGTGGCTTTTGACAAACTGTACTTATGAGAGAGGAGAGTGCAATGAAAATGACTCGTTACCAAGGGTATTTTTATGATTCTCTTGATAGTTTGACAAGCTTTCTATCCTCTGAAGAACAAAAAAACATTATGGACAGGCTGATTGATTGCATTCGTGACTTTTGACAAACTGCATGCATAAGAAATCAGTGTTTAAGAATATGCACCTCAATCCATCCCATTACTGTTCCCGCGGGTGCTTCTGTACACCCACAGCTGACAACGCTGCCACCTGCTGCTGCTGCTGCACTGGTGGATTAGGTGATCAGAGCATACAGCCCCCGTGTCATGTGGGATTTGTTGCGTGACACTTGCCTTCATGTTGATGATGATTTTAGGGGGAGCTCTGATGCGTGGAAAGTTAAGCGTGTGTGTGTGTGTGTGTGTGTATGTGTGTGTGGGTGGGTGGGTGGTTGTGTGGGTGTGTGTGTCCTTAGCTGTCACAACATTACATAATGGTCAGTACTCTGTCATATCTGCATCTATTTACCCTGTCGTCTCAGGTGCCACACAGAATAACACTAGGAAACATACATTTAACCCCCTCAGTACTGTGGACACATTTTTACCACGAGTTTGGGTTCTGATTAGATCATTTTACTGACATTAGAAAGTGTCTATGGAGGTCAGAAGATTAATGGCTAGAGTCTGTACTGTTTAATCCTCATATGAGTTTCTGAAGCTGTATAAAACCAACAAATAATAAGCTGAATAAATATAAAAATGCTGAAGTACTGAATGGGTTAATAGGCCATTGGGTTCACTGACAAATAGAAGTTACAGGAATCTATCGCAGTTATGATTCTTGGGAAACAACATTCCTCCAACATACAACCTGATTATTGACTCCAGGAATTCCTCAGCCCGCCAGGAATCACTGTTCTACGTATCAGGTTCAGAGGCAACACGAGCCACCGAGAAACATGCAATAGTGAGAAAATACTTGGTTATCTATCGTGTTCCTAGAAGCTGACACCGGGTTCTTGGGA
>CM035204.1:10025140-10035619 GCA_020233015.1 Callinectes sapidus
CTCGTTATCCACAAAGTGAGGGGGAACGAACAAGGGGACGCGGGGAGTCAAAAGGAAAGCAAAGAAAGATTTACGTTTGCATCGATCTCTCTCTCCTGAAACGTTTCTTCGCGTCACGACAGCACTGTATATGCTTCTTAGGTTTGGCTGGTGTGTTGAGATGTATAGTGTGTGTGTGTGTGTGTGTGTGTGTGTGTGTGTGTGTGTGTGTGTGTGGCTGATCACTTTACTGTCACTTGTTTATCTTTTGTTTGAATTATATGACGCCTTGTGAAGATGCATTTGTTTTGGGATGATGTGGTTTATTTGATTTATTGTTGCTATTATTGTTATTATTATTGCTTTGATGTTACTGCTGCTATTGTTGCTGCTACTACGACCATCACTACCACCACCGTCACCACCACCACTACTACTACTACTACTGTTAAATTCATTAAGTTTCGACTCTTTCCAGTTATTTTCTTATTTTTTCGTGTTCTTTCATTTCTTTAATTTTGTTTGTTTTTAGTTCTTAATTTAATTCGGTTTTCTCAATTTGCGACTCCGCCCCCCCTCTCTCTCTCTATTTCCCGTGGTAGAACAAATTGCGTGTTTTGAAGGCAAGAACTAGAGCCTTCATTAAAGTCACTCCTGCCTCGTGCGCAAACAGATCGTAACTGATACGCGATGTTATTCACATTTGCCTCTGAGTCAAACCAAAACTTGCAGGAGATAAGGCCGTATTTTTGTTCGTCATGGGTTTGCGTGGAAAAGTTAAGAATTAAAAGAAATCAAGAACTTAAACACATAAGGGAAGTTAAACGGAGCCAGCAGGCCTATACACAATACGAGTGGCAATCCTTGTGTGTTCTGTACATGGCTACCACCCTATACTCACCTGTTATCCCTATCTATAATTATACATATGTTCAAAGCTTCCTGTTGACTCGTGGGTGATGATAAGTCGCCAAGAATGATGGAGAGAATGTACTCATCCATATAACCATTGAATACTTGAAATTTGAGACTGAGAACGTAAATACGAGTTTAATACAATGAAATTATATGAACTGATATGCGTGGACAGACACCTTATGAATTCACTTATGAAGTCTCCGTTATAAAAAGTAAATAGATGAATGATGAAAGGAATACTGTCCTAACATTCTGTTGGTAAGAAAGTAATGTACTAATCCTGCGTTATACAGTGGCAAATGGTTTCGTGGCAGGTGCCACTGTATGAACAATATTATTGCGAACGTTCGTCCCATCGATCCTTTAATACTAATATTTACCCAGTTATTTTAATGCAAACATTTCAAAACAACAATATAGTAAGAAAGGGGAAAAACCTTCAATAGTTTATTGAAACGATGAGGAAAGTGAATGCTGCAACTATAAACAAAACGAATGCGCTACCAATTCATTTATTTACTCGTTCAAATACTTTATTCAGGGAAACTTCCAGCGTGCCTGAGCCAGGCCCTGTCTGGTGCGAGGCGCGTCATCGACTGTTACTACCTATCCCCAGCCTGCCGCCACGGCCTCCACCACCGCCGCCGCCGCCTTCTTGGCATAGTCCACTGCTGTGTTTGTGTGTGTCGCGACGGAACCCAGGCACGGGAGCCCAGAGGTGATTCTTGGGTCGATAGCAGAAATAAGGAGGAGAGCGATAATAGCAGCCTTGCACCGCTCACGCCACGCTAACCGCACCACGCTGGCCGGCCGTTTAGTACCAGCCCCCGCCCACTGCCGCCCACCTCCATGGTGGTAATCTCTCTCTCTCTCTCTCTGGAAAGCTACAGGCTCTAGTGTCAACTCGTTTTGTCATGCCAATTATCCACCATAACAAACTTCACATAATAAGTGACAAGCTCTAGTGCGTGGCAGACTGGCTGCTGTTAGAAACTGAGTCTTTTTTTTATTATCGTTGTGATGTAAATGAAGACATGGTTTATTCAACAGCAGTACACACTACACACCGTGCTTGTGTCCAGAGCAGCGGGCCAAGGTTGGACACCAACCTGTCGCAGAATCAGCTGAGCACCGCGGCGCTGCCAAACGATCGATTACCTTCAGGGATCCTGTGGATGCTGATCAGAGGAAACTTGCAAAACTAAATCCTTCTTGATATCATAATGTTTTAAATTCCTACCAAATACACGTGGATCAAAGTAACCTTCGATGTAGAAGGGATAAATATTGTTGTAACGGGTGCGTACGATACTCTGAGCGGCCGTGTGGCAGCAGATTGTAGTGTCATCTTGTGGAAGTGCGCCTCTGCGAGTCATGTTCCTGAGTTTTTAAAGTATCGAGCTGTGATACGCTTATGGAACCATCTACATCCAAGAACACTCGCCCTAAAGATGGAGAAGTTATCTACCATGAGCTCAAGGACGGTGAGTACAGCTGACGGACGTTGACAGGGTGTGCAGGGTGTGGAATAAGTGAGTCACGGGCCACGGCCAAGACATCAGCCCGCGGTGCCTCGCCGTGTCTATTACCCATATTTATAGATTTCGTAACACTACCAAGTTTTCTGGAGACGCACGCAGATGGTTCACGGGAATGTGATGTTGTCAGCAACATGACAGGCAGTGACGGCGTGTAGAGCGGCGAGTGGCTGTGTTAATAATTATGTATGCATCACATGCAGTTTGTTGCAGGCAACTCTCACTGCTTATCAGGTGTTGGTGCCACTTACAGATGGCCCTGATGGGACCCTTTCCCCAGTGCCTCGCTGCCTGGCTGGCATGGTACCTTACCTGCCACCACGTGCCCACACCTGAGTGCCATCCGTCGTGCGTCATCACACAATAGGCAAATGATGATCGTGCCGGGCTGGTGTGGTGTTGTGGTCAACCCGCCAAGCCGGGCTGGAGATGGGGCGGGGGGCGGGGAATACCACCTCCACTTTGCTTCACTAATTCTCCCCGCCCAAGCTGCGGCCGTCACAAACCGTCTTGGTAACCCGCCACGCCCACCTACCTGCCGCCCCACGCCCTTCACTACCTACTGTACCTACTCTATCTCTCCCCCCTTCCCACCGCTGACCTGACCTTCATACCTGCCGCACTGACAACACAACTCTCACACACCTGTCCACCTGACGTGATCTGTGGCCCTTACCTGACGGCCTGCCAGCCTCACTCCTACACAGCTTGCCCATCTCCCTACATCTGCTGCCCCTACCTCAACCCTCCCCCCTCATACCTGTCCATCTTTCTCATGTTAACACTACTCTCTCTCTCTCTCTCTCTCTCTCTCTCTCTCTCTCTCTCTTGGTCACCCTCTCCCCCTCGCCTATTTTTCCCCTCGCCCCTCATCCTTGTCTCTTTTTCAATGCAAGAGCCAGGTGGGAAGTGGAGGTTTTGGCACGACGTGTTACTTTTCATTGCTGCTCCATTACATCGTTTGAAAGAAAGATGCGTGTGGGAGGGTGGCGTGTGGGCGGTGCTTGTGGCGACCGGGATGCTTTCTTATATGGAAGAAGCACGTGGTGGTGGTGGTGGTGGTGGTGGTGGCCGTGGTGGTGGTGGTGGTGGTGGTAACGGGATATTGGTGAAAGAAGTGTACATTTGTGCTTTAATGCTTGTTCTTTTTTTTTCTTTTCTATCGAGTTGCGTTGTTTGAAGTGATAACGGATGCAGTGGTTTATGTGTGTGTTTGTGTAGGTGTGTTTAATCATTATTATTATTATTATTATTATTATTATTATTATTATTATTATTATTATTATTACTCGTGCATGTGTCATAATGTGCATGTTATTGTTATCGTTGGGTTAAAAAAAATATGAACCACAGTCGTACTTCATGTAGGTTAAGATTAAGTCCGGTTTGTATTTTCCTATTTTCTATGTTGATTTTTACCCCTCACTTGTGTATCTTTTTTTTTTTTATTGTATTACCAAATAAGGTGAACCACATTGACTATACTTCATGTAGTCTAGGTCAGGTCAAGAGATGAAGAGAGGGACTGTATTTCTTTTATTTTTTTCGATGTTAATTTATTTCTCTTACTTATATATCGTTTACTTTATTTATCGTTGCATTACAAAAAGGGTGAACCATATTAACTAAATTTCATGTAGTCTAGGTCAGGTTAAGATTAAAGAGGGAAGGAAGCTTTTGTATTTTCCGGTTTTCCACCTTAATTTATCTTATGTATCTTCACCTTTATTTATTGTTGGATTGTGAAAAAAAATAACCCCATTAAACTTCAGGTTAAAATCAGGTTAACTCTATCAACCTGACCTCCTTTTGTCTCCCTCCGGAACTAACAATATCTATGGTCCTTTTTCCACTCCATATATTTGTTGCCTTAAGCCAGACACCACTCGTACATTACCAAGAAAACCAATAAGAAACCTAATGATATGCTAACTAAGCCTCGCCAAGTGGTAGCTGGAGTGGGCGACCTTCACGTCTCATAAATTCATAGTTATAATGGCGAGACGTGTTGTTTTGAGTCGGTCGTCATGTTGTGATGGTGGTGGTGGTGGTGGATGGATCGAAGGGGGTGGAAGAGAGGGGGGCTGAATAGTGGTGGTGGTGGTGGTGGTGGTGGTAGTGGTCACTGAAGGAATTTATTGTGCACGAGTGATGGTGGTGGTGGTGGTGGTAGTGGTGGTGGTGAAGTGCGAGGGAAAGTCTGGACAAGAGTGAGTGGGCAGTGGTAGTAGATAGCAGTAGTGGTAGTAGAAGGTAGAAGGTGGAGGTGAGTGAGGTGAGGTGGCAGTGAAAGTGAGAAACAGCGAGGCAGAGTTGCAGGTGGTTGAGTTAGGGCTAGAGATGACAACACTGCAATACAAGGGAAAAAGCTGCGAGGAACCAGTCAGCTACACTTTACAATATTTCCCGTCCTGTTACGCCAGAGGAAATCAATATTTTGTATCCCTCCTTCTTCTTATTGGTTCTGCGTTCTGTGACATGAAACTAGGAGTCCCTGTCACTTCTGCCTGTCCCACCAAATATAAAATAAACACATCAGTCTCGCCACATGCAAGGTACCAACAGCAGGATATAAGGTGACTGTCAATTACTTGTCGAGGTGAAAAAGGAACCATTGAGGGACGCACAGATTCAACGAGTATGCGTGTTGCTATGTGTTGTAGTGATGTAGAGGAAGAAACTGCTGCTTGTGCTACGTTGGTTCATTTAGGTAATGGTGATGGGAAGTTGGGATGAATAGAGAGAGAGAGAGAGAGAGAGAGAGAGAGAGAGAGAGAGAGAGAGAGAGAGAGAGAGAGAGAGGGGCTTATATTGGGATGTGAATTTTTAAAGACGATTGTGACCATGACATTGTGAATGAAAGTTTAATGGTGTGAGGGTGACCCGGTTTCTCTTAACAGAGGCACCCCACGCCCTCCTCTCACCCTCCTCTCACTCTTACTCTTCTCCACGCCCTCACTTGCTTCCCGTCCTCTGCTCCCCTCCCACACTAGCCAGCCAGTCAGTCTCTCTCTCTCTCTCTCTCTCTCTCTCTCTCTCTCTCTCTCTCTCTCTCTCTCTCTCTCTCTCTCTCTCTCTCTCTCTCTCTCTCCCTCTCTCCTCGTAATAGACTCCTACATATTCGCCGCTCCGCCTTTCATGTCTGTCTCTAACTACGCATCTTTGCAAGTTATGTGTCTTGAATTGTTGTGTTTCTCTTTCCTCATCTCTTCCTCTTCTCTAATCTGTGTATGTTTTGTGTGTTTTTCCTTCTTATTGTCCTTTGTGGCTTCAGTGTCTCTGTAACTACGTATCTTATCACATTTTCTTTTTTTTTCCTTCTTTATTGAGTGTTTCTCCTTAATTTTTTTACCTGCTTGGTAGTCAATGCACGTTTATCATTGTCCTCTCTTCGAGACACAACTTTTACCGCTTCATATCCTTCTGTGCATCACCTCGACTAGCACACCTATACACACATCACTTCCCCAGTTCCTCTCTCACTCTCTCTCTCTCCATGTCACATTTATACCGTCCCTTCCTCTGCCAACCTTACTATTCATGCACGTTTCCTTCTCCCTTCCCCTCCATAGGTACATACATAAGCACCTTTTCCTCCTCCGTGCCCTGCCCTGCTTCACCTCACCTAACACCTTCCCGAACTCATCTCTCTTCACCTCACATATAGACCAGCCGTTCGTCTCCAGTCTCTCTCGCTCGCTCGACCCGCTTCGCTTACCCTCCTTGCCTCACAAACACCTCGTTGCGCCACACCCGTCAGTGGAAGACGCAGGATATTCTTGGTGTTATCTCGTCCGGTAGGTATACAGTAGGGCAGCATCACCTCTCCCGGAGCTACTGTCACTGCTACAAAGAGCCAAGGGACATTCTAGGGGATCCTGTTGGGTTGACGCGGGTGTTCAAGATGGGGGTTTCCTTACCGTCATTCGCTTCCTTCATCCGGACGCACCTGAACTGTAATAACTCGAGTGTGACGCACTGCCACTGCCGCTGACGTGAGGGAGAGATGTGAACCTTGGTTGCCTTTCCGTCACTACTGGGCAATTCTTTCTTTTGAATGCCTCGTCAGTTCTCGTTTAAATCTTTTGCGTGTTTGCTTGTCTCTGCCTCCTCCCTCACTCTCTCCTGCTTCTTCTATTCCTTTTCCTCTTCCTTCCTTCCTCTTCCTTTTCTACAGCGTTCTACTGTACGGCTTTTTTTCCTTCGATTACTAGTGGAGAACAGTTACTCAAAGACGCTATCAAGGACAGGGAGTTTGTTGCTCTTTGATCTTCCTTTGTGTTCCCCCTTCCTCCCCTCCATCCCCTCGGCCTCTTTCCCAATGTCCCCTGACCTGTCTGTCTGTGTGTGTGTGTGTGTGTGTGTGTGTGTGTGTGTGTAGATGTGAACTTGTAGCAACCTTCCTGTCGGCAACAAATACGCGGCATCTTAGGGTTGGATCTTCTTTTTGTTTTCTGTTGTTGTTGTTGTTGTTGTTGTTGGGGATGGATGGTGGTGGTGGTAATGGTAGTAGTTGTTACGATGGTTAGACTACAACAACAACAACAACAACATTTACTACTACTACAACAACAACAACATTTACTACTACTACAACAACAACAACATTTACTACTACTACTACTATCACCACCATCATCACCACCACCACTAATGCAACAACAACACTAACCACAACCACAACAACGACAATTTTTCACCACACATCTTCGCTGGAGACTTCCTGGCAAATATTATTGACCGAGCTTTGTCACGTCACGTTGGCAGGTGTCCTCAGTCCTCACGCGTCGGTTGTGTCTCTGTGACGGCGCTGGCTGTGTCTATACGTGTGCCCAAACAGGATGCACATGTTTGTCGCTGCTCCCGCTGTTGTCCCAATCAGTTATTGACGACGGTGTGTGTGTGTGTGTGTGTGTGTGTGTGTGTGTGTGTGTGTGTGTGTGTGTGTGTGTGTGTGTGTTTGTGTGGAATATGATAAAGATGGTTTTTTACTATGTCTATATATGTTTGGTTTTTTTCCTCTCTTTGTTTGCTTATCTGTTTATGCCTCTCGCTCTTTTGCTTGTATATTTCTGTCTTTATCTTTGTCTGTCCGTCTGGCTGTTTGTCTGTCTATTTCTGTCTTTGTCTTTGCTTGCCTCTTACATTCCTCTCTGTCTCTCTGCCTGATTCCGTCTTCCTTTGTTTGCCCCTCTGTCTGTCTGCCTTTCTATATTCCTCTATCTTTTTTCCAGTTAATCTGTCACTGGGACCATACAAACACTCTTAAAAACCACCGTCACTTCTTTAATGAAGATGTGGCCAAGAAATGCTGCGAAGTAGATGATTAGTAAGCAGAGGAGAACTGATTGGTATGTGCTGACCAGTGAGGGAAAAGTCAAGGATGACGCTTGCCACAATGATGAGGTTCACTGAGTATTCTCCTGAAGTTAACACGTTCTAGCCAACCTCCAAGTGTGTGTGTGTGTGTGTGTGTGTGTGTGTGTGTGTGTGTTTCTTTAAGTGACAAATTTTTTTAAGACATGAAACACATATCGAGTAAAACTCCTAAAGGAAATGTGATATATGGCCAATGAAACACCTCAAACACAGTGAAACGCATAAAACATAACAAGACATTAACATGAGGTGAATTCTGTCATTGCACGCTTATCAGGGTTGCCTAGACTACTGATTATGTGCCTCTCAACACATGCCTCTCTCTCATCTTGATAACACCAGGATGCACCTTCCCAAATACAACCTTTTCCTCCTGATTGCACCATGAAAGTTATACCGTGTGACTCTCGACTCTAGAATTGGGACACATTTTAACCACTGAATGTGATTAGACCTTTTTATTGACATCAGGAAGGATCAATGGAGGTCAGAAGATTAGTGGCCAGAGTCTGTTGTATTGTAATCCCCACATGAGTTTCTGAAGCTGTATGAAATCGCCAAACAATAAGTAAAATAAATATGAAAATGTGATCCGGTATTGTAGGGTGTTAAGATACATATTTTGAAGTTGTTGCATGGATGTACGATGATGATGATGATGATAGCAGATTTGTTATTTTTGTTCTTCTTTTCCTGTGTGTGTGTGTGTGTGTGTGTGTGTGTGTGTGTGTGTGTGTGTGTGTGTGCCACTTTCTGCATCCAAAACTCACACAAACTACCTTAAAAGAAGGAAAAAGGAAAGGAAGCTTAAATAAATCTCTCTTCATGAATCTCAAAATAGCGTTTATTCCCTTTTTCCTGTATTTTTTCCTTCTTTTTATTCAATATTTATTCTGTATCGCGTGTCTGTCTATTTGTGTGTGCTCATCACTTTGGGCATCACAGACTTACGCTAACCACCATAAAGGAAAGAAAGAAAGAAGAAGAAAGGAAGCTTAAAATATCTCCCTCTTCATGAACCTCAAATAGCGTATAGTGCGTATATTCGTAGTACAACGCCTTGACCATATCCTTCAGTGCACCAGACCCGCCCTACATTCTTCTGCAGATTCCACCTTCACTGCTCATCCATTATTTATAAGCAGTGGAGGCGGCAATGCAGAGTGCGGTCCCCAACTCACTGCTTTTTATTCTGACGTGAACGATTTGTTATCTTTCTTTTATATGAGAGGCGCTTTGGCTAATGGTGACGAGTCTCAGGTGGGCCATTGAAGTTGTCAGTTGTTTGAGATGGCCCGCAATCGAGTTACTATAATTGTGAAGTGTTTTGTTGGATCATTGTGAAGATGTGTAGCAAAGGCGGCAGTGACGTTACCTGCCGATGTGTTTGTTGATGTTTTTGCTAACTTGAATGGACTGTTGTTATTATTGTTGTTGTTGTGCATTTTCCCATAAAGTAATCATTAGTATTGTTGCTTTTTTTCAGGAAGTAATCACGCAACATAAGTCAGAAATGCTTTTGTACATACCAGGCAATACAACAGTTGTCAATATCTCAAGAGAATACTAGAAATAATTTTGTCATATTTAACGTAGATGAGAAGCAAACTTACCTCGAGGGAAGCATACTTTCAATCCTTCATCCATTTATTCATCAACACAAGACTAAATTCATATTTCCCTAACATTCCATCGTATCATATTAGCAAGAACATAATGAAGGATAGAGACTAATCCTTCCAAGTATTCGCCTCAGTGTTTATCAGTAGTAAGGATAAGATAGCAGGTTATGAGGTGACTGTGGGATTAGTGAGGCTGTGAACATTGAGAAAGTCTTATGAAACTAATCCACATGAATGCAGCGTTGTCTGGGTTGCCAGGTTCACGAGGCGTCCAAACTGGTGATCAAAACTTCCTTATCGCACCCATACTTTGAAATGGCTTTATTCGAAATGACGCAAGTTTTTATGGTGCATTTACTGTTCTAGTAACAGATTAATCCCTTCAATACTGGGACGCATTTTCACAACGGGTTTTGGGTGTGGTTACACGAGTTTACTGGCATTAGGAAGGGTTTAAGGAGGTCAGAAGATTAATAGCCGGAGTCTCCACCGTTTTAATCCCTACGCAAGTTTCTGAAGCTGTAGAAAACCGCACTATAGTAACTAGAATGAATATGAAAATGTGTCAGTTTACTGAAAGAGGTTAAGAACATTTTTTACATTATCGACGGGATAAACGTACTGGAGAACTCGACGAACTATCTTTGTGGCCTTTGAAAATAGTAGTGAAAGAACGTAGCGTTTCTGAATAAGGAGCTGAGAGAAAGCATCCCAACACAGCGAGCAACAGTGGCGAGGGGTGAAGGAGGGGGAGAAAGTGACTGCGACTAGGACAAGTTGATGGAGTGAGCGAGTCTTGTGTGTTGCTCTGGTATGTACGATAAGGGTATGCACGTCAACACTTCCTACAAGGGCGGCAGCGGCGAGATCAAGGCGGCGACTGACTGTAGGAGAGAAGGAAAGAAGGAAGGGAGTCACGCGCAGTTTAAAACACAGAGTTTCGGTCGTGTTTGTTTGGTAAGGAGTGGGATATGGAGTTTGTGTATGTTATCCTATTCTGTTTTATTTATTGATTTGGTTTACGTGTTTGCTAAATGGTGTGT
>CM035204.1:10055972-10082138 GCA_020233015.1 Callinectes sapidus
TTCTTCAGTACTGGGACGCATTTTCATATTTATTTTGCACATTATTTGTCGATTTTACACAGCGTCAGAAACTCATGATGGAATTGAAATTGTACAGACTTCTGACCTCCATAGACTCTTCCTAATGTCGATAAAATTGTCTAATCATACACAAAATTCGTGGTAAAAATGTGTCCCAGTACTGAAGGGGTTAATGGAGAGTAATGTTTAACAGTGAAAGAGATTGAAGAGACATGAAGAGCAAAATGAGGAAGAGAGGCGAGTCAGACACCCAGGCACCGAGGAACACGCCAGGGGAAGGAAGCCCGGTACAAAAGCGATGCTGCAACAAACAACTGAACTGAACTGAACTGTGAGGGGCGAACGAGGTTACATCTTCCCTGAAACATTCCCCGTGAAGCGACATGCGCCGTGTTTTTTCTCTTCACACGGGTTTATACAATATGACTTTTAACAAGGGGATATTCACTCCTCTCTCTCTGAAATATTTTCCACCGACGCTCACAGTATCGCGTTGCTCTCTGCTGGTACCGGGAAGAAAAATAATAATCCCCCACGTATCATCAAACTCATCAGAATTAGTGAATGAATACATTTGTTGCAATAAAATGTTATTACCTATATGGTTTTTTGATGAGAGATAATTACTCCAGCGGTGGAGAAAAAATATTAAAATATACATATCTGGTTCCGTTTAGTCAAATGTGAAATTTAATCAAGTAATTCTCTATGCAAAGTTTCACTCGCGTATAAACACCACAAAGCGTTGCAAGAGAGACCAATTACCTGAGTAACCGGAAAAAAAGGGAAAGTAATTTTAAAAAAGCAGGTAAAAACAGTAATTAGTGTGGAGACAATCTAATGGGGCACAGCGACAACTGAACCATTTTTCACTTCTGCGCTGTCACCACGACGTAAAATTTTCATTCCATTCCAAGTCGCTGTGTCTCTGGTTGATGAATAAATACTACACGAAGCTTCGGCGGTGAATAAATAAGTGGCTGGCACCAAGCAAAACTCACGCACTGCTGTAATGGTACGAACTCCTCCGTAAGTACACTGCATACATTATTGAGATACCAAGTTGATGAAATAAAGATTCATGCAAGACCCTCAGACCAGCTGTGCCTTAACTTTCCATAAATCTGCCAAGAGTTACTACTTTGATTTGAATGAAGTGGTGCGGTGTTTTTTGTGGCTCTAGTGACACATCAAGACAATTTGTACATTATTAACAAGAGAAACATTATTGGGAACCCGGCTAATCATTTATGCGACCCTTGAAAACAGTCAGAGAGAGAGAGAGAGAGAGAGAGAGAGAGAGAGTGTACAGCGTTTCAAAATACAGGATTCAGCCCTACCTATGTAAAATCAGGCATGGTAGAGGCCTGCCTGGGAGCTCCCCTCTCACCACCGCGCGCCACCAAGTCCCGCCAGCCTCCAGACATCGATCAGAACAGAGGAGTCCGAATACCACGCCCAGGTCTTCGTTGGCACCGCGTTCTGACTAACCACCCACAACCCCAACCATTTCCAGGACGAAGCAAACTCAAACCAAATGATTTCCTTAACCTGAGCATCACTGAATAAATCTGTGGCATCAGTCGATAAAGGTGTGGTGCAAGTGGACGTAGTCTCAGCCAAGTCAAGGGCGTCCCGAGTAAAGCAAGTGTCGCGTGGTGTTATTCCCTCCTGCCTGTGATCAAATGCAACATAATCGCCACCGTTAGCGTGTGAAGGATACTTTTTACTGTCCAGGGCGCGGGTTAGAGCAGACCTGCAGGTGTCATGTGTTACACAAGCCAGAGAACAATAACACATCATGTAATTAACAGAGAAACCAGTATCATTTAGCTCCTCGTCCCTGTGGTGATGTCTGAGCGGCTTACATAATCAACCATTTAACCCCACGCACTGATGGACGTCACCTTGTTTCATA
Organism: Callinectes sapidus; assembly: GCA_020233015.1. Taxonomy (NCBI): domain Eukaryota; kingdom Metazoa; phylum Arthropoda; class Malacostraca; order Decapoda; family Portunidae; genus Callinectes; species Callinectes sapidus. The sequence continues at coordinate 10,057,912 of CM035204.1, forward strand.
CATACAAAAAATAAATAAGAGAGAGCTGTAAGGATGAACATCTTAAAGGTGACAAAAAGCGAGGCTGGAAGGTGTAGGGCCGCCGTGTATTATGCAGAGGAGTGAGCAGAGAGATCCTTTGACAGCGCGGCTAACAAGACAACCAGCAGAGGCCAACGCGGAAGCCCCCATGTCACCCCGTCACTGCGGCACGTGGCGCGGTACGCACGCGGCCAGCCATGTCCTCAGAGAGAGAGAGAGAGAGAGAGAGAGAGAGAGAGAGAGAGAGAGAAATGAAGACTGGCAGTTTCTTTGCATTAATTTCTTATCTTTTACGCACTCCTCGCCACAGCTCGCCAAACATTCACTGTATTATTTTGCCTCGAGGCTGAGGTCTCTAAGGTTTTCTCAATAAGAAAGGTACAAGAGAAGTGGACGATAAAATCTGAAGCTGAAAGTAATGCTCATTATTCATATCATTCGGGAAAATGCCATCCTATCGAGTTGCTTAATTAGTAAAGACCAAGGAAAACAGAAAAAAAAAATGTTATATTGCTAACGTTTCTCGCTCATCAAATCACTACATTTTTCATCGCTATATATTCCGGTCTTATTTTTTTCCTCCCTCCGTTGTCACCACCATCGCCACCACCACCACCACCACCACCACCACCACCACCTCCTCCTCCTCCTCCTCCTCCTCCTCCTCCTCCTCCTCCTCCTCCTCCTCCTCCTCCTCCTCCTCCTCCTCCTCCTACTTTGGTTTGTATTAGTAGAGGATGGTAAAAATGGAAGGAGAAATATTACTCTGTTGATGATTGCCGTTTATTAAAGCAGCATTCCATTTTCTTCTCTTTTTGTTTCCTTCGCCTTCGTCTTTGCCTCCGCCACCACCTTTGCCTCCATCTCTTCCTCCTTGAGTTTATGGTACTATATTGATTAAAATCCTTTCATTCTTGTTTCTCCTATTGTCCCCCACACTCTCTCTCTCTCTCCTCTCCACACACACACACACACACACACACACACACACACACACACACTAAACACAACCCAAGCGCGGCACTGTAGCAGAAAGACTCACTCGCTATACAGAAGCAATGCCACGTCCTCTATATTATTAAACAGTCTCTCAGGTACAGCGAAGGGATTACAGCTCTTCCTTGTGTTCGCTAGACGTCCGCTGTTTTGTCTCCTGTTTCCCTTTGCTTTTCTTTGTCTTTTTCTTTTTCTTGGGCGGTGTAGTATCAGTCGATGCCTCCTCTTTCCCCGCCTTCTCCGCTGCTGCTTTCTTCCTGCTCTCCTGTGAAATGAAAGGAAAGGTTAGCTCGAGTTGCTTAGATATGTTGATGAAGAGTCATGTCAGTCTGGTAATGTGTTGTAGAGTCTTCCATTGTGTTCTCTACTGTTCCTTGTTCGTGTGTCTTATCTACGTGTTCTCTCATCACTATTACTCTAAAATGCCACAGAAATGATTAGCAGGGTTTTCAAGAATGTTTCTCTAGTAAATCATATAGAAATCTTGACATTTTACCTCTATAACCTTAAAAATACCTTATAAAACTCATGTAAATTGAAAATAAAGCCTTTGAAATTAGTGGAGGTGAAGCACAGAAATGTTTTGAGGATGCGAGCCTCAGTCAGGGGCGAACAATGCTTCACACACAGCGCCACTCCTCATAATATCGCCTCGCTGCCCCACCACAATGCCGCCACTCACTCATAGTCTTCTTAGGTTATTACCCTGAACGCATCTCTTTATTGATCTGCTGCGTATGTACTGATGGTGTGGGTCTTGTTGTCAGTCTTGCTACTCCTTCGTCAGGTGGGTCTTCGTCATTGCATTCTTGGTTTTGTTTTTGTTTTTCGTATATCTGTCAATTGATGTGTATTCTTTTCTATGTTAATGTATTCATAAACTGTGGAATACCATGATTGATCTTCCCATACTTTATTATAAGCATTATTATTCATCTATTTCCTATGATCTTATATATTTTTTATTCGTCTATCTTTTTTTTTCATTGTCCATAAATTTTTTGATCTATGAATCAGGACGCCATGCCGCAACACCTTTCATCTTCCCACACGTACGGTTCTCAAGGGAAGGGGGAATCGATCCTCTCCATCTCCCTCAGCCGTGATCCTGCCCTCCTTTCTGCTTAAAAATTAACTTGGGTATGCCCTAACTTTCCCCATCCCATCCATCTATGAATAAACTAAACCAGAACATCTTTTACTCGTCCCACACGTACGGTTTTCAGGAAATGGACAATCCTCACCTCTCCCATCCCTGATTCTGGCCTCATTCTGCTTGCGAGTTAAAGTTACGCATATTTCAACTTTCACTCATCCCATCTATCTATGAATAAACTAAAACGAGAGCATTTTTTGGTGTTCTTCAGAAAATGGACAATCATCACTTCTCCCATCCATAATTCTGGCCTCATTTCTGCTTGAGAGTTAACGTGACGCATATTTCAACTTTGACCCATCCCATCGACTCATGAATAAAGTAAACGAGAGCATCCTTAAGTCTTTCCACACGTACGCTTTTCATCCAGCAAAGGGGATGTCGATTACCTTCAAAATTGGACGTGAATTTTACTTTCTCCTCTTGGTTCTTTGTGAGTAGCGTGCGTGGGGGAGTTGAAAGCATTGTTGTTTCTCTCTCGCTCTTTTTCTCTCCTCCTCTTTCTCTTTCTCTGCCTGGGTAAAGACAGCTTTTTGTATGCACGTAAATGAATTTGCATACAATGTCTCGATTTGCGTCAAGTATGCTTTACGTATTCTTTGCTTGCGTGGGGCTTAGGCATCCTTAATCCCGTCAGCACAAGGACACATTTTTACCACGAGATTTGGGTGTGATTAGACGATTTTATTGACATTAGGAAGGGTCTATGGAGGTCAGAAGATTAATAGCCAGAGTGTGAATTATTTAAATCCCCAATTGAGTTTCTGAAGTTGTATAAAACCGGCAAATAATAAGCAGAATAAATATAAAAATACGTCCCAGTACTGAAGGGTCTAATAACACTCACAGTTACACTTTCTTTCTCACCGGCCACTAAAGAGGGAGGGGGGGGGGTACTCCAGACGGGTGCATAGTTATAAGAGAAAACATGGAAGGTTCTTTAGATATGAAAACTACTTGAAAAGATGTAAAAATTCTAACTTATTCCTGTTCAGTGTTGTTGAGGTTAAGTGCAGTTTTATGGGCAATGTATTGGTGTAACCGCCCCCCTCCTCTCTCTCTCTCTCTCTCTCTCTCTCTCTCTCTCTCTCTCTCTCTCTCTCTCCCAGCCGTAGAGCGATAATTCTTTGCGTTTTTCCTCCTCCTGAGTCCTAACACACACACACACACACACACACACACACACACACACACACAGTGGCGAGCAGGGACAGACAGACAGACGGACGGACGGACAAAGTGAGACTCATGACAAAAGTTCGCACCGAATTTTGTATAACGGAATAAAAATGTAATCTTGTGATGCAGACAGACAGACTGACAGACAGACGGACGGACGGACAGGTAAACAAACAAACAGATAGACAGGTGGGGTATAGGCAAAGGTCAGAAGGGGATCGGCCAGCCCTGTTCTGTGGGCGAGGTGTGTGTTTATTCACAGGAACAAGCGATGTGCTCCGCCACCCAACTCTCGTGTCCGTATTCTCAAAAACATTTCAGCGCTGTCCCACCTGCTCTTGTCAGGCTCTACTGGGTGTGACTCGTTACCAAGGGTGCTTTTATGATTCTCTTGATAGTTTGACAAGCTTTATACCTTCTGAAGATCAAAGAATATTATGGATAACTTGATTTATTGTTTATGTGGCTTTTGATAAATTGTACTTATGAGAGAGGACAAAATGACTCGTTACCAAGGGTGCTTTTATGATTCTCTTGATAGTTTGACAGGCTTTCTACCTTCTGAAGATCAAACAACATCATGGACAACTTGATTTATTGTCTCTGTGGCTTTTGACAAACTGAGAGAGGAGAGTGCAATGAAAATGACTCGTTACCAAGGGTATTTTTATGATTCTCTTGATAGTTTGACAAGCTTTCTACCCTCTGAAGAACAAAAAAAACATTATGGACAGGCTGATTGATTGCATTCGTGACTTTTGACAAACTGCATGCATAAGAAATCAGTGTTTAAGAATATGCACCTCAATCCATCCCATTACTGTTCCCGCGGGTGCTTCTGTACACCCACAGCTGACAACGCTGCCACCTGCTGCTGCTGCTGCACTGGTGGATTAGGTGATCAGAGCATACAGCCCCCGTGTCATGTGGGATTTGTTGCGTGACACTTGCCTTCATGTTGATGATGATTTTAGGGGGAGCTCTGATGCGTGGAAAGTTAAGCGTGTGTGTGTGTGTGTGTGTGTGTGTGTGTGTGTGTGTGTGTGTGTGTGTGTGTGGGTGTGTGTGTGTATGTGTCCTCAACTGTCACAACATTACATAATGGTCGGTACTCTGTCATATCTGCATCTATTTACTCTGTCGTCTCAGGTGCCACACAGAATAACACTAAGAAACATTCACTTAACCCCTTCAGTACTGTGGGCACTTTTTTACCACGAGTTTTGGTTTTGATTAAATAATTTTACTGACACTAGAAAGTGTCTATGGAGGTCAGAAGATTAATGGCTAGAGTCTGTACTGTTTAATCCTTATATGAGTTTCTGAAGCTGTATAAAATCAACAAATAATAAGCTGAATAAATATAAAAATGTGTCCCAGTACTGAAGGGGTTAATAGGCCATTGGGTTCACTGACAAATAGAAGTTACAGGAATCTATCGCAGTTATGATTCTTGGGAAACAACATTCCTCCAACATACAACCTGATTATTGACTCCAGGAATTCCTCAGCCCGCCAGGAATCACTGTTCTACGTATCAGGTTCAGAGGCAACACGAGCCACCGAGAAACATGCAATAGTGAGAAAATACTTGGTTATCTATCGTGTTCCTAGAAGCTGACACCGGGTTCTTGGGAGACGAGGACGAAGGGACACTCGACCAGAGGAAAGGAGAGGAGAGGAGCAAGCATGACCTCCCCCCCCCCCTCTCTCTCTCTGGTATTCAGTTTGACATAAGGAAGAACTAAATTCAATACCTTCACGGAAACACAACCCCCAGTCAGTCAGTCAATATACACGTAGATGTCATAACTTGTGCACGCGGCGGAACCAGCTTGTCACGCAATACTTTCTAATTAGGTCCATCCAGTGAGCCAGGTATAATTTCTTCAAGTACTTATAGACTCCTCACTTTGCAGGATTATATTCTTACAGAGAGGACTGAGTAGCTAAGCGCGCAGCAAAGTATTGATCGGGTAGCTTCCTGGAATACTTGCGGTGGACAAGGAGGCTCAGGGCGGATGTCACCTGCTGAACACAGGCTGGGAGGCGCTTAGCCAGACACCCACAGACGACAAACCCTCAGACACCTATAGTAAGGCTCGTGTTATCTGTGCCTCGCCTCCATTACTTCTAAAGGCTTTGTTTTGATTAACACGAGTTTTTAAGGCAGATTGACAAGATTTCCACATTATTGACTGGAGAATCACTCTTGATAATCTCGCTCATCATCTTTGTGACCTCTGAAAATAGTGGCAGTGAGAGAACAAAGCATTTCTGAATACAGACCTAAAAATACTTTGTTCTCTCTCTCCCCACTCCGGTTTTCAAAGGCCACAGATATCATTTTCCAGGTTTTCAAGAGTGTTTCTCCTGTTTCTCCTGTCCCACTACTGTCTACGAAAGTGGATCATCAATAGAGAGGTCACCCAATACACGAACTTCTGACCTGATCTCTTTCGGTGAATCTGGCGCGTGTGTGTTGACCTTCATTCTCTAACTGGGAAGTGTTCGTGACAAATTTTCCGTGACGTACCTCCAGTGTGTGTGTGTGTGTGTGTGTGTGTGTGTGTGTGTGTGTGTGTGTGTGTGTGTGTGTGTGTGTGTATGTGTTTGCCTAGAGAGAGGAGGTTCGGAGACACGCATCCTTCAGTTTTGAATGATGTACTCACTATGCTTTCTTTTTCGCGATTTGTATTACCCTTTCCAGTGCCCCCACATATACATACATACATACATACATACATACATACATACATACACACACATACATACCTCTCTAGCCACTGACATGGGGGTGATGCCTTTGGGACACGCAGGGATGGCCTTCACACAGACGTCCTTGAAGAGCTGGTCGACGCTTGGCATTGTGGGTTTGGAGTAGTGCTTGAGGACCGCCATGCCCAGCTCGTCCATGTAGTGAGCTGCCACACGATACCACACCATTAGAAACATTCACGGCTTTACGTCCTTCAGTTAGACTATTCTTCATTATTCATGTATTCATTTTAACATTCTTCCTGTGCATGTGTAGCGACGTGAGGTTTATTGGTTCAGTCTGTAGATATAATTAAACCTGAGCAATCACTTATCAATACACATCAAGCTATTTAATTATGAGAAAATGAGAAAATGTGTACAGGTTATTCATAGCTTCTCATAAATCAATACTAAGAATATTCAAATCTCCATACATCCTGGAACAACAGAACAAAATATAATAAAGATGATTTTTCCTCCCTCATTTATGCCTACTGTGTGCCGTCTGTGTGACATGGCAGACCACAGACATAGCCCAGCATTCACGTTCCAGCTGATTCTGGACAACACTCATCGCTTTCAATCGGATTAACTGTCTATCAATTAACAGCGACTGAGGGGCGACACCCTTCCTCGGTCACCGGTGGGACTGAAGTCTTGGCCATGAGGCGGGGCAGGCTAAAAGCAAACTGAGTACAATGTAAAGGGAGGAAGAGAGTCTAATTGTTACCTCGGATGCCGGAGCACAGACGCACCATCTTAGGCGGGGACAACACATAAGTTCTTAGGCGTTCTGTGCTGCACGTGGCCAGGAACGCTGCGTCTATGTGGTCCTCGATGGAACCTTTCTCTTCCTGCCACATCGTCATCAGCTTCTCCGCCTCTGTGGGTGACGAATGCACCATTACCTAACCAAACGAATTCAACATTATTTAACAACACTCCTGACTGATAACTCTACTCAGGTCAACTTCACTATATTCTCAGCAACAATTCTAGGGGTCAACGAAGCGCTTACCGTGCACGATGGCGTAGCAACCCTCACAGAATGCAGCCTGGTCCTTAAACAACGCGTCATCAGGGAGTAAGGTCTTAGGTCCTATTTCCGTGGCATTAGATGTGACTACCACCAGCATCACCACCACCCAAACACACGATCTCCTCCCCATGATACCCATGCTCTGAACACCAGGGCAGCATGTGTGGCTGTGTGGTAGTGCGCAGGGGATACAAGGAGGAAGGGGCGGTTAGTGAGTCTCTTATCTCGTGTTATCGGCTGTCTTTGTGTGTATACGTGCACGCCCATTACGATAACATGTTACTCTGTGGGCGTCTGCACTGATAGCAGGGACTCCTTGGTGTGGTACGAGTAGGCCTGGTTATTGTTCTTTGATTTTTAAATTTCTCTGCTATGAAATGGACCTTGGCAAATAAGTGTGCGTTTCAATGATACATGAGGGAATATAATGTTTTATTAGGTTACTGGACTGAGACACCATGACGTTGATACCACGATAGTATGTAATCCCTGATGTGATAACACAGTAATACAGGAAGCTGCCTTCACTCACTCTTGCGATACGAATACGTGAGCTGTTATAATCGGTCGCGAAGAATACAAGTTGACAAAATCAGTCAAAATCAAGATTTCAAGGAACATCACTGTGATATGCTTTACTTTTCCTTGCCTTCTTCACTGACGTCCTAACATACTTTTGTCAAGGTGGAGGGGATACACGAGGGGGCGTAGGTCTTCGTATAAGGAGGAAGGAGAGCCAATATGCTGTACGTGACTTACAGGGGTGAGAGGGATAGTCTGAGCCGAGCCGCTGTTTACCCTCCCGCCTCACTTGTAGTCCCAAGCGACCACCTGTGAGGCGCCTCATCCATAATTTGCCTGTCTCTCTCACAAATGTGCACACACACACATACACACACACACACACACACACACACACACACACACACACACACACACACACACACGCTATTCATTGTTGTTATTCATACCGACTGTCTGAAATTTTGAGCACCGGCTTCGAAACAAATTAAGGTGATTAACTGTGCGAATGGTCTCGAGGGGCAGGGAAGTGGGCAGCCTTCCTCTGCCGCTGCTCTGGACAGGCCGGGCTGAGATAGACGTAATGGTGTAGCATCTTTGTGACACTTCAGACTGATGGAGACATAACTCATCGTCCATGCATCACGAATGAGTGATGCACCCATCGATCCATTGCAATCATAGTGAATGCAACATTTTGACATTGGTTGCGTAACATTCAGTCTCCTGCAGCGGGGTGGAGCAGTGTTGTGACACGCTCCACGCCTCGTGAATAATGACGCACTGACACCAAGGACGGAATCAAGGTTTAACACACCTGTGAGTACCTTCCGTTCACCACTTTCTTCACCCAACCCATGAACCAATCACCACCTTCTACACCAGCAGGCTATTTCGCTTCCTGGTCCGGACTCCGCCACGCATCTCGCCCTTTCACCAGTCGAGACAAGAAAAACCCCACACATTACTTCATAGAGCCTTTAATTTCCACCTTTTATGAAATGCACGCGGTGATCCAGGTGTGTTACGGAGATACGCGCGCGCGCGTGTGTGTGTGTGTGTGTGTGTGTGTGTGATGTGATGTGATGCTTGTATAGGAGGCCGCGTTCAGATGGTGAGAAGGCCTAAAGATGACCAGCTCTCAAGACAAGCCACTTCACGCTATCGTACATTCCCGAGGCAGGAAGACGATGAGGTGAAATGAGGTGACTCATAATGTGTGCATGCTTCTCCCCCTTACCTCCGTACCACACACCAACACAAAGAAATACAAAGGAAATGCTTGTTTTTGCAACGCTATTGATGATCTACGAAATATTTAATCTCTGAACGTGACTGATGCTTCACTGATGCAGTACCATACAATAATGCCCTGAGCGGTACGAAATGTTATAGATATCCAAGGACAGCGCCATCTATGCTTGTTCCCGTTAAATATCCCTTTCAGCATGTGGCAAGTTAGTCACCCACCCCACCTAAAGACGCACGGTCATTGCCCCTTTCATATTCCTTACAGTTACCTTGCGCTGGCCGCCTTCCCACCCCACTGCCACACTATTATCAATGCGAGACGGCCACACACACACACACACACACACACACGTAGTACTATTTATGTCTTTAGTTTGATATGTACAACTAAAATAGGGATTATGTTCGAGTGAATGTCTTTGCATATGTTTGTATGTATGTCAGTATGAGAATACGGAAACACACACGGCGAATATGCTTATCTGTCTCCTTGTTATATTATTATAATTCATTAAAGTCCATCTATGTATAAGTTCGTCTATTTGTCTATTCCTATGGCTTTCTGTGCATTTATTTATCTCTCTGTTTGTCTTTGTTTAATCTATTCATCAATCTGTCTGTTATGTATTTTGATATTCGTCTCTCTGTCTTTTATATCTATTTGATTTTCCTTTTACCTATTTAACGATCGACTAGTTAGGTTATCTATCTATCTATCTATATATTTATCTATCCATCTGTCTATCTATTTATTTATCCATCTACCTACCTACTTACCCATATCAATATCCATCATTTCAATACTATTCCAATACCAACACAACAACATCACCACTACCACCACCACCACCACCACCACCATCAGTACCCCGTGGAGAGGCTGAGTGAAGGCGTACTGGCACTATGTAGGACGCATGGTGGTGCTCATCTGGCATGTGCTACTTGGCGGCTCGCGGATCATCAGGTACAACACAACAGGGGGGGAAATGTAGGTTAGGTACACACAGACACAGACACACAGACACACAGGAGAGAAGTCATTATCAAGTCATTTATTGTCAAGTCGAGTGGTTAAGTGATCTGTTTCTATTTATATTATGCATTACTTTCTATGTACTTTACTTCAGTTTTTGTTTTCAGGTTTTGATAAGGTTCAGCTTTTGTGAATGGATTTCTCGTTAAACACGTTTGAATTAATCGTTATTTAGTACAAGGCAACCATTTTAACGCATTAACGCAGAATAGTTGTCTAATTTTCAGTACTGTTGCATTGTGTGTCGCGAAGGGTTGTCATCAGAAGTATTTCTAGTCTAGTATTTATAAGTTTTATCCTGTGATGTCACAGGATCTTTGTTAAATTATCCCATTAATTAGTGAAGAATTAATATGCGCTTCAGATTACGGTTAAATCTATTTTCAGAGGTCACAGGTATGACTAGTCTGGTTCTCACGAGCGTTTCCATTATTAACGATGCTTGATCCGAGTTAAACTTATACCAGAATCGCGAAAAGTCTTTGAAAACCCGATCGACTTCTATACAGCTAGATTAGAAAAAAAAATAATCTTCTCTTTACGCAGAATCTTGATTGAACTATTACGAAAAATGCCTTTTAACAACTTCCATTAAAGACATGCTTTAGTCATGAATTTTAACAGACAATCGTATATGTTTGATCCCAAAGGTCCCTGCATGCATCTGAAGAGACATACAATGTTATGGTTTACTGGTCGGTTCCTTAAAGCTGATCTCTTCCCGGGCGAGACCAGGTCAGCGGGACACAGGTAAAGGGGACCATTGCATCCTGTCCATCACCACTGTTGACTGTGGCTCTTACCTGTTGAGCTTTGAACTTAGTGTTAAATCTCCCTGCTTTCTATATTCTCCGTCCTATGATTTCAACTCTTTTAAGGGGAAGGTTGCAAGACACTTATCCTTTTGCCTTTGCTTTGGGGTTCTGTTGAGCTCTGAACTTAGCTGGTGTTAAGTTGTTAAGTCTCTCTATCCTCTGTACTTCCTGCCTATGACTTGCAATTCTTAAAGGAGCTTGAGAGAGAGAGAGAGAGAGAGAGAGAGAGAGAGAGAGAGAGAGAGAGAGAGAGAGAGAGAGAGAGAGAGCGAGAGAGAGAGCGAGAGAGGAGAGAGAGGAGAGAGAGAGAGGGGGGGGGGGGTCCCGACTCTATCAAAGCTATTGTTAGGAGTCTCATTCAAAAAAGTTTGAGCCCTTGTTCTAGATAACTAGCTGATTTATTACTGTTTGACTAAATTTTCGCTGATTCATTCCTCCTCTAATGTTTTGATCATCGTGTTTGTTTTGCCTTTCATGCCTTAAACCTTCAGATTTCTACTATAAAAGAATCAAGTATCGTCAAGAAAGGCATCACTTATAGGGAGCAACACTTCAGTATATGCAAACTCTGCAACTCCCTACTGTAACACAGTTCCCGGTGTTATGGTATTTATGATAACCACCTGTACGTTTCTCACGTTTTTGTATTGATTATTATTAATTTTTTTTTTATAATTGCATGAGCTTCATACTTATTATGATTTGTGATTTTGTGAAAATGATTTCCTTTATTTTAATTTGCATTGTTGTTTGCATTTCTACACTATTGTTCATTCGAATTCGTAAGATTCGAACTTCCAAGATGTTTCGTGCCAGTTGATTTGGGCGGCTCAGCTGAGGCCAGTATACAAACAGCAGCCTGCCACCATGAGGGTAAGTGCCGGTGTTGTGCTTCTACCCTGGAGTTTCTGCTTGATACTGAGATTGATGTGCAGAGGCTACGAAGGTACGAAAACTGTTCTGTATTATAATGTTAGGCGAGTGTTCAAAGTTGCCAAGTTATGTTTGAGATATTTAATCGTGTATTGATCCACATACGTTCGTGGTGTCTTTCTTTTTCTTTTTTTTTCTTTAGGCATTCGTGTTTACTGTTGTGACATCACTTAAATACATCCCGCACTGCTGAACAATACAGTCTATCTGCATCATGTTTGACTTTCTATACAGTGACTGTCATCTCGTGTTCAAGGTTCGCTGCGTTTTCGGGGCACTAAGGGTCTTTTTTTTCCGAGACCTGCTGTAGCCACTTGCTTAGTCATGGCCAATACTCGAGCACACGCCTGACTGTTCTGTTAAACTTTCCATCGATCGTAAGGTTGATGAAAGATATACCTTAGTGTGACGTGTCTATCGTTGTTTCTTTAATCTGAAGTCTGATCTACTATATAAGTAAGAATCCATAGCGGTAGCTCATGTGAGGAAATTATTAAAGGATGGGAGGTTGTTAAAGTAAGGGAAATGGCAAAAATTTTGGAAGTAATCGAAGAAAGTGTGTGCATGTTGGTCTTCACTGATTTTCTCTCTCTCTCTCTCTCTCTCTCTCTCTCTCTCTCTCTCTCTCTCTCTCTCTCTCTCTCTCTCTCTCTCTCTCTCTCTCTCTCTCTCTCTCTCTCTCTCTCTCTCTCTCTCCACACTCAATTACACCACACGACACCCCACACACTAAATAAATGAGTAAGCGAATAAATTGATAAATGAATAAATAAACAACTTTTTAGAATAGTCTATGATATCATTAAGCCATTTTCTCTGAGTCTTATTTGCAATGAGTTGCTGTATAACTATAAAGTATGTAGGAGCTAAGATACATAATGATTTTGCCTGTGTACATGTATATACTAATCAATTCTTTTAATCTGAAGGATGATGAGAAAGTCAAAGAAGAAAAGATAGGGAGTCCCTCAAGTAAGCTGGTGGCAGTGCCGCGGCAGATCTGAGGAGGAGGTCCACTGACTATATAATCCTTGAGGTCCACGTACCAGCCTTGGCTTCCCTAGACTGGGGCTTAGGAGGAATGAAGCAAGTCCCCAAACTGCAATAGAAACTCTTTGTGAACTTAACACCTGAGGTCAGTGAGTGTATTGTAGGTAGGTAGTCTTGTCAGATGCACCCAAGATTGGCTACTTCATACAAACACAGGGACCTGCTACTTCTACCCCACAGTTAACTAAAATGACAAAATAAGTTAATATTAACTATCTTTTTTAGAAAACTGTAGTAATCATGATACTTTGGTTCATATGAATAAATGTTTTGTTCCCCAGTTGGTATATGCTATACATGTTAATTTTCCTGTAAGTCGTAGGAAGCTGGAAATAGAGAGGCAGATTAGGAGGTCCACATTTTACCAGAGAAAGGAATGAATATTGTATAACAAGGTCAGAAACACTAAAAATTCCGGAACTCTTTATATACCAGACCAGCTAATGACCCATCTTAGACAACACAAGATCAATTAGTAAACTATTATAGACAATAAAACGCTCCGAAAGAACAAAAATCACCAATAATAAGGCTATAATCCCTAAAAAATTCCACACCACTTTATATATCCCTTTACATACCTTACTGAGTGACCCATCTTAAACCACACCAGACTAGTTATAAGAAAACAATTCATAAACCATCTTGGACCACAGTACTAATTAAAACAACCACATATAACCCAAAATAAAGCCTAAAACCCTCGAAATTCCACACCAACACTTTACATACACCTTCACTCACCATGCTCCCCCACTACCTGTGATCTCGTTGTCGCGTCTCGGAGTTGGCGAGAACTTTGGGTCTTTATTGTAAACACTGACTTTGTTTACTTCATAATTCCTCAACCCCTTCTGTAGTCTCCTGCCGGGGGCGTGAGTGTCAGCTGGTGGTGGAGATGGCGACCGCGACAACCCAGGTGGTGCAAGGTAAGGCCAAGGTGGAGGAGGTGATGTGAGGAGAGCGAGAAGGAACCAGCCCCAGCTCACCCTGGCCGACCCTGCACTAATTTTTAAGGTCCCCCGGTGGTTCCTTCGCCAGAGTCCTACAGGGGGGCGTTATTCAGGGGTGTCCTTCATGCTGGGCTTCTTGTTCCTTGTCTCTTCCTCCTCTGTCTCTCAGGATTGTGTTTTCCCGCTGGGGTTTATGACCTTTGTGTGTTTGGAGGAGGTTGTGTGAGGTTGTCCTGGGTCGAAGGGCATGCATTAGGTAAAGAAGGAGCGGTTAGCCCTTATATATCCTGTCGTTTCATTCTCTATTACTATCTTACATCGGTTTGCCCTCTGTCTTCATTGCCAAACCTTCACAACCATTGATTAACTCGTTCTGTTATTTTCCTGCTTCGTCCTTAATGCTCCCTTCTCATCTACTATTATACAGTGGTGCTTATATATTGCAGAGCATCCTATCTGTTTATCTCCATTTTCTCGAGAACGTGAGGCTATGAGGGAAGCTGCAAGAGGCTGTTAGGCCTATTCATGACAGTCAGTCCCTTTATGAATAACGCTGCCTAATTCTGTCCATCATCCTTATCCATAAACTTGTCCAATCTTCTTTTAATGCTCTTCTCTGTCTCTGCACTGGGGAGCTTTAATAGATCAAAGTCCTACCTTCATCTGCTGCCTCCCTATTTATATATAACACACCTATATACCTTTTTTTGCTGTTAAACTTGATCCCCAAATCCATCCTGTACTGTGCAATTCTATAGCATCTCCTGAAGCTCCCCATTGTCCTCACACACGATAACTGTTGTAGTGTTTCCTTAGACTTTAATTTTCTACATTATATTTTCTTAAGTTTTGGAAAAGACTTACCAGCATGTCATCAGCATTAAGTAGACAGCTCAGCCTTTCTTCTCGTCCTAATCTTCTCAACCCAATTGCTAGCTCTTCTGTTTATAGCCTAAAAAGTAGAGGCGATAGATTCCAACCCTGCCTGACCCCTCTTTGACTACCTACTCACCGTGTCTATGTCTCCGAACTTGTATGTTGCCCCTGTGTTCTACATGCTGTTTATTATGCTGGCTATCCTGTCACTGAGCCCAATTCTATTTAATAATCTACAGAGCAGACTCCTTCTGATCCTGACGTAAGCCTTTTCGATGTCTACGAAAGCAAAGTCCATTTTTCCTCCCAGGGTTGTTTTTCCATGGGTATTTATGACCTGTGTGTATTTAGAGGTTGCTGTGTGAGGTTTTCTGGGCTTGATTTTATTTCTCTAATCCCTATTCTTCTGCTTAAACTCAATTATCTCTCGGAAAGTGTATTTTGTACAGTCGTGTTCTGTATTTCATAGATAACTGTTCTCAGACACTGATCTCCTCGGGTTTTTTCTCAATGTCACTTATTTCCTCTGTGTTTGTCTGTATAGGTGATGTGTAGGACTAGTTAATCTGTCACAGGGTTATCTTTAGCATCCTTTAAGGCCTACATAAGTTTAGGGGAAGTTTAGGTGAGGTTCGGGAAGGAGAGATGCTGTGTCTTGATTGGGATGGAGGGATGGATTGAGTTAGGAATGGTGTGATAACTTATGAAATAGCAAAAGATCTAAGAAGGAAATGAAATATGGATAGGCTATATAAGGAAGGGCTGAGATGAGAGTTTTACGAGGATGAGTAGCGAGGACTGTCAAGCCAATCAAAATGTTGGGAAAACCTGCACAAATTATTTAACTCTATTGTCTTCACTACTATTGTCATTCATTTTAAAGGTGATCATATGTAAATAAAAGGGAAAAAATGTTTATGCTATTTATTTGAAGTGTTTAGCTAAGTCCTTCATCTCTCAATTCAACAGTGTACTCGATAACTATTCCCTCTCCTTCAGTGACACTCAACTGTCCCTCTTTCCTACACTAAATACCCTCAATCTATCCTTTACTAATTATTGAACTGGAAACTTTACATTTCTAACCAAAGCCGCTTCTATGAATGAAGTATTCCGAGTTGAGCCATCTTCCCTCACCCCTACAGCTTGTAACTCTATATAGGAGGAACTCTGTGTATGGTAATGTGTGGTATATACTCTAGAACACTGCTCTTATAAGATTGGTTGGAATTAAGCATCTCCTTTTATCAACTCCTCTCCTTTAACTGGTTTTCTTTAGCCTGCCACTCTTTGCTGTAATGCTGCATCTCATTTTATCTTCTGCTGCTGTTTTTCACACACTGTTTCTGCTCTTGCTAACTGTTTATTAGATGGAGGTGACAGTGGATGCCTGCTCAAATGTTAGTTACTTCTAGTGGTGGTGTACTGGTCTAGGCTAACCTGTCTGGGATTAACAGCTTCATGTATGGTTAGATAGGTATGGGTGAGTTTGATCTTGTACTTCTTTAGTATTTTTCTACTCCTTTTGATTATAGAGAATTCATTAATGCATATAGAAATTCAGAATGGACAGTCCTATCACTAAACAGGGTGTAAGTTTTTGTTGTGGATGTCAAAGTGGAACTGGATTGAGGATGGTTGTCACGTAGGCAGCTGTTTGCCATCACCAGGTTCAAGTTCTTGGTCACCTGTGCAGTCATGGTCTAGGTGAATGATCTCCCTCAAGCACTTCAACTCTTTTCACTTCCGTCAACTAAAAGTCACGTAATTTGATCATTTGTGTGTTGGTTTATTTTTTTTAAAGAAATTGCCATCAGATGAGAAGATTAAGTGGGTACAGCAAGTCATTTTAACTTTTAAGAGTCGTGTTTCACTAGATATTCATGCAGTAAGGTGAACTTTGGGGATAGAGAATATCGCATCCTTCATTCTATGCCCAAGGTTTTGTTTTGGCATAGTGATAGTATTTACACATCTCTATTTCAGTGGATGCACACACTTTTCCCATTAGTAAGCCTTGCAGTTGAATCTCACTTACACTAACCTTTTGCAGCCCTACCTCTTGTTCCTCTATCTATCTTGGCATGTTTACTTAACACTTCCCAGATACTTGAGTTCTTTCACCTCTCTCTCTCTCTCTCTCTCTCTCTCTCTCTCTCTCTCTCTCTCTCTCTCTCTCTCTCTCTCTCTCTCTCTCTCTCTCTCTTTGATAAGTACGTCACGTCTGATATACACCTCAGTGTTGGTGTCGGCACACACACACACACACACACACACACACACACACACACACACACACACACTATAGAGTATATCAGAGTGCACTTGAGTTTATATAGAAATGAAAAAAATATCAGTGTATAATGCAGAATTTTGAACTTTACCTTAACTGATATTGTGATTATACTAAATAAGAAAGAGAGCGAGGGTGATTTCCAAGAATTTTCAGCCATTCATTACTTACACCACCCTCTCATAATCCTCCAAGAAATATTGCCAGTTGCTCCTTGCAGGCTGTGGTTAGCTGTTTGTGAACCACTGACTCAGGAAAACGAAGCTGAACTGGAACGTAAAAGGAATAATGTTTGGTGTATACGTCACATGCTGTAGCGGGAGATAATTAACTCAATATCCAATCATCTGTACATTGGTAGATTTATGTAGGATGTGTACTGGATCCCTCAAATCTGACTAGTCTTAATTTGGGCATACGAGAGGTGCTTTTTCGTGCCTCTTGGGTATATATATATCAAATGGTGTTGCAGGAAAGAATTAACTCACTATAAATCATTGGTACATTCTTAGCTTTATATGGGATGTGTGCAAGATCCCTCAAACCCGATCAGCCGGAATTTGGGGAGACGAGAGGTGCTTGCTGTGCCTCTCATAAACAAGGGTCCTGTTACACACTCCTTGTTTGGGAAGGTTTTTTTGTATTCTCTTGTGGGTGTGGATAGACAGTATATATTGATTTCACATTCCTCTGTACTTCATAAATATTGTGTTATTGAAGGGTTATGCTGCATTATTTATTTTTTCATGTAGGAGGGGGAAGCTGGCAAAGGACAACAAAAATAGGGAAAATAAAAAGCCCATTAATTACCAATCCCCTGAAAGTCAATAGAGTTAGCCCAAAGTCAGGGACAAATGTCTTGGAACGTCTCTCTTAAATTGAGTCAAGTCATAGGAAGTTGGAAGTACAGAGGGAGGAAGGAGTTGCAGAGTGAGTGCAATATGGTGCAAGGATTTCTATCACAAAAAGAAGCAAGGGAAGACAATGTGAATATAAGGTTACATTGAACTTTTTTTTTGGGGGGGGGGGAGGTGGTGAAGGAATATTCGAGCTACAGATTGGTACTTTGGAGGATATCTTTTTTTGTTGTTCATAATGGAAAATATTTGCTATAATGGAACAATCATGACTTAAACAACTATTCTCAAAGTGATATTAGGAAAATGTAGGCTGAATCTATCACCAGTTAGCATGAACATAGCTATACATTTTTTATAGGGGAGGTGTAGCATAACTTCTCTCATTTAGTTAGATATGAGTACAGTTTACAAGTTAGGATGATCTTGGAGGTTTTATTTAGTAACCACACTCGTATTTTCATATTTATTCTGCTTATTATTTGTCAATTTTATACAGCTTCCGAATGTGAGGATTGAAATAGTACAGACTCTGGCCATTCATCTTCTGAACTCCATAGACCCTTCCTAATGTCAATAAAAGCATCTAGTCACACTTAAAACTTGTGGTAAAACTGTGTCTCAGTACTGAAGGAGTCAAGACTTCACTTATGTTTCCTAGTAATAATAGATATCATTGCCTTCAGATCTATTTTCAAGTAATGGAAGTGAACACCTGAGAATGGATAGGGAATAATTGTTTTGGTTGGGAATAATGTGGTGAAGATCAAGGATAATGTGTGACATGAGTGGCATTACTGGGTGTTTTTATGTGGTGTGCTGTGGTGGTTCAGGTACTCGCCAACAAAAACAAGACCTTCTGGCTCCAGTGAATTACTTGTAGGGAGTGACAGGTTCGCTTTGTGCTGATCTCACTCTACGAATACAAGGACATAATGAGGTTCTCACTTCCCACAATACATACGTAGCCCTTCAGTACTGGAACACATTTTTATCTGGAGTTTTGGGGTATGATTAGATGATTTTATTATTAAGAAGATCAGAGGATTAATGGCCAGAGTCTGTACTATTCTAATCCCTACGTAAGTTTCTGAAGCTGTATAAAATCAAATAAGCAGAATGAATATGAAAACACATCCCAACACTGAAGGATTTACGTTGTGTTTGACATTTAAGGAGTGGTGTTGGGGTGTTCAGATCCAGCCAGTAAGTGTGTTGGAAGTCAGTGATTTGCCATGGTCACTTACACTGCCTTTGTATTAATCATTGATAGCAGTGATAGATGAGACAGCTCTTAGCCATCAGGTTGAGTCAAAAGTCATATTAATTTTACATTTTTTTTCCGTATTCCAAACATTTGTTCCTATCTTTTGGCTAATTCTTTTGGGCAAATTAGTGGACTTTTTACTATTATCTTTATTGCCTTTGTCCAGCTTCCCTCTTGTATGTAAGAAGAAAAATGAAGTCGTTTATTCTATTATGACTTCAGTTCCTTTTTGGATTCGACAAACTGGGATTGATTGAATATTATTGGTTTAATTTTGTATTTTCTGTGGATTGCAATGAGAAGTATTGTGTATGGGCATGGCTATTTTAATTTGATTTAATGTGGTGATGTGTTATGCGAGTTAAATTAATATGTTGAGTCAGTGGCACCTCAGAAATGAATTTTGCTCCACGCTAGACCTGCTTCTCTCAGTCTGGCTGTCAGGTTATGTCTCTGTTTGATGTACTGATAAGTGAAGCAGGTATTTTCATATTAGAGAAATGCGTATAAGACAAGCAGGTGTAGGAAATATTAGGTTATCCTTGTCGGTTTTCATATTTATTGACACATATGTGACTATAAATTTCCGAGACCTGGTAATATTAGTCCTCAATCGCCAAATATGGAACAAGCTTAGATCAGAACCAGGTTTTGTGTTGCTGGGAACAAAAACAGCCAAAAAAAAAGGGTGAGACAAGGAAGTGAGTATTAGTAAGCCCTGTGTTGACTCAGGCACTTGCATACTGATGAGCGGCTTGTCAGGAGACTTGTAAAAACTTCACAATTATGGATCATCATGGACAGAGTAATAGTAACAACAACATAGTGAAGAGATGCAGCCTCGGGAACAGTTTGAAGTGTAGTGTTTGGTGATAGTGAATGGTAGTGTGTTAACTGTGTGGTAGTGGAGTGGGGTGGCTTTGGGAGTGTGTGCAGCCTGATAGGGACTAACCATGTGCAAGTCTATAGCTCTTCTGTATTCCTATTTTCCTATGACGTAACTTCATTTTAGAGGGAGATTTTGCAATGTTTTTCCTTGTGTTTTGGTTAATTTTGTGGACCTTTTAGGGGACTGGGAAATAAGAGGGTTTTCTTTTCATTGTTTTTGTTGCTCCTGGCCAGCTTCCCCCTCTTATATGAAAAAGTGTGATGGCTTCTTGTAACTTCTCTAATGTTTGATGTTCTTATGGCAACAGTGTACATAGAGCCTTAATGGTGTCACTTGGTACAGAGGAAAGGAAATTATACTCTTTGTTTCTTTATGAATTTTATGGATTTAAATAAATGAATGTTTGATCTGTTGACTTTAATATGTAATGAAATGCACTGTTGGTATGCCAAAGGTAACAAGAAATTCACTATCACAAATTGTTGTTATTCATAGACATTCTGAGATTAGATAAGATCATAAACGCAGCAAAAGGAAACTATTTAATTGAGATATACAACTTTATAACCATACACTTCTTTTATATGATAGTTATATTCATTTAATCATAATGTGTAGCCCATATGATATACACACCCTGAACTACACTTGTAATTTCATCTCTGTGCCTCTAGATTGCTCCTCCAGTAATCACATTCCTTGCCACTATCACTTCTCGTAATCTCCGAGTGTGTAGCTGGGCAGGTGATACAGTGGAGGGCAGCTTATCTTGTTGGATCTGGCTGTAATTGAGATCTGCTAGTTATAAATATGTATTTGGTATGGGAGAGTGCTTCAGTGTGTGTAGAATGATATCCTCATTGAGTTATTGGTGGTGTTTCATTGTGTATCAAGATTCTTTGTCTGGATGAAGAGGGAGATTAGCCAAAGAAGATGAGCTATGGTGGCGAGAATCAAACTGAAGGTTAGAGAAGTTTGTGAGGTGGTGAGGGTGGAAGTGTGTCTGGGGATCATGCAGTTCCTAATGTGTTACAGCTTCAAGAACTTCTGAAATGCTTTGCTCTCTCACCATCTACTTTTCAAAGGCTCCAGTTGAAGATACTCGTGTTTTTTAGGATATTTTTATGGTTCCGGTGATGGATTAGCAAGGAAAACCGTATTAAAAACCTGGCTAGATGTTTTTATGGCCTTGGAAAGTTGTCGTGGTGAGAGAGCAGGTGTTTGTGAATACGAGTTTAAGATTTAAGTCAAATAGTGATAGATATGAATGCCTAAAGTGGTCAAAACTTCATATAAGTAGTACGAACAAAGCAATTGAGACTTCTTCAGAAAATATGCAAGTAACAACATGGGAAATCAGTCAGAGGAAATCGTGCTATGTTGTTAAGTAGTATTTTTGTTACTAAAGCATTACCTTCCCTCTTTTAATGACTGTAATTCCTGTGCTGTTAGTGACATGCAACACTGGAGGGAACAGCGCACCTATTACCACTGAATTCTCAGTTTCTATCTGAATTACTTGAGAAACCACCTCACCCATCACATTACTGGGACGTTACCTGGTGACGAGGTGAAAAAGACCCTTCAGTACCGGGACACATTTTTACCTTTAGTTTTGGGTTAGGTTAGACGAGTTTATTGACGTTAAGGGGCCTCTATGGAAGTCAGAAGATTAACGGCCAGAGTCTTTACTATTTAGATCCCCACGTGAGTTTCTGAAGCTGTAAATGATTGCCAAATGATAAGTAGAATAGATATAAAAGTACATCCCAGTACTGAAGGGGTGGACTGTAGGGGTTAAGATTGTATTTATGGAATCTCACATGTGCATTTTACTTTTCAGGCAGCATAGATGGCAGAAAACGACGTGCCGGCTCCCTAGGGTAAGTACCACAAAGACAGTGCTCAGTTTGTGAATAGATGCATTAAGATTATTATTTATTTCTTGATTTATACTATGTCTACTTTTTAAGGAAATTTATGAGTTAAAGGTGAGTTCCTAATGAAAATGTATATGAAAGATCACCCGTTTGGGAACCGTTACCCCAAGTGGAAGCCCTGCCAACCCTCAGACCATATGCAGGATTTGAACCCATGCAATTTAAGACCCATCGGCCCAATTTAAGACCCATCGGCCCAATTTAAGACCCATCGGCCCAATTTAAGACCCATCAGCCCCCAAAGCTCCCAAAGTGTGTGTGGATCCGCTGTGCCTCGGCTGATGTTGGTTGGTGACAGTACGCTTGGTGTGTGGCTGCGGGATACGCCAAGATGAAGTTTTGGATGGTGTTTGGTGATGATGCGCTGAGGTGACCTGCTCGGGAGATGTACCAAGATGGGATTGACCTGGATTGATTGTGTTTGGTGATGATATGTTGGGATGAATTGCTAGCTTGGTTTGGGGTGGGAAGGTGGGCCGAGATGAGGTTTTGATGATGCTTGGTGATGGTATGCTGAGGTGAATTGCCTGGTGTGTGACTAAAAATGTTTATTGAAATGGAGTTTTTGTATATCATTGTCAAAAATGTTGTGCCAATAACGTTTCTTTTATTGGTGGTATAGATGGTAAGACTAAAATTAACAGTTCTCTTGGTTAGGAAGGTTAATCAATAATAGTTTTATTGTTGTGTGGGTAAAAATCAAACTTAACTCTCTCAGTACTGGGACATATTTTTACCATTAGTTTTAAGTATGATTAGACGGTTTTGTTGACATTAGGAAGGATCTCTGGAGGTCAGAAGACTAATGGCCAGAGTCTGCAGTATTTTAATCCCCACATGAGTTTCTGAAGCTGTATAAAATTGAGAAATGAGCAGAATTAATATAAAAATGCGTCCTAGTACTGAAGGGGTTGAAAATAAATGTACTTGCATAGAAAAAACGTTTAAGTTGCTATTTTCTTTCATTTTATCCATTTTTTCCTCTATGTGATCTTAAAATGAAAAAAAGATTACTGTCACTACGTTCGGTAAAGTTAACCACAGTAATGCCAAGTATTCATAGTCAACTTCCTCTCTCACCACGACAAACTTCAAAGGCCACAGAGATGACTAACAGGAGTTTCAAGAGCGTTTCTCCAGTTAATAACGAAGAAATCTAGTCACTTTACCCTTAGAACCCTGAAAAACCTTAAAAAACCCGTGTGCATTGAAATAAAACCCTCTGAAATAATCCACTTGAAGTACAGAAGCATTTAAGAGTACAAGGCTATGACCCACGAGGCAGCACCACCATCACCACTACTACTCAAGATGCGTGTCCTGCTTAGAGTAAAACCAGCGGTAGCAGCCACGCAGGGACCCACTCCATCAACCAGAGTAGTTAGGGCTGTTGCAGTGTCTTTGTTGAGGAGGCTGGAGGCGGATTCTTCCCCCCTATTATCTCATTAGCCTAGTAGTTGTCGTAATTGAAGCTAAAAGTGCAGTAGTCGTCGTGTCACTGCTGCCAGATCGTTGCTGAATCATTTCTGTACCGCATCTTCGCTATATTCAAAAGCCTAGTTGAAATGACACGGTTTTTTAGGCCTTTCAGTACTGGGATGCGTTTTATATATTTATTCTGCTTATTTGTGGATTTTATGCAAGTTAAGAAACTCATGTGAGGGTTAAAATAGTATACTCTGGCCATTAATCTTCTGACCTCCATAGACTCTTCCGAATGTCAATAAAATCGTCTATTCACATCTAAAATTCTGACGCATTGATAAGAATTCTACATCATTAGCTGGGGAAATACTTTTGAGAAAATATGTAATCATCGTGGTTTCTGAAGTCTGAGAGAGAGAGAGAGAGAGAGAGAGAGAGAGAGAGAGAGAATTTTTCCCTGCGTTCGTATGAGAGCAAAGCATTTCCCAAGAAGAGCATTTACTCCCTCCCATCTCCGCTGTACTGTGAGTCGTGTGCTGCGTACTTCACATCCGCTAATCTCGCACATAATTTCCGCCCGGATGCGCCACGTTGAAATAAATGCCGTAGAATTTGGCGCAATATTTACACTATGATTTACACCCACTCGTTGCGCAGGGTTCGTGTGCTTGGCTGTGACTTCCCGCGCCCCTGAACTCTTGGCTGTCACAATCCAGCTCAGTGAACCCACCTGCACCATGATTACTTGCTGAAAAATTGCTATTATTTGTGTTAATGTGTTGCTCCTGTGTGTAAAATCCCGAGGCTTCCCCACCTGGTTGTTATTATTGCTGCTAATGATTCATATCGTCTTGTGTCTTCCTGTGTTCCTTTTTTTTTTTTCCTCCTATGCTGCGTTAGGTTCAGTATTGTGATGCATTTTCATTTTTATTCTGCCTCGATTTTATGCAGCTTCAGAAACTCATGTCGAGA
>CM035204.1:10092641-10105466 GCA_020233015.1 Callinectes sapidus
CTCTCTCTCTCTCTCTCTCTCTCTCTCTCTCTCTCTCTCTCTCTCTCTCTCTCTCTCTCTCTCTCTCTCTCTCTCTCTCTCTCTCTCTCCCTCCTGGCAGCTTATCCCACCTGCTCCAGTTACCTTGGTCTTATCTGTCTCGGCTCGCTGGGTCCTTGGTGCGTCTGGCCTCCCCCACCACGCCCCGCTCCACCCCCGCCCCGCCCCGCCCTTCCCCCGCCCCGCCCCGCCCTGCCCTGCCCCTGCCCTGCCCCGCCTCACTCATTCTTGTACCCACGGCCTTCCCCTGCTGGATCCCTTCCCTTCCCTTCCCTTCCATCACTCCCCTTCTCTTGCTCTTCTCCCTATCCCCTGCAGGTTCCTTCCCTTCCCTTCCATCCCATCACTTCCCTTGTTTTACCGTGAGTTTATTGATGTTAGGAAGGGTCTGGAGGTGAGATTAATGGCTGCAGTTTGTACTATTTTAAATCCCTCACATGTGTTTCGAAATCTCTAGAAAATGGAGAAATAAGAAGCAAAATGTGATATAAAAAACGTATGCTAGAGTTTGTACATGTTTTAACCACCCCATATGAGTTTCCGAATCTGTACAAAATCGATAAATGATAAACAGAATAAACTATACAAACGTGTCCTGGTACTGAAGGGGTTAAAGCTTCGTAGTGACCCAAGAACATAGGAAAATGAAGGAACTTACAAGAGGCCATTATACCTATTCGTGGCAGTCCCTATGTGAACACCTCTGCCTATCTCCACTAACCATCCTCACCCCACAGACTTATCCAATCTTCTCAACACTACCTTAACCAGAGTATCGAGTTGGTTCCGTAGTTTAGGCCAATTGACAATGCATGAATGGAAAGGTTAACACCGCTGGGGTCTTTATCGGGGCGTTCATCAGGCCTGGGGGGGTGGGAGGGGGGGCTTTGAGGAAGATGAGGGGCGGCCTTTGCTAATCCGCCATTTGTTTAGGTAGTTGATCAGGTGGTGTGTTATCTTGAGTTATTGAAATCTAAGGTGAAGATTTGGTGGTTCGTGTTATATAAATGGAGCTTTTGGAGTGAGGAGGAAGAAGAGGAAGAGAAGGAGGTGAATGGGTGAGTAGGAAACATGAATGAGATAAGAAAAGGAGGAAGTGAAGAGGGAGAATGGTTTAGGAGTGCTGGTGAGTAGAAAAGATGAAGTAGATAACATTAGGAGGAAGAGGAGGAGGAGAATGCATTAGGAGTGTTAGTGAGTAGAGGAAGAGAAGAACGATGGTTGAGGGAATAGAAGAGATGAAACATATAACAGAAAGAGGAAGAAGAGGAGGAGAATGCATTAGGAGTGTTAGTGAGTATAGGAAGAGAAGAACGATGGTTGAGGGAATAGAAGAGATGAAACATATAACAGAAAGAGGAAGAAGAGGAGGAGAATGCATTAGGAGTGTTAGTGAGTAGAGGAAGAGAAGAACGATGGTTGAGTGAATAGAAAAGATGAAACAAAACAGAAAGAGGAAGAGGAAGAGGATAATGCATTAGGAGTGTTAGTAGGTAGAAGAAGAGAAGGAGGATGGGTGAGTGAATGAATAGAAGACAAGAGTGAAGAAATGAAGAAGGAAATGAAAAAAGCAGAATAAAAGCGTGACATATTTAACTAGCATCCAAAAACACTCTTGAAAATCCCGCTATTAAACTCTGTGGCATTAGAAAATAGAGGTTGGTGAGAGAGCAAAGCGTTTCTGAATAAGGACCTTGGCATGTTTGGTACTTTTCCTCGTTAGCAGGCGTGTGTGTGTGTGCGGGGGTGTTGGGGGAGTGAAGGCGCCTTGTTACAGGTGGTACTATGTGCGTGCGCGGGACCTTTGTGGAGTACGAGGAGTGAGTGACCTTTACACTCTCTTTATTTTCTTCCTAAGGTCATGATAATTAGCCGTGTTCCATCGCACCAGCTGACGAAGTATACTGCAGCTGTGGTTATCTCGGCTATCGTGTACTTCGATCTACCGTTAACTCTTGGGTTCCTCCAGGGTTCCTTCAGGGTTCCTTCAGGGTTTTTTTCATGTTTTTTCAGGGTTCCTTCTCCTCTATTACTTGGTTAACTGCTATGCTTCTCTCCTCCGCGGTCTCGCTGCACCAAACTTTCTATCAACTAATGAATGAGGTTGGGTGGTGGTGTCAGGTCTTGGTCTCCTCCTCTCCACGCGGCTCTTGAAACACTGCCGTACTCTATCTTCTCTCTAATTTCACCTTTTCACTGCTATTTACTGCATTTTTTCCCTTGATAACTGGTCTCTCTACGACATTTTTACTTGTGGAATACTTATCTAAAATCTTTAATCGCAAAATGTATATACTCTTTTTTCATGCACTCCTTTCCCCGTTGATGCTTATAAAGATCTCGCGCGTTGCTGTTGGTGTTCATTGTCTCGTGCTGCCTGTGAAAGATTTAAACGCCTTCAATGTAATAAGAGTCTGTGTCCACTCCCTCCCTCCCTCCCTCCCTCGCTAACACTTCGCTGCTCCTTATACTAGTTTCAGCGATCCTGCTATTAACTTTTTGCTGCCTTGTGTTTTGTAACCTTTTTCGTGGATTAAGGTGAGTGCTGGTGGTGGTGGTGGTGGTGGTAGTGGTGGTGGTGGTGAAGGTGAAGGAATATTACGTAACAAAAAGTAATGGAAGTTGCAAGAAAGCATTAAGTTTACACGTGGTAATCCCTGCATAGAAAAAAACATCTAGGAGGAGGAGGAGGAGGAGGAAGGAGATTAGGAGAAGGAGGAGGAGGAGGAGGAGGAGGAGAAACAACGTTGAAACTAAAGAGACATTTGTAAAGGTTAATTGTGCGCACGCGAAACCCACCAACCAACCAGCCAATACAGAGAAAGGCGTAATATAATATGATGCATCACTTTCAATGAGGCAGCGTGTCTTGGTGTGGCCTCGCCCTCTGTCGTGCCGCGCCCCGCCCCGCCCTGGCCCATCACCAAGGGGGGGGGGGCACCAGGAAGGGGAGGCGTTGGGAGTGAGGGGGGAGGGGGCGGTGTAGGAGGGCCAGATATCACAGGGGAGGTTTACGGGCATTACTAGTGGTGGTCTTAATTGTGGGTTGCATTTGTTATTCCTGAAGAGCCGCGTCGGTGTTTTGGGGGTTAGTGGAGTGTGTTGGGTGTGTGGTGGAGAGGTTGGTGGTCTAAAGTCCTTATTCAGAAATGCTTTGCTCTCTCTCACCACTCACTATTTTCAAAGACCACAGAGATGATTTGGTTTTCAAGGGGTTTCTAATGTTAATCATGTAGAAATCTTGCTAATCTGCCTTTAGAACCGTAAAAAACTGGAAAACTCGTGCAAATTTTAATAAAGCCTCTTGAAAATAGCGGAGGTGAAGCGCAGAAGTGTTTAGGAATACGATCCTTTGAAAGTATAACAATCGTGTCGGTCTGAGTACAACACTTGGCCCATTCTTTATGATCTTAACTGTGTGGGTGTGAGGAGACCGCACTCCATTACACCCAGTCTCCTGATCAGCTGGGCGTCTATCAATAAATATTTTTCTATTGGAAGGCGCAACTTTCTTATCTTGCCTCATGAGGTGGCCGGCTGCTGTGCATCGCCGTCAGCAGTGGGAGCGGAGGGAGCAGCAGCAGGACGGGGTCAGGCCGCGCTCCTCTTCTGAATCTTGCTGTGATTGTGAGAGAGAGAGGGAGAGAGGGAGGGGGGGGTGGAAAAAAAAAAAAAGCAAAGCGCACCGAGAGAGATTGAGGAAGGTACGAATGAGGAAAGGTTTACGAATGTAGGGCGCACCATTAACGTGTGTGTGTGTGTGTGTGTGTGTGTGTGTGTGTGTGTGTGTGTGTTTTGGAGTGTGCGCGGTGTGGTGAGGCCGGAGTAGCTGCCTTCTTACTAGTGGAGGCTGCGAGGCTGGCCGGCCGATCGTGGGCACTGGTCACGACGGCACAAGTGGCCGGTCACGAATCCAGAGCGGGTTGCCCCTGGCCGCCTGGTGCACTTCCAGCGTCCACTGCCCCGCCGCCACTCTCTCTCTCTCCGTCCCTCCCTTACGCCCCGCCCAACTCGTGCTGGCGTAGTGTTCCTGGCGAGGCTGCTTTACGAGGCTCTGGTGAGTAACGGCGCCAGGCCTCCACTACACGGCGCACTCGATTCTTTAAGAGTGGAAGACGCGCCAGATGGTGATTATCCCTCCAGTTTCTCCGGCGAGCCATCCCATCTCGCCCCAAACCAACCTAGTCCTGGCCAGACCGATGCAGGGGCCACTTGTGGTTATATACCTGGAGGTGGGTGGCGGTAATAATCAGCCAGGTACCTTGAGGGGGGAGTACTGGCCGGCCACACGCTCACCTTTCACATGGACCTCGCTGGGCCCCGCCACGCCACGCCACGCCACGCCGCTCCTGCTCCCTCGCCGTCCGCTTAACCTTCCGCGGTCTCAGGGCTTTCAGGGTGACGGCGTGGAAATATAAGCTGGATTGGCTGTCTTTAGAGGATACAAGGGTGTGCTGTGTTTAGTCGGCTCTCTCTCTCTCTCTCTCTCTCTCTCTCTCTCTCTCTCTCTCTCTCTCTCGGTGGTAAAGGAGTAACAATTGATGATCAGGGGGAGAGAGAGAGGGATGGGGGTGGAGAAACAGTTGACTTGCTCTCACTGCATTCTCAGCGGGCCGAAATAGGTCACCTTGGTCACTGCTCCACTCTCCCTCTCTCTTTCTCTTGACCTGGCGCCATTTCCATCTTTATCTCACTATCTCTGGAATGTCTGAGCGTCGACCTCCCTATCGGCATCATCGTCGCCAGGTTTATCATCACCCGCGTCTTCGTAACCACCCTCCTTCACTGTCATCGGGAATAGTGGAGGGGACAGCCAGCCAGCCACGCCCACCACCACCCACACCACCACCCACACCCCCGGAGCCGCCTTCCACACACGGGTTTAGGTCACTCATCGTCCACGGGGAGACAACGATACAGAGCACACCACCTCCTCTACTCGCCCCGCCGCCCGTCTTGCCTCCCCTCCTCCCCAGCCTGCCCGTCGTCCCGCCCCGCCCCGGACCGCCCCGCCCAGACCCGCCACTCTCTCCTCTTTGAGCACCTTTGTTCACTTTTACACGGCGAGTGGTACGAAGTATTTTCACTTACGTTTTTAACCGATTTCTCCTGGAAGGGCTGGCGAGGGGCATAGCACTGGCGGCCGTGCTGGAGGGGCTGTGACGGTGATGAATTGTGCTGGTACTTTTGCTTTCCCAGGTGGTGGTGGTGGTGGTGGTGGTGGTGGTGGTGGTGGTGGTGGTGTAGGGTGTCACCTGTTGGCTGCGGTGGTAATGCCTGTCAGTTAGGATGCAGCGAAGGATGCCACGATCCGTGAACGAGATTATAAATGGCCGCCGCTTGTGATTCCGGGTATTAATGAGGCAGTTTGACGATTCGGCTTGTAGGCGGTGAATAGTCAGCGGCAGTGCATATCAATGTGGGTCTCATGTGCAAGTCCCTCGGCGCCGGAATACCAATGGCGTGGCCGGCGAGGGTGTGAGGCAGGCCACGGAGAGCCACCTGGAGGCGAGGCAGGGACTGGGCCCGCTTTTGTTTTTATGGCCACGGAGGTCAGGCGGGGTGGAGGGCGTGTGGGCCCCTCGCCATGCCACTCCTCGCACCTGCACGCAGCGCCACACCCCTACACTTGTATCCCTGCTGCTGCACCTGTCATACCTGCACGTACCACCACCACCACCACCAGCCAACCTGCCTGGCTGTAGCTGCTCCTTACCCATCTCACCGCTACCACGCTACCGCGCTACTGCCCTTCTGTGTTGATACCCTGCCTGCCTGTACCACATGGCGCCTGACACACACACACACACACACACACACACACACACACACACACACACACACACACACACACCTGCGGACAGCACCTGCCCTGCACCACGCCTTCACATTGTCTGCTCCCTAAGGGTTGGTCACGCATGACTCGCTGTAGTCGTGTTGCGTCATCCGTGAGGCAGGACTCAGGCTCGGTAGTGGACGAATGGTGTGTGAGAGGCGGCGGACGGCAAGACAGGGAGGCACTGCCGCAGCAAAAACTCGTGTGGCATTTAAAGAGGGGAGGCGGCGATGTGCAGGGAAGGAGGACACGCCGGGACGGGAGAAGGTAGCCAGCCACCAATTGCGGAAGTGTTGGGTGGGCAGGTTGATACGTGAAGGGAGGCCGTAGGTATGGGGCGCCGCTGCCACCTGTATACCTCCTGACGGTGGGGTGCGTGCAGATCTGGCCTCAGTGACTCCTTGAGGGCAGAGGGGTGCTAGGATAACGGGCGTGCAGCACCGTTAAGCTGTGCTGCGGGGCACGGACTAGGGCTGTGCTGACCTCACCGTGTGGGGAGTGTATTGCAACAAGTAAACCTTGTCTTTGTTTTTGTCCATCATCCTTCCAAGGTAAATCAGTGGCATTGGTGCAGCGGAGCCCGGTTTTGGCTTGTTAGGTTGAGTCGCGCGGCGGGACGAGCGGTTCATGAGGTGCTGTGCGGTGCGGTGCGGTGCCGTGGGGATGTTGCCGGCGGGAAGTCAGCGGCGGAGAGAGAGTGAAGCTTATTTATGTAAGAGGAGCACTGCCTCACCGACCCTTGCGTCCCTCCTTAGGGGTGTGCCGATACCAGGCGGCCGCGTCAATATTTTCGATCGATATAGAACACAGCGGGAGGGAGGGAGGGAGGAGGAGGGTGGAGGGTGCGAGGGGCGGCAAGCGGATCGTTGATGGACAGGGGACGAGGCACATCGATCACTTTGCCCTCCTAAGTGGCTGGCTGGCTGGCTTGGCTCACTCCACCATTGCCGCCGCGAGTATGGTGGAAAAAAAGTGCCGCATCGTGGACGGCCCGTGGATAGATGAAGGCTTCCTCAGTACGCCGCAGGGACGACTCGGCTACATAATTAACCCGCAATTACGACCTGGACTTAGTAATGGCGACTGTCATGTTTGTTGCGTATGCCGTCGTGGAATATTTAGCGCTGCGTGTTACTGGGGATGCGAACCGTGAGCCGCTCTGTCTGTCTGCGCTAATTGCCATTTACTGGGACGTTTAAAAATGTGATTGGTATACTTACTTTTCAGGTGAATTACTGGGATTTTTTGAGAGATTCACCTTTTGTCCCATAAATATAAAGCATAATCGTGTGTGTGTGTGTGTGTGTGTGTGTGTGTGTGTGTGTGGAAAGGTGGCTGGGTGGTTGGGTGGGTGGGTGTGGTGTGTGTGTCCTTTTAATTCTTTCCCGGCTGAGGCGAGCGAGTGTGGTGGTGTGGGGACGTCGTGTGCCAGCGGGTGTAGGGTAGTAGGTGATGTGTGGTGAACCGTAGCCACGATGTTCAAGGTTTATGTAAGCTGCTGACACACACCCACCCACACACACACAGGTGGACAAAGAACGACCTCGCTTGTTTCGCCGTGTGCTTCATGGTGAGGCCGTCAGGTGTGGATCATGCCAGTACACGCGCGTCAAGACACAGGCAGGCATAGGAGCTCTTGCAGGTGTGCCGTGTTGTGATGCGCTGACGGGATGGGGGCGTGATGGCGCTGACAGACTGACGAGTGTGTTAGAGGGTGGAGGGCGAGAGGGTGTTACTGTAAGGTGAAGGGGAGGAAGGGAGGGAGGTGTCATGGGGTGTGGTGGTTGGTGGGGGAGGGGGCGGAGGGTGTAGCTTGTCACGAGAGTCTTCGATTATACCGCAGAGTTAATGTCAACGCCGTGATCTCGTGAGGCGCGGGGCGTGAGCACTGACTGCATGGGTTGTGTCTTGGTGGTGGTCGTTGCTCAGGCTCCCAACTAACTCACTGCGGACACTGAGCGACTGGCCTCGTAACTCTGCTGGTTGAAATATACTGCTTCTTTCTTTTTATTAGTATTGACTTTGCGAGATGAAATACACTCGGTTTTTATCTTCATTAACATTTTTATTCCTACTGCGATTCTTTATTAGCGTTCAGAGCAGTGCATAAAGGAAGAAAGCCGGCGTGGATGGACACACACACACACACACACACACACACACACACACACACACACACACACACACACATACGAAGACTGCTTAGACACACACACACAGACACACACACACAGAATAATACTAAATCAGTTATCCTGCAGAGAGCTATTTACCAAACCACAATACAAAAATTAACCCCAAACATATAAAGTATCAGTGAAGGGTTAGTTAGCATCATCATCACCATCATCCCATACAATACAGGGGGGGGGGGGGTGTTGAGGAAGCCATGGGTAGCGGCGGCAGGGGAGGGCAGGGCAGGGCAGTTACCGTTACACCTGGAGCGGGTCAGGGAGAAGCGGCGCTCCATTCATGACGAGACTTAGTTACAGCCACCAAGAATGCCCGTCCCTCATATCAGATAGTCATGTTGTCCTTTGCGATTGTGGCCTGAGTGATTTCTATACCGTAGTGGGGAAGGCAGGTGTGTGGGGGGGATAAGGGGGGGGGTAAGGTGTAGTGAGTTTGTGTGTGTGTGTGTGTGTGTGTGTAGCAGAGCATCTCGTGTCCTCACCTCATATCTCATGCACAGTATCGTGAGTCCTCGTCGAAATGTTCTCGATTAGTTTTTTTAGAGTTGCATTGTTTTTTGTGAAAGAGAGTAGGAGGAGGAGGAGCTTTATGAGGTGGTGGTGGTGGTGGTGGTGGTGTTGGTGGTGCCACGTCAGATGCAATGATACGTATTCTTTTCTTTATGCTGGTGGTGCCTCGCCGTTTGTTTGGAGTCTGACACCAGGTACGCCTCAGTCTCTCATTACTGCATATAAGTTAGCTTTTTCACCCTCTGTACACGTGAAGTATAGACGAACACACGAATGCTATGCTAGTCTTTTGAATTTACGTGTTAGACTGCGTGCGTGCGTCCGTCCGTGTGTGTTTGGGGGTGGGATGGGGGGGTGGGGAGGTACGAATATTGGAGATTACCCGCCGTGGGAGAGCTGGTGTACTATCTCACTACTGGTCAGCTTAATTCTACCCTGCCAGGTCAGAGATGGCTGTCTTCATACCAGTGATGGATTGTATATATCTCCCCCCCCCCCTCTGTTAGTAATGTTGGAAATATTTTGTCCTATCCTTCGTGTTCCTCACAGTGTGCATTTTTTACGCTATTGATTTATGGTAGACACGAACTGTATTGTGTTCATGAGTGTTGAAATCGTACTTCTCAACACACTGGCAAAATCGATGTCAGCTTAAACTTTATCGTAGGAATTATAGTGAAACACTCAAAAACGCTGTATCCTCACATCACATCAATTTCTGAAGACCACAGAGACGATTAACCACGTTTCTCTAGCATATAACCCCCAAAATCATATTACTATCACTAGAACACCTTTGAAAACCCGCGTCACCTCAAGAAGGGCCTTTTCCAAATAGCTCATATATCAGGACTAACAAGAAGTGGTTAGTGTGTGTGGCCTGCTCTGCCCAGCCTGTCCTTTGCTTTACCCGGGTGGCGAACTGAGCAAGGGTTGATCATGATGGCGCGATTGATGGTCTGCGGTGATGGATGGAGCCGCGGGCCACAAGGAAAGGGATGGACCACTACTGGCTCACCCGCTGGTTTGCCTCTGATCGCTTTCATGGCCGCCACAACCCAAGGTCACTCTCGGCCATTAGTGGGCGGGGAGGTGGCTTGCCCGCGCTCGTCAAGTGTGTGTTTGCGTATATTGATGGTGTTATTTGTGGGTTAATACGTGACTTGAGTGGGACTTGTTTTCCCAGACCTTTCACCGCGAGTTACTCTTTATTTATAACTTTTAAAGCTTTATTTTATTATTATTATTTGCCTATTTATTTATTTATTTATTTATTTATTTATTTATGGGAAACAAGAAACTGATCTCATTCTTTTTATTCTCTCTCTTTATATTCACCCAAATGATTTATTACAATGTGGTAGCAGTGAGGTTAAATGGATGTCGTTTTTGTCCCTCTACACCCTCCAGTAGACAGAATCAAGGGACTTCAACGACGACCAACGCAGTAAATACGACCATGGCAGTGAAAACATTAAATTGTGGCGGTGGTGGCGTGGCTCAGTGCCTGGTGGCGTGCGTGCGTGTGTGGTGTGCGCCGCGCGGCAGTGGAGTGAGTGGTATTCCCTGGGGCACCCACCACCACAGAGTATAATTGTGTACAGTGTGTGTGTGTGTGTGTGTGTGTGTGTGTGTGTGTGTGTGTGTGTGTGTGTGTTTGTGTGTGTGTGTGTGATTACTACGTGGTTTCACTGGGCAGGAGTAGGTGGGTTGTGTCACTGAGTATTATTACATCTGAGGCGAAGCTTCCTGATGGAGGTGACGCTCATTGTAGTGTACTCGTCCTGCTGGAGGTGAGGAGCGTGGCGCGCCCTCTGTGCCGCGCCTCACCGGGGACTTGAAGTGAAGTGAAGTGACTCAAACGTTGAAGCGGCGCCACAAGGAAAGTCATTTGGTGCCTCAGCGTAGACTTGAGGTGTGTGTGTGTGTGTTGGTAGGTTTGTTGTGGATCATGTCGCCTATCTTCACTGGTGACTAATGAAGAATAAATGAATGAATATTGATATGGATGTTAGCATTGGTTCATTGTATGCTGATGCATTGCTTGCAATATTCATAAATATTTTAGCTTCTGACGTTTCACTAGTCTTTTATTATTTGCTTATTTATTTATTTATTGAGCGTGTTCTTGGAATAAAAGTCGGAAAGCGTTCTTGAATTTTGAGAAATGTATACTAAACTATTCAAATGTTGCGCAAGAGGCATGATGTGTTGGTATTTCCCCGCCACTGCCTCCCAGACAGTCAGGGGTGGCCACTCCTGCTGCATTCGCTAGTTAGAGGTGGTCCCGGCTGTCTCTTGGCTCACGAGGCAGTGCCAACCCTTGCTTATCACTCAGACCACTGGGGCGAGGCGTGTCATCAGTCTTGTGGCGGTGCGGTGGTTTGGGCACCAGCAGCCGCAGCAGTGACGGAGTAGCACTCGGCATCAAGGTGATCAGTGCAGGTGTGCGGGACGGGATGTAAAGGTTAACGGGGCGTTGTGGAAATTGTGTATTAGAAAGACAGGACGCTCTCTATAGTCATGTGAAGGATGCGATGCTGTGGCGTATATATGTTGAGGAGTGGTGGCGGATGCAGCGATCAAGTGCTTGGCGTGGGTGGCGGCGACTCGTTGCCGTATAAGGTAGTTTTGTTTCTGAAATGGCTGAGATTTCTGTCATTTTCTACTCCCGACTGGCCGGGCTGACCAGCAGGGCGGCCTCCTCCTCCCCACCTTCACTGCGGACTTTGTGGTGGTTGCGGCTGGCCTGCGCGGCGGCTCTTGTCTCGCAACCAAAGGGTGTCATGACGGCTGTTATGGATCTGTGGTCATCATTATTCCTCCCGACAGCACCGGCATAGCCCCAGCTGGAGCCCCCAAACAGCTGGACTCGCTCCGGATTTACTACCGATTTTCGTCTTACAATTAAATGATTATCTTAATCCAGAGTTAAAACATAATTATTTATGCATACATTAATTTCTATATGAAAGGAAGCGAATTAAAAATTTTGAGACTGTCTGTTCATCAGGGAAACATTTCGTCAGTTCTATATAAACGTTTGTGAGTTGCCATGTAGGTTTTCCTGTGTGTCGGACAGCGTGCTTCAGCGGGCGGTGCCGCCGCGGCTCAGTGCCCGCTGAGGTGGAGTCTGTCGAGGTGTGAGTGTGTCGGGTGGAGAGCAGGAGGCCCTCAGAGCCCGGTGCGGTTGTTCCCCCGGTGTGCGATCCTCCAGGAGGTCCGGGGTCGCTGCACACTGGAGGAAAAATAGTCGCGTTGGTCACCGCGAGACCCGAGTCACGATCGTAGCGTAGACGGAGATGTTGTGTAGTGAAGCGCGGAGGTGTGCGTTAGTGAGACTGCTGTTGTGGAAGCTGCAGCGCTGCTGTAGTGTTGGCCGCGCCCGCCACTCGTCCACACCGTGGCTCAGCCTGCGCTCTCACGTCAAACAAGGGAGCGGTGCGGCAAAGTTACCTGGCTGCACCGGACCCGTCACAGTCTCCGGTAGTAGCGTGGGAGCGGCGAGTGTGTTTGTGTGCTGCTGCTGCTGTTAACTGCCTCGCGCCTTGGAATATTGTGGCGACCCCTGGATTCCTAACACCGGTGAGGGCCGTGACGCGTGTGTCAGTGATCACATTTCTCAAACTGAAAAAGGAGAATTGTAATGACAAATGGATCTCGTGTAAACTGCCTTGCCGAGCAACAAGTACGTTGTGAAGGCCGAGGAGTGTGACACTTGCGGTGCAGTGAATTTCCTTGTGTGTGTGTGTGTGTGTGTGTGTGTGTGTATGTGTGTGTGTGTGTCTGTGTGTGTATTTATGTGTATAATGCATCGTGTGAAGGTGGCACAGACTTGTTAGCATTAGGTCTGTTGCACCTGTCCACCAGTACATACTCCGCTGCGATGACTGCACGGCCAAATAATCTGACAGACCGCTATCTTCAAAGTAATCGCTCTTGCCCGCCGCTTCGTGACTTAGAATACCCGGGAGTGTTGGTGTGTGGGAGGGAGGAGGGCC
The DNA here is from genome assembly GCA_020233015.1 of Callinectes sapidus. NCBI lineage: Eukaryota > Metazoa > Arthropoda > Malacostraca > Decapoda > Portunidae > Callinectes > Callinectes sapidus. Next base: position 10,105,220 of record CM035204.1, read on the forward strand.
AGCCAGGTGGGCGAGGGTCGGACTAGGCAGGGCAGGCCAGGGCAGGGCAGGGGAGCGGGCAGTGTTCGTTGTGGCCACCGGCAGGTCAGGCTTTCAAGGGCTCCGGTGGTCATGAAGGGTCAGTAACCAACCAGCGGCGTGAGGGAACATCTGCAGTGTGATAACGACCTTTATGGCTTGTTAGGGGGAAAAAAGGAGTCTGGTGTATAGAGAACAAAAAGGTGACAGGAGTTTTGCCTAGGGCTGG
>CM035204.1:10128052-10140880 GCA_020233015.1 Callinectes sapidus
TCCTCCTCCTCTTCTTCTTCTCCTCCTCCTCCTCCTCCTCCTCCTCCTCCTCCTCCTCCTCCTCCTCCTCCTCCTCCTCCTGCTGTCCCCTTGCTACTTTATCACCTCGAGGTTAACAGAGGGTGACAGAGTAGGCCTCATGTGTGTGTGTGTGTGTGTGTGTGTGTGTGTGTGTGTGTGTGTGTGCGTGTGCTGGTTCGCGTTGGCTTATTATATTGATACCTTTTTCCAATTGATAAGAATAAGAAGATTGCTGAAAGAGAGATAGTAGTAGTAGTAGTAGTAGTAGTAGTAGTAGTAGTAGTAGTAGTAGTAGTAGTAGTAGTAGTAGTAGTTGAAGTCCGTATATGTAAGAGGATAAGATGGAGAGGCTGCTGGCTGAGGTGAGGACGGAGGGAAGGGAAGGGAAGGGAGGGAAGGGAAGGGAAGGGAAGGAAGGAAGGAAAGAAGGACGGAAGGAAGAATGGGAGGTTTTCGTGTCTTCTTGGATGGTTCATAAATCCCAACCCGCCTGCTGCTAATGATGTTAGGCCGACACAAGCCCCCGACGGATTACTCATTGTCAGAGAGAGAGAGAGAGAGAGAGAGGGAGAGGGAGAGGGTGGGTAAGTGAGAGGGGAAGATATCTAAGGTGGAAGAATAAGTAAATATTCTAAGAGATAGCATAAGTTTGTAGTTTAAGAATATAGATATAGTTATAGGTGGGTGGGTTTTCAGATTAGAGGTACCCAACATACCTCCTCTAGCCCATGATGTATATATGCTGAGTATTAATAAAGAAAATATATATATGGAAGTAGTAGGATATAGAAGAGGGAGATTGAAGCTTAAATGGAAGGATAAGTTGAAAGATGTGCAAGGAAATGTTTGAGAGAAGACCAGACGAGAAATAGAGTAGGATGAAAAAGACTAGCGAGAAACAGCGATCTTATATAGAAATTAGAAGTTAAATAAGAAGAACAACAACAACAACTCTGGTTTCGTGATTGTAAATTCTTCCTTCCATTTACCTTCCTCCCAATAACTAATGTCAATAATGCTATTAATGTTGAAATGAATGATAAAACTGCAAAATTAATAATGTAAAGGTTAAAATCATATGATAGATTGGATAATGTTGCACAGTGACGGGAGTTAACTTGTCATCAGTGTATTCCATCGCCATGTACTCGCAAAACTCTGTAATTTAGACCAACTTTGAAGACTTAAGAGATTTGTACCTTCACTTGGCCATTTATTTATCATTATTTACTATTTTATAAGTCTTGTTACCCTTGACCAAAACTCGTGCTCAAAAATAATAAACACACACACACACACACACACACACACACACACACACACACACACACACACACACACACACACACACACACACACACACACACACACAACAGAGGCGCGATCATGCCAGCAATATAGTGAAGTTCTTGGTGCTTCCAGTGACTAATTGTTACCACCATTACTTGTAAACACCAAGGGCATTCAATATTCCTGAGTGGCGACTCTTAATATTTCATTCAGTATAATTCTTTTATGATATCGTGCTAATATGGGTAGTGGCAGGGAGGGAGGGGGAGGGGCGAAGGTAGGTAGGGGTGGGCAGGTAGGGGGTGGGCAGGTAGGGGGTGGGCAGGCATCCGTGTGTGAGCCAGCCACGCCCTCCAGAGCACACTGTGGGGGCAAACTGCTTCGCTGAGTGCACTTGTTCGCCTTGACACACATCCCGCTGCTGGGTGAGGCAGGAAATGGTGGTAGTGGTAGTGGTAGTGGTAGTAGTGATGGTGGTGGTGGTGGTGGTGGTGGTCATATTCTGGGTTCTTAGTTACTTCCTTCATCTTACACGTACACGTCTTTCATGTTGCTACCATACACACACATACGCCCGCACGCACACACGCACACGCACACACACATGGACATGAGCACGCACACACGTCTTGTCGCCACTTCTTTCTCATCGTCCTCCTGCCCCACATTCACTCTCCTTTTCTTTCATTTGACGTGTCACTAACTCACTCTCCTCACCTCTCACCTCTCACCTCTATCTAATTTTCTCCCTCCTCCTCTCTCTCTCCCTCTCTCTCTCTCTACCTTCACCCCTCACCCTCACTCCACAGGCCTCCTCTTTACCCTTCGTTCATCTCACTTCCTCAGTAAACCCTCGCCACTCATACTGGGACAACTAACACCTTTTCTTTGTGGTGCCGCCAGTATAACACCTTCCCTCCCCTCACACCTGTTGTCATCGTAGCTCTCAGCCACAAGCATTCCTATTATCGTGCACAGTGAAGAAGCATGTGCTGTTTATGGTGAGGGGAGAGAAGCCTCGACTTCATTAGTGTGCAGGGAGCAAGGCAGGGGGCAGAATAGAATAGGATAAGTCTCAAACACTGTCCCTCTTGTTGTGTGAGTGTGCTGGTAACAAGACACCGCTGGTAAAGAAAGGTTCGTGCGTCTTGATCTTTCACCCCAACGTTTGTGACCTTTGCCGCCCCGCCCCGACCCACCCCGCCCCGCCCCGCCCCTTGCATTGGCCCCTCATCAGTTAGCACAAGCGTTAATACCGGGGTGTGAGGCGGCGTGTAGAGCGCAGGCACATCCATTTTAAGGCATCGGGGACACACACGGTCGAGGTGAATGGTAATCCAGGCGGCACGGCAGATTTCAAAGCGCATCTTGGTCGCGCACCTCACTGGCGGTGCTTTAATTGGCAGTAAAAGAAACTTGGTGTACTACACGAGGCCGGGACAGTTTTCTTCATAATCCTGCCCCTTCGCTCCCCTCCCCTCCCCTCCCCTCCCGCCTCTCCTTGGCTCCCCTGGCCGGTCCTACGTGACTACACACAACAGGCCCGGGGCGGTAAGCCACTCGCTAACTTCGAGCACATATTCATCACAAAAGCAAAAAAGCCAACTTTAGAACTCTTGTATCCTCAACTGCACTCTGAGCCTTAGGAAAACACGGGTAAAACTAAGTCGTGTATTTTCTTTTACAAGATAACGTAATGGAAAGAACGGCAGCACAGATTCCCCGGGCAGTATTTGGGGTGGTTTTCTCGGTGCGTCGGGGGGATGGGGGAGGGTTCGGGATGAGACGCATTAGAGGTGAGGCGTGAACAATGAGTGGCGCCCATATTCCGGAGGGCCGCAGGTTAATCCGGTCTCTCCTGCACCGCCTCACGTCCAAGGCCAGGTGTCAGGTATGCGATGGGTGGCGGGAGTGGTGGGTGGTGGGTGGTGGGGGCTGGCCCATCACTTTCCAGAAAGCTGGAAGTTGTAGCAGGATGAAAGTTGCGCCAACAAGGCCTGGGAGAACACACAGCCGAGCAGCAGATAACAGAGAAAGGAAACATCTCAGCTATTTAGAATAAAAATTCCATAGGTGGTTTGGAGGCGATGAACACGTCATGGCGGCGGCGAGGAAACGTGTTGGGCGACGTGCCGCGATGCTTAAAGAATTTTCGTCCAGGTGTGGGAAGCAAATAGGCTCAGGTCTCTTTCATATCCAGGTAGAGGCCTGATGTGCCTCATCCTCTCCCCATCTCTCTTCCCCTCCCCCTCCCCCACCCCCACCCCCACCCCCACCCCCACCCCACCCCTACTACCGCCGCCACCGCATCCCTATTGGTGTGGGCGCAGCGTCATGGGGTCCTGCCGGCCCGCTGCCCCGCCGCCCTCGTGCCTGGCGGGTCTCAGTAAGCTGTGGGCAGTGTTCTTCACGAGGTGACCTTCAGCGGAGTGACGGATCTGTCTGCTGCTGCTGCTGCTGCTGCTGCTGCTGCCGCCGCTGCCTGCTGAGTGGCGAGGCCCGCGGGGAGTGGCTGAGGACGTGCTGTGGTGGATAGCGGCACACGGAACCTGTTTCATATTTCCTCTGTGAAATGATAAGACTGGAAATGACAGGGTAAGTTACTGGAGCGTCTTCCCGGATGGAGCACGTGCACGCGGTACACAGCAGGGGTCACCGACGTGCTCCCGTGCAGCAGCACTCAGTGTCTCTCCAGGCTGGAGGCTCGCCGATCAAACACACGTGCAAAGTGCTGCCAGATGGCGATACGCCGCTATGTGATATCCAGAGGTGACACAGGAGGCAAGGAAAGGTGTGTCGCGCAGGATGCAGGTGGGAGCCGCTGGCCGCCGCGGCTGCCCTTTCTCACGGCACCGCGCGGCATCGGGTGAGGCTGGGCTGAGGCGGCCCCGGCTGCAGCGAAGGCCGGCGCGAGTGATAATCAGGTGGTCATGTTTGGGTATTATTACGGCAGACTTCACGAGGGCCAACTGACGGTGTTACTACTTTGACGGTCACCCTTCTTTCCGATTGATTTTCTGTAGTATCTGGATTGTGTTCTGGATTAATGATTCGGAGAAAAGAGAAAAGTAGGAACTGTCTCTCCGCATATCATTTTCTCATTTCTAGCATACTATCACCCGTTAACTCTACCTAGCCTTGATGTACCAGTATGTGCAGGTAGAGATGGCCCGCTGACATACGCACATACATGCATGTCACCCCCGCACAGCACCGGTGGAAGTGTTTAGTGTGCTGTACCATCAACATCCGCTCGTCAATAATGTACCCTGAGTAATGCCATGTTTCTCTTATTACAGGTCAGATGAGGAGGAAGGCTCAGGATCTAAGTATGGCCGGATGGAGCCAGCAGAGGATAGCATGCAGGACAAGGAGCGATTTGCCAGGTAAGACAGCTAGCTTTCTCCCTCTCTTCCCTCCTTCCCTCTCTTTCTCTCTCCCTCTCACTCTCTCTCCCTCTCGTCATTGTAGCTCTAGTAGTGAGGGAGAGCCGGTGTGACAGTGACGCCAGTGATGCACTCTCCCCATACCTCCGCTGTCTCATTCTTTCCCCCCCGCCTTCCTCTCACACCTCCTCCACCACCACCACCACCACAACCACCACGACACTCCATCCACTCACTCCTGTAGCCGCCGCACTCATTCTTCAGGTGTGCTGCATGCCTCTTTGCTTCCTTCTGAGACTTCGGTTTGGGGTTTGATGTTGCTAGTAGATCGCTGGAGACAGACCGACATTCCACTGTATAGGACGTGTGTGTGCGTGTGTGTGTGTGTGTGTGTGTGTTTAGGTAATGAAAGGTTAGTGAGGTAGATATTGGGAGTGTTTACGTGTGAATATTGGGTTATCTAGTATCACACACACACACACACACACACACACACACACACACACACACACACACACACACACACACACACACACACAAGCGGCTGTAACTAACCCACTTCTGGAATTATCTCTTGCATGTGCCCGCGTGAATCTCCTTGTGACAGATGCCCGCCCCTCTGCACCGCGCTCTTAATCAACTAATCACTGTAGCTTCTCACTCGGGGGCCTTGTAAATAACATGCGTTGTGTGGGTTCTAGTGGAGCAAGAGACGCCTTCCAACTTACTGAAGGCGGTAATAGAACCAGCTGTGTTTTTGTAGATATGTGCGTGTGTGTGTGTGTGGCCGGGGGGTGTGGGGGGGGACTAAATGAGTGTTTGTTGTGTTTATCAAGATAGATGTGTAGAGTGTGTGGTAGGGAAACAGGACATTCATCTGTATCAACCTGTGTTTTTTGTAGATCCTTGTGAGGGTGAGGGGGGGACTAAATGAGTTTGTCTGTCACTGTTGTGTGTATTCAGATCAGTGTCTTGAGTGAGTGATAGAGAAACACATGCCACTCAGCATCAACCTGTGTTTCCCTGCCACCCACTCCTTCTCTCTGCCCTTACTCGTCTCACAAATACTCAGGAACTTCTTATATTGCTCTTGGGGACTGAAATGTATACGAGCCTGGCTGTTTTTATCTTCCGCTGCCGTCACTAGTCACTAAAGTAAGCAATGAAGTAAATCCTGAAGGTTGAAAGGCATAGCAGAGGTGTTTATTCCCCTCAGCTCTTACAAATCTTATATAACCAATGCAGCACGTAAAATCCTAACCTCCTGCAGTACTTGGACACAGTTTTACCACGAGTCTTGGGTATGATTAGACGATTTTATTGATGTTAGGAATGTTCTTTGGAGGTCAGAAGATTAATGGCCATAGTCTGTACCATTTCAATCCCCACATGAGCCTGAATCTCTAAAAATCGACAAATAATAAGCAGAATAAATACGAAAGTGCGTCCCAGTACTGAAGAAGATAAAGAAGCACAGTATGCATCTACTATGTGCAGAGAAGAGCGCTACCTTGCTAACGTCAGCCGTCTTCTGTTGCGTTGTTCATCTGGCCTTATCCTGATGGCCCTTGTGGCGTGGTCGCTGCCTGCCTCGACCCACCTGTTGTCACCGCGGGGGCTGGGCGACCGCAGAGCCTCCCGGGGCGGCTGAGGGGCGCTTGTTTACCTGGTGGGAGGGTTCCTCGGCACACACACAGATGGTTCCTGCGTCCTCTTTTGTCATTTTGTAATTATGTTCCGTCTGGACTCCGAGGTTTCCTGTCTTGATTTAGAATGCGTTTTGGATTCATCATCAGTATATTATTTTATGCTCAACTCAGTACTTGTTGACTTTAGTTTTAGTTTTTAGTTTGATTTTATTGTGGTGTTAAGGTGTGATAATTGTGAAGGTGAGCTGTGGTGCGATGGACATGACGGGGGTGAGGGGAGGTGGGTGGGCGAGGGACGGCTGCTGCTGCTGGGGGGAGTGTGTGGCCGGCGAGGGTCCTTCCTTAGTGGTGTTGGCGGCGGCAGCGGCGGCGACGGTGGCTGTGTACCGGGAATTGAGCTCATTTATATTCTTCACTCAAAAGAATAGAGGAAGTCATGTGAAGCGCTCGCCTACACACACACACACACACACACACACACACACACACAGTAGCGGTGGGAGCGTAGGAAGTAAATGACAAGGCAGCAGAGCAAGGAGGGAGGCGCTCATCAGTTTGCATCACGTGCGGTGCGCCTCTCTCTGTAACACAGGGAAGGCGCGCTGACGGGCACACCTGGCCGGCCGGGTAGGAAATTCCGTCCCACGAGTACTGGTGGTAGTGATGGTGGTGGGCGGGAGTCGCACTGGCGGTAGTCGCAGGATAATTCAAAGCAGAAGCAGCGGAACTGTTTGTGTAAAGCGTCCGTCAAACTACAAAGCAAGAAAGTAGCCTTGCCAGTGTGGCCGAGGGTGAGGTAGCGTTCCCATTCTTCTAGTACTCATGGGGGAGGTAGTGGGTGGAGGGGTAGCGAGACTAGACAAGGCTATTGATATGTCTTGATGGACTCGGTGACACGTGTGCATGCGTGCGGACGTGTTTCGGAGATATACAATCCCAAAGGTGCCGCCACACCTGACAGAAGCATGGCCTTCAAGTGTTGCATAGCTACATGGGGGGTAGTGGTGGGGGGGCATGAGTAACTGCCTGGCGGGGGCGACACGAGCTGTACTGCCTGTCAGTCACACAGCGGAGGGACATGAACGCTGTATTGATAACTTATGTAGACCGTTGGGCGTCGTGATTTGGCTGTCGGAACTGGTTTGTACTGCTCTCGTCTTTGCTTTGGTGAATTAGTCAGTGCAGGAATCACGCTAGTAATGTGACGGGTAGGGTTGCGGCGAGTCCTCACTGAGCCTGGATAGATACAGGGACACGTGACCTCATTGTTTAGTTATGGGCTGATTTGAACACGTATGATTCGTGGACTATTTGAAAACACTCAATATCATACCCTGATTTTGCTCTCCTCTCGTATCCTCGTTAAGTTTGTGTTTATAAACTAACTAACAGTGTTACTTCACCAACTTCCTAAACTCGAGCTGAAGTGTAAAAGCGCAGTTGTCTTCACGTGAAAGAAACACTTCTAAACTCTTCAAATAAATGTTTTCCCTTCCCACGTCTCACGCACTGAGTACCACCAACTTTTTTCCTCCCACGTCTTCCCTGAGATAACATAATAAACGCGTCTATTAGTGTTAATTGGTCTGATTAAGTTAGTGGTATGGTGGAGGCGTCAGTAATCAGGCAGCGTCGCAAGTAGCATGAGTGGGAGTCTAATTATAGCTCAAGCTCATAGGGAAGTTGAATGTTAATGAGAAGTGTCAGGCTGGAGCTTCTTTGCCTGCCCTTGCTGTAAACACAATGGAATTTCTTGGTACTCTTCATTGACTAGGTGGGAGTTATTGTATGTTTTATTTATTTATTTGCATCTATTTGTATGTAAGAGCAGTAGACAAGGGCAATATATGTGTAAAAGGGCCCATTGAGGTGCAGTCTTATGTGAAAAGGAGTAAGCGTAATTGAAGTGAAGAAAGAGACTATTATATTTAGTATTTTCAAGTCGTATCGAAACATAAACCTCTTCACTACGGAGATGCGCTTTTATATTTATTCTGCTGGCGATTTTATACACTTTCAGAAACTCATGTGGGGATTAAAATAGTACAGACTGGCTATTAATCTTCTGACCTCAATAGACCCAAATGTCATACCCAAAACTCGTGGTAAGAATATATCCCAGTACTGAAGTGGTGAAGACTTTACACATACAAATATCACTATCCAAACACCTCTAGAGTAACCCCAAGCTAAGAAAACCCAGTCAAATTAGTTACTCTATTCCCAGTTGAAGAGATTCAATGCGGCGGGTGACAACGAGAGACAAAAGGAAAGAACGATGAAATGAGAGACCCTTTTTTGTTTCTTGAGGCAGGACTAATGACCCACACATTGCGACACTGCTGGTGAGGTGCACACACTGATGAGTTGGGACGATTAGCTAGTCTGGGTAGGGCTGAGAGAGAGAGAGAGAGAGAGAGAGAGAGAGAGAGAGAGAGAGAGAGAGAGAGAGAGAGAGAGAGAGAGAGAGAGAGTTATTTTTAGATCACCATTCACCCGTGGGAAGCCAATACAGGTGTGTCTTTGTACTGGTATAATGTGGTGATGGACAATTAATTATTCAGTAACTCTTGTGTTCTGTTTATTGTGGTTTTCCTGTCTTGTTTTTTTGTGTGTGGAGTGTTTCTTCCTTGTCTTTCTAATATTTCTTTGATTTTTTTTTACCTTCCCAATACTTAAGTTCTTTTATTGATTCCATTTCGTGTGTTATGTGTGGAGTGTTGTTCCCTCTTTGTCTTCCTAATGTTTCTTTTGTTATCTGTGTTTCCAGTGCTCGTGGTTCTTTTTTTTATTGTATTTCGTCCATCATCTCTGGAGTGTTTGGTCTGTGTCTTCCCAGTGTTTCAACTATTATTTCTTCTACTGTTCATTTTCCTCTGTGTCCTCCAGTGTTCTTGTATTAATGATGCAGACGACAAGGCCCGTATCCAGAAACGCTTTGCTCTCTCACCATAACTATTTTCAAAGGCCACAGAGACGATTAGCGGCGTTTTCAAAAGTGTTTCTCATATTAACTACTGCCAAACCCTATCATTCTACCTCTATAACCATAAAAACACCTTAAAAAACTCATTCAAATTTAAATAAACCCTTTTGAAATAGGTGGCGTTAGAGCAAAGACGCCTTCAAGAATACGAGTTTTGAGGGTCCGTCTAACCACGTCCTTCTTAAGAATATATTTGGGTGCGGCACGTTGGTTGCGCTCTGCAGTGGAGGAGGAGGAGTAATGGGAACCGCTGTGGCGATTGCGTGGTGATCACAGTCTCGTGGCGAAGGACTGTCAGCGTCACTTAGCGGACCAGAGTCGTAATGAAAAGTTGAGGAATGGCCGACAGAGAGAGAGAGAGAGAGAGAGAGAGAGAGAGAGAGAGAGAGAGAGAGAGAGAGAGAGAGAGAGAGAGAGAGAGAGAGAGCGAGAGCGAGAGAGAGATAATAATGCATAGTGCTAGTGAGGAAGCAGTGGAATCAATCAGTTGTGACCTTACAAACACCACCTGTCTTGAAGGAAAAAATAAATAAATAAGAGGCGTTTGAAAAGTAAGCAGAGAGGTGGCGTGGCGTGGCGTGGCGTGGCGTGGCGTGGCGTGGCGTGGTGTGGCGTGGCGTGGCGTGGCGTGGCGTGGTATGGCGTGAGTTTAGCTCCATCCCAGCCGTCAGTAGCAGGTTGACAGTCCCGCCTGGTGATTTGGAAAAGTAATCCCATGAATGACTGTAATAATCTCTCATTTGACATCTTTGCACCGGCCAGTTATATGTAGAGAACGAGGGCGGCGTTAGCAGTGAACTGGAAAAGACACGCAAACAGTTGTGTGAAGGGAGGGAGGGAGGGAGGGAGGGAGTAGTATGATGCTTGTGTGGGGAGTGACGAATGAGTGAGTGAGGGAGTGATGGCCACCTGCACTCCCTCACGTCCTGGTGCTGTGGTGACCGTGATTTGTGATGTGTGTGGTATAGTGACGGTGGCTGAAAGATGCAAAGAGGTATGCTGATGTCTTACGGGTTAGCTTATGTTAGAATGTACGTTTGAATCTGCCGTAAAAGAAAATAAGAGAGAATTTCGTGATATTTCCTTCCTTCTTATGAATGAGAATGTATTTTGGGGGGTTAAAATAGTGAAGACTCTGAGTACTAATCTTCTGGCCTCCATAGACCCTCCTTAGTGTAAATAAAATCATGTAAACATACTCAAAACCCGTAAAAATGCGTCCCAGCACTGAATGGATTAAGATATTTAAGTTCACCGTAATTTTAAAAGCTATGGTCAATAATCTATTTTATCTATTCATTTATGGGTTTATTTTTCTATTTAACCATCCATTCATCCATGTATCTGTTATCTCAGTGCCGAGCCGCGGGTTAGTCAGTGTGTGTCTGTCCAACATTCCAGCTAACACCTTCCCGACAGGTGGCTGGCGGCGGTGGACAGACAGCCAGCCAGGTTGATTTACCAACTCTCCCACGTCCCAAATTGATGGAAAAAAAATTAAGGTTCTGGCGATAAATCGATTAATTTTACCTAAGCTCGGCGTTTCCCTTTCACTTCATCGCTGGGAAATACACTTTTGAACTGTTAATCATGTAAACTGTAGCTCTGTAATGAGTTAAACATGAACTTTACACCTTGATTGATATCCAGAACTGAATCAGAAAGTGAGCTGAAGACACCGGAGGGAGGAAATACACCTTTGAACTCTTAATCATGCAAACTGTACCTCTGTAATGAGTTAAACACGGACTCTACACCATGATTGATATCCAGAACTGAATCAGAAAAGAAGTTGAAGACCGCCCTCAAGACACCGGAGGGAGGAAGTTAAGAGACGAGCAATGTAATTAAACGAGGCGGCGGCCCATTTTTAGAGACAATGATTCCGTCTGTTGGGCCGTGTGGGGAGTGTAGGGATCGCATTGCACGTCACACCACCACCCCGGCACTGCACGACACACCGCGACACACCCTATCGACAGGAAGGGTGCTCGCGGGTGGGCGGTGTCGGTGGTGGTGGGCGGGGAGGCGGTGGCGTTGCTGCTGCTGCTGCCCCGTGCGACTGTTCACATGCATATTTGCAGGATGTGTGAGGGGCGTAGGGTTCACCGACCGTCACACAACAAATCACCGCACCCACAGTTTTGTTAGCGATATTCAAGCCGGAATTATTTTTGTCGTACTGGGAGAGGAAACCGTGACAGGTGTGCGTGCAAGGAGTGCTCCGTTGGGCTGCAGGGGAAGGAGGGTGTTAGGCCAAGCTCTATTAAGATCGCACACTTATCTCCATCTTTCAGCAGCCAGTGTAGCTTGGTAATAATAGCGAGGCGCAGCTAATTACTGGAAGGTGTAGTCTTAGTACTGTACCGCCACTCCCACCACCACCGCCGCCGCGTGTTAACTTGTTTCACTCGCTGGAACATTTCATGGGTACTGTGCACACATCCTACACTTACCCCTGTTTGTCCAGAGGCAGTGTGTGTGAATCTGATGGAGGTAATGTCATTAATTTCCGAAGAAAGAAATTAAGGCACACGTTTGTTGGTTGTGTAGCTGAATTAAACAAACTTGGAGGAAGGAGCGGAAAATCAGTCTGTGTCACACTTGGATGTTCCGCGAGTGAGGAGCGAGGCGAGGCGAGGCGAGGCGAGGGTGGCTCCTCCAGGCCACCCTCACTCGCCTTTGTTGGGTGAGGCGGCGAGGTGAGGCAGGGAGGCAGGCAGGGAGGACGGACGGCGGTGTGAGGGAGAAGGCAGCGCCGAACTACAAAGGTTAATGACTTCATTAGGAGGATGCACAGAGAGAGAGAGAGAGAGAGAGAGAGAGAGAGAGAGAGAGAGAGAGAGAGAGTTTTATAAGTATTCGTGTGTGTGTGGTCAATATCTATCTATCTATCTAAATATCTATATCTATCTATCTATCTGTGTGTGTGTGTGTGTATGTGTGTGTGTGTGTGTGTGTGTGTGTGCCTAAGCTTGGTTGGTCCCCGCCCGCCTGGCCTGGGTGGAGAGAATGTGGTCACCATCACGTACTGGATGATGGAGGATCCAGGGGCACCGCGGCTAATTAAACTATGGCCACCACACTGGAAACAATTGGCCGCCGCGTCGCCCGCTGGCAGATTGGCCGGCTTCGTGCGCCGCCTTAGTCTGGCGTCACGAGCGTCTTTTCGGAGGCAGGAGGCGTTAAACCCGCCTTGGTGTGTGCTAACTCACGGGTATTATGCGGAATGTCAACACCAGCACACACCATTCCTCCTCCTCCTCCTCCTCCTCCTCCTCCTCCTCCTCCTCGAAGCCTTCCGTCTCTCCTAGTCCTCTTCCTTCTGGTGGTCGCTTCTCCACTCTCCTCCACCTCCTTTCCTCCACAGTCCTCGCTTTCCTCCCACCGTTCCTCCTTTCCACCGTCCTCCCTCCCTTCCTCCCTTCCTCCTGCCTTGTCTTTCATCTCTCTCCTAAGCTCTTCCTCTCGCCCTTCTCTCCCTCCTTCTCTCCCT
>CM035204.1:10158985-10209840 GCA_020233015.1 Callinectes sapidus
TCTCTTCTCTACTCTCTCTCTCTCTCTCTCTCTCTCTCTCTCTCTCTCTCTCTCTCTCTCTCTCTCTCTCTCTCTCTCTCTCTCTCTCTCTCTCTCTCTCTCGCTCATGTACACAATTTATAACGTCTAACGAACTCTCCTCACGTGATTACCTTACACACACACACACACACACACACACACACACACACACACACACACACACACACACACACACACACACACACACACACACACTGCATTCCTCTTCTTCCTTGTGTTTCCTCCGTCTTGCACTTTTTAATGTACGTTTCCTTGGATTCTCATCACGTCCCTGCCTTCACACACACTCGCTTCCGTCATTATCATAACCACTTGTCCATCACTAACGCCAAAGTATATATTGCTTGGATCCTCTTCCTTCGCCCCGGCCTCCCACACCACCACACACCCCCAGCGCCGCGCCTTCCCTTCCTACCACTGTCTCTCTTATGCTTGTATTGAGATAGGTAAGGAAGCGCTGGTTGTAAGTTAAGAAGGTGGTAAAACTCTTCAACTCCGTATTTTAAGCTTTATTTTTCTCCCTTCTTTAGCTTTGAACTTATTTAACAGGGGGGTTTCAAATATCCCATTGGAGCTGCAGGGGGGCTGGCTATTAAGTGGGGGGCGGTGGGGGGGGGCCTTTTTTTTGTTTAGTTCAGTGTGTTGGCCTTAGTTCTCAGTCTTATGTAAAGGAAATAGGGGTATTCTTTCTTTTCCTGCATTTTCTTGGGTTTTTTGTTTATTTGTGTCTAATGCGTTTCAGTTCCTCTGGTGTTTTCTTGAGGAGACTCAGTCCTGTATTGAAAAACGTATAATATTGGTTCATTTATTCTGGTGGTGGTGCTCCTACTCTTCTCCCTCACTGTGCTTGGTATATATTTCTCTCTCTCTCTCTCTCTCTCTCTCTCTCTCTCTCTCTCTCTCTCTCTCTCTCTCTCTCTCTCTCTCTCTCTCTCTCTCTCTCTCTCTCTCTGTCACCGTGAAGGAGTATCATTGGTAACCTGTATGTGAAGAGAAGCGTGCTGCATATATTTCTGGTGTTTCCTTTATTCAGGTGGTGGTGGTGGTGGTCCTTTAGTGTTTCATTTATTCCTTTGTCATCACTGTTTTAAAAAGTACTCTCTTCGCTGTTTCGTGCCTTTCACTGGCGAGCGCTGGAACTGTGTAGCAGGTGGTGTAGCTGGTTCTGTTTTTCCTCCTTGTTACGACATGACTTGTTTCAGGAGAGTAGTATCAAGACACCACCTCCATCACCTTCAAAGCTAAATTGGACTCTCACACCTTTTTGCGAGTGGCACGATGAACGTGCTACTTTTTTCTCTGTCCGTCTGTCTGTCTGTCTGTCGCTCCACTCCTTGCCACCCGGAGCCAGTCCCACACTCGTTAAAAGAATAAAGATCTAATCAATGACGCTCTTTGGTAAAAAGGATTTATTATTTTCTATCAAGGACACGACTCGATGCGCGTCAAGATGGCACAGGCACATGTGTTTGCTTGTAATGTTTGTGTGTTCACGTTCAGTGGCAGGCTGATGCCCTCCTCCCTGAGGCAGTGAGCTTACATGCGCACATTCACTGTCACATCCACAAACATTACCTCACATTTCAAGCTCAGTAACGATGACTTAAATTAACACATGTAAATAAAAGGAAATACATTGAAACAGCTTTTTAGTTTCGTGCAGTGGAGAAGAATCGTGTGAACATTTAAGATTCGCTGGCCACAAAAGCCTCGCCAATGGTAGAGAAGCGCTGGCCCACAACATCGTGGTCCATATTTTTAAAGGTTTTGACGTCTTATCTGGTCTGGTCGTAACAGTCTCTAGTCAGTGGATGTGGTTGAGGATTTCAGGTTTTCACGATTGTAGTGATAATTCAACAAATGTTCTGCATCTTCAATGGGGAAAAATACCAAAAAAGAATTAGATTAATCATCGCTATGGCCTTTAGAAATAATCCTTGTGAGAAACCCAACCTTGTTCTTCCTTGCGATTGTCTCCCATTCCATCTACTCCAGTTCCATCACCACACTCCCTTTTCACACCCACAACACCTATGTACAGCCTAGCCTACTTAGGACACCTTTCTTATTGTCCACTCGTTAGTAGCTCTGTTAAAAGTGACGCCAACCACCTGTAGAGACCAATTATCCCAGAGCACTCGTCACATATTGGCCTGCCTGAACCACAGCTACGCAAGGTTTAATGAGTAACCTCCTTGCCAGCCAGTCACTCACTCCCTTCCTGCCTTAGCACAGCCTTTGCCCCTCAGCCTCACATCCACCCCGTCACCTTTTAGCCAGCACACGTATAACCATTCTGTGCCCTTCACCCCTCTGACCACTTGCTTGTGCCTCCCACACCCCGCCACCTCTAACCTTTCCCCGCCACACCTCGTCTTGCTCTTGTGCCTTCACCTGCTGCATTAGTTCACTTATTAACCAGTAACCCTATCTAGGCTCTCCAAACACATACACACACATGCATACCCACACACACACATACACACACATACACGATCCCTTCAGTGCCCCGGTTAATTCAGATGATTCTATGTGTTATGTAGAGAAACAAGGTCATGGCTCGAATTTGCCCCTCTGAAGTGCCAGGGTTCCCTTTCCTCCTGTGCCCTCCCTCCCGTGGTCCCGCCGGCCGAGGGGGTTGGGTGCCCGCTCGTGTATTTGGAGTTTTGTATTCCTGTCAAGTAATATTTGTCGTTTGTTTGTCCTCAGGGAGAACAACTGCGAGATCGAGCGTAGGTGTGTGTCTTTCTCACCACTTTCCCGTCTTAGTGCCCGCCGCCTGCTCGGTGGGGCCTTCTGTAGTTAGTCGTGCTTGTGGTAGCCAGGTGTCTGTCTGTGGGCAACTGGAGGCATTTTGCAAGTGTTCTTTGTTGCACGTTCGTCTCTTATGTAACCCCCCTCCCTGCATGGCTGCCTGCTATGTACAGTATATTGCATGTGAATGGACCTGTTGCCTCTGGATTTATTAGAGGCGAGGCTACGTTGGTGGTGGTGAAAGTGGTGGTGGTGGTGGTGGTGATGATGGTGGTGGGTATTTGTATTGAGGTATGGAATAGTCGCAGTGAAGGATGCTCTGTATAGTGACGGGGTGGATGGCTTACTAAATGGAGGGACATTCAGTCTTGTGCCAGCAGCGTGACAGTCTGTACGCCTTGCGGTGAATCTCAGCCATGTGGGAGAAAGCATTCCTCTCGCTTCCTTCCCCCACTGGAGCAAAAGTAATTAAATGAAGATAGATACAGTACCTGGGTGGATAATACGCCGCCACCACACCCCTCCATGGCCCCGCCCGCTCTTCAGTAACCACCATGCCACTGGGGAAAGAGATAGACAGATACCTCACCACCTTGAAAACAACATACAGGAAGATACACACTTGTACCTTCAAGTAATACCCTCACCCAGTATGGCAGATGTAATATGCTTTGGCCAAGTCAGGTAGTTTAGCTTTCAAGGTCCAACTATAAAGCGGTGAAAGGAAATGCCATTGAGTAACCAGATTTAATGTTGTGAGGGGGCGGCAGTGACGACGGTAAAGATGGTGTGGCTGGTTAAACCCATGAACACCATCACTCAATGTTACAGTCACCAGGGTGGTCATGGTAGAATGTGATGGATTTTAGTCACTTCACTGTAGCTACTCATTTTTAGTATTTTAGTAAGTCGTGTGTGTCTTGTCATTGATACACGGGCGTCTGACGTGAAGCAAGATACAGCCACCTTGTTCAAATTGACCCACCGCTGCACTGATCATGAAGCAGTGTAGTCCTGTAGTGAGTGGGTGTGTGCTGGTGGTGGTGGCGTCCCTCAGCGGCCGTGACTTGACAGCGACACCGGACACCGTAATGTGTAGGAAATCTCGTGATGGTTCATAAGTCGGTAAATGAAAAGACGCAGACGGTGTGACTTTTGATCTTTCAGTTTAAAATCAAAGTTCAGAGGTTTCCCCCAGAAATGAGCAGTATTGTCCGGTTGTGATTGTGACACGTACATTTTCATCATGGGCAGTTTTCCTTATAAGCATCGTGGTTTGGCCGGAGTGAGGAGGGGTTGGTCGCTGTGGAGGCAAACTGGTCTGGCCGCCTATCACTGATGCTTATTGTTCATCTCGCGTAGCTGCCTCGTAACACACAGTACATTAACGTAACAGAGATGAATATGTGTCTCGGGATGCGCATTAGCAGAAGTAGCTAGTGATGATGGTGCTCCATTATCGACACAGGACAGAGATAATCGTACTGAAGACTGCTGTTGATGCTGCTGCTCGTTGTCTTGCGGTGTACGAATACTTATAAGGCGCGGGGAGGAACAATAGTCTTCAGCCAAGTGCGTTAAATTGAATCAGTCAGGCTTAAGTGATTGATGATGGCTTGCATGGAAAAGTTAACAGCTCGGAATAACCGCCAAAAGTGGAGTTAACAGGGGAGGAATAAATCTCCGTGTTATTTGACAGATGTGTAATGATGAGCGGTTGTTGCATAGCCAAAGGTAAATCTGAGAGCTGCTTTACGTTGTCTGATTGGTTGAAGGTTGAACGTGAGAGCAACGAGGCGGAGTCAGGGTCGTTGTGGTGTTTGCCAGTAGTGTTGTTGGCAGCAGTAATGGTAGTAGTAGTAGTAGTAGTAGTAGTAGTAGTAGTAGTAGTAGCAGTAGCAGTAGTAATAGCAGCAGCAGTAGCAACAGCAGTAGCAACAGCACTAGAAAATAATTGATTACTTAACTATAATGTTGATTGGACACGGTAACTTAAGCCAGTTACTTAAAATGCAAGATTAGTTCGGACTGATATTATTTAACTTTGAAAATAAACTAAAAACTAAAACTGCTACAAATAAATCATTCAATTAGCTGCACACGCACTTGTCAGAGAGAAATTAGACCATAGTAATGTGGTGATACATTACACGTATAGCCAGCCTTATGTAGTGAGTGAAGTGAACAGGCATCATTGGTTAGCGAGGAGTGTAGTGACGTGAAGGAAGTAGTGTGGTGAGAAGGTGATGAGTCTGTGGTGTCGAGGTGAGGTGGTGATGGTGTGCGTGGTGGCTGTGGTTCAGTGAGGCTTAGTTTCCTATTCTCAAACACATCTGTGCTTCACCTCCACTATTTCAAAAGGCTTTACTTCACTTGACATGCGTCTTTAAGGTGTCTTTTATGGTTCTAGAGACAGAGTGACTAGATTTTTACATTATTAACTGGTGAAATACTCTTGAAAACCCCCCTTGTCGTCTCTGTGGCCTTGGGTAATAATCGTGGTGAGAGAGCACAGCGTTTCTGAATGAGGTCTTTAGGGTGTTTAGAGTGAACCACGGGGAGGCAGGAAGCGTTAACCACATCGCTTAACCTGTTCGTGTAAGGCGCGGTTGTAAGACACAGTATAGTCGTGAAATCTAGCAGCGTGGCTCCCTCATGACTAACATTTCCTATTTTCCCTCAGTCTGAAATCCTTTGATCTCTTGCCAACCTTACAACACTGGACAATTCAAACATTTCAAACAAAAGGATTACTGGGGAAAATAAGAAATGCCATGGAGATGAGTACACCGTGTTACCGGAGTCCACGTCTGTCTGTACCGGTACCAGTTTGTTGGCATAAGGTTGCGTATCTTGCAGTCCTCGGGCATGCCTGGCTTGGTGGTGTCTGTTGGGTGACGGGATAGCATGGGGTATTGTTAGTCCGGGGCACCTGTTGCGGGCAGGTTGTGGCCGCTGCCAGATGGCTGGTGGCCTTAACGTTGTGGTGGGTGCGGGCCATCACCTGGGGCCTCCGTCAGCTGGGTGCTTGCTTGCTCCGGTAGGTCGTAAGTGCTTCTTTACGTTGTGTTGTTCATGTGCCTCTGTTTAGTGCTTCATTTCAATGCCGACGTTTCTTTCTTTATGTTTTTTTACTTGTCATTTTGTCTGTGGCAGTGTCCGCATTGGTACTAATTGTCAAGTTAGGCTTTTTGAAGTGTGTTCAGTGCAGCTGTCTTTGCGGGGAAAGGCAAGGAACAGGCATGTTATAGTCCGGCAGTACTTTGGTGTCCCCTCGTCACTCTTGAGTTCATGAATGACATTGAACAGATTCAGAAGCAGAATATTATGTTTAGTCTTATTTCTTTTAGCTTTTACTCGTATTTCATGTGAGAATGTACTAAGTACTAACTTGATTCCATTGTTTTTGGATGCAGGGAAAACCACTGCGAGATCGAGCGTCGGCGTCGGAACAAGATGACGGCGTACATCGCGGAGCTGAGTGACATGGTGCCCACCTGCTCCGCGCTGGCCCGCAAGCCCGACAAGCTCACCATCCTGCGCATGGCGGTGGCCCACATGAAGGCCCTCCGGGGTGAGTATTCTTCCTGGACTATGCTCTCTTTCTCTCTGTTCCTTTCAGTATATTTCTCCTGCCCTACAATTTCCTCCTACCAGCTTCTTCTTCAGTATAACATCGCCTTCTCCCTCCCCCCTTACTCCCTCCCTTCATCCTTCCCTCCCTTTACTTACGTATTCTTTCTTAAGCTTCTCAGTATAGATGTGTATTTTTACTTGCAATCTTCAACACTTCAATACAACATTTCTTTAAGGCTAGGGTGTGTTAGGTAGCTGACTGGTGGCGTCAGTCTGGCCCACTGTGAGGGTTGTCTCCAGGTATCTGTCCTGCGGCCGCTGCCAGTATATGTTGTTCACTTCTAGCCAGGTCCATGCATCCCTACACCAGCCAGTGTGCCCCAGGACCAGTAGGCCACCCAGTTATTAGTGCCACTCGCCTGTTGCACCTCTTAGTGCCACGCACGTGCATCATCATCACGTCATGGATGTTCACTGCCACTCACGTCCACTGCCACTCACCCACCCACCTGTACTCACGTGTCACGCCTGTACTCAGTGGTGTTCTGATCCTTAGGAAGTACAATGTTCAAAGCTGTGCCGGGGGAGGGAGGGAGGGAGGGAGGGATGGGTAAGGGATTGTGAGGCGTCACCTCATCCTTCCTGTCAAAACTTCAAGCTCTGTCATTGCCAATCTGTACCGCCGTGCCCAGCTTAGGATTAGCTTCCCGCTGCGAACCAATTCATCTCTGCATTTAGTAACAAAACATTCACAAACCATTTCACTAACCTAATGAACAAAAAGACCTCTCACCCATTGTTACATTCTATGCATACATACATACATACATACATACATACACACAAACTATGGAAATACTTTTGGAGTGGTAGTATCTTGATGGTGTCAAGTATACACGGTGTGAGCGAGGCTCCGGTGCTTCGTGATGTTCCCCCCGGCCAGGCTGCACCTGAGCGTCACGGCGCGGTGCCATGAAGCAGTGGGAGACTGAGAGATTCCAGTGTGAGACCAGAGATTCTCCATGGCGGGTTAGTGCATTCCCCATTGTTTGTTCAGAGTGAATAAGTGAGTGTGGTACACCGTGGGAGCCGAGAGCAGTGCGTGTGCCAGTGAAGGGCCGCGGGCAGAGTCAGATGAAGAACACTGCCCGGGCAGCTGTGTCGTGGTCGCCACTGGCCACGGACACTCCACTTTCTCAGGCCTGGCAGCCCTGCCTCCTCTCTCACAGTGCTTGCCTGCATCTCCTGTGACCTGCTTCAGCCTTCCACTGCTGCAGCCACACGATACTCTCCTCCTGCCTTCCTCAGACCTGCAGCAGCAAGCGCCACTGACTAACATTTACCTCAGTACTCGTAGAACAAAGCCTCGTGTTATTCCACATTTATGCGTCGCTTGGCAACACTTCATTTCCCCCAAGATGGCAAGCGCTATTGTTGCTTTTATCTCCCTCCGCCAGCTTATCCCTATTTTGGCGCCTGGGGGACTCATGGACCAACATTTACTCAGCCCTTTCCGATAACCAAGTGAGGCCAAAACCCAGCATATTGTTGTTCTCAAAAGCAGATCCGTTCAAACTAAACTGAAACGCTTACAACAATACAACAAACACATCGAGAGAATGACACGAATCTAGATACTGTTAAAAGATGCATTGTTTTAGTGTTGTGTTGCGAGGGGCTGCGATGGTGGTGGCTGCCACGGTCTGGGCGGGCTGGAACGGGCTGGGTGAGGCGGCGTGATTCTGGCTGCCTTCTCTCACTCTCGCCTCCCACGTAAGGGTTGGTGCGCCTGATACGGCCAGCGATGTCCATACATTATCATTACGTGGAATGCCTTTGTGGGGAAACTTCCAGTCGGTCGTGAACTTGAAATCTCGCCAGTAATGTGAACAAGTGATATGAATGATATTAAAGGAAACGTTTCGTAAAGTTTTATCTAGATACCCCTTGTAAGAGTCACTCGTTTTGTACTTTTATTTTTGTTATATTCCGTATTTTATCAAACAGAATACCACTTCGCGTGTATTTATGAAACTGAACGATCAAATCACATAAAGGCGGCGTCGTGAAGCCCGAGAAGGACGTGGACGAGGCCTGGTGGTCACGGGAAGCAATGTCCCTTAAGACTGAGGTTGGGATATAGTAGATGACGGTTTCTTTTGTCTTGTTTGAGGTTCGTGCCGGGGAGGAGCGGGTTAGGGGACTGGCCGCATCCCACCTGACTCCCTTGGATTCATCACCTCGCCAGTAATTACAAAGCAACACGCCCTTTGAGAAGCAGTTAGGTGATACGTGCATATTGAGTACTGAACAGACTACGGGAGTTGACTGTTGCTGCTAAACACAAGCCTGAGAAACAAAGTAAAGGTTAAGATCATATTCTGTTGGATAGTTTGTACTGCATTGGGGAAGAATAACTAATGTGATAGAGGGGAAAACACGCGGAATCATTGAATATTAACGAAGCGTACACGAAAACAGGTACACGGGTGGAAGTCCTGTGTTTATCCATCTGTCAAAAAGAAATACAAGGAAAAAACCCGCTGATCATACCACTTAAGGGGGAAAAAAATCATGGAAGGAATTTAAAAGTAAACTAATGATCCTGAGAGTTCAAGGACGCGTCACACCACACACCCGCCGTCATCCACCGTCATTCCATCACACCGGCAGTCACACCCACCGCCAGCCAGGCTCGAGGGTGACCGGAGAGCAGTTCTGTCTCCGCCACCCACCGTCTGCCCGTCTAGGTTAGGTTGAGTGCCAGCCACGATACCTTCTTATAGACGGATTCAAGTCACGCGTTTGGCATGAACACCTGCTGAATGAATCTCTCTCTCTCTCTCTCTCTCTCTCTCTCTCTCTCTCTCTCTCTCTCTCTCTCTCTCTCTCTCTCTCTCTCTCTCTCTCTCTCTCTCTCTGTGACGATGTATCTGTGAAGCAAAGCGATGGTTATATAATTGATATTCTAAACTTGTTCTCTTTTGCGAATATTAGTTTTTTCTTATTTTTATTATGATTTCCCTTAAGGCAGAGGACTCGAGGGCAAAATTTTAGAAGAGAAAATAGACTTCTTTATTTTTTGGGGGAATTATCTGTAATTTATTATATTTTCTTGACACTGTGAATACATTTTCTTCCCCTTTATTTTTCTATGTTTATATTACCATACTCCTGAACAGGTTTAAAAGAAATTAATGTTGTAATATTCTTTGAAGTTCATACCTGTCGCCAAATTATGTAGGATTTCAGCGACACGGCCGAGAAATTATATAGTAACACAAATTATTATACATTAGCTAAATTAATTGATGTACCAGCTTATAAAGTCACTGCATGTTGAGACAAGAATTTACATAACACATTTGCTCAGTTCAGATGTAAGTTGACGTGCATTGCTGAAGAGATGGATGCCTAGCGCGGCCCTTCCTCTTCTGGCCTGTAATAATTGTGTTGCTGCTGTTCAGTCTGGCTTGAGCAGGATGAGTCAATACGTGTTACATTCCATCGATAATAAGGTCACGAGATGGCAGGAACACACACACACACACACACACACACACACACACGGTCGAAATCTAACAGTTCATATGTTTTACTTTGCTTAAACTCTCAATTTCCTTGTTTTTTCGCTAAATTTTCGCTATTGGCAGTGGAAAATACTTGTAAACTTCCGGAGGTGGAGGCCATTGCTGTATGAACTATGAATCAGTGGCGTGTTTATCTCGAACCAGAGTAAGCGTGGTAGTGTAACAGTGCGTGCTGGATATCGTGTTCCTGAGTGTTATAATGAGTAAGATATCAATGTTCAGCCAGAGCCAGGGAAAACTTGAAACATTCCCTTATTAGGCGCAGCAGCACATCGCCTCCTCCTCGTTCCTCAATAACTAAATATCTTTCGCACCGACACGGATGTTGAGAAAGAAGTTGCCATCCTTCGGGTTCGCGTTAAGAGATAAGTAACGATTGGTCTTGCACCACGAAGCATGTCCCCGAGGTGGTGGCGGTGAGTGGAACCAATTCTAAGGAGGGAACACTCGGTTTTCAGGGAGTCCCGGGCCCGCGGTATCACTCCTTGCCTGCCTCTGTCTGTCCTCTCTCGTGTTTCATTGATCCTGTGCTTCCTTATTTAGTGGGGAAGAAATGGGCTAAAAAGAGAAAACACTGGCTAACTGTAACGGCCGCAGTGTTGCCCGGAGCTTGCTTCCTCTTAAGTAAATCGTGACTGGCACAGGGTGGTGCAGAAGGTTACGGCGTGGTGGTCACATGGCGCTAGATCATATCTGCGAGTGTTTTTGCTGAACATTTTATCATTTATTTGTATCTTGTGTTGGCTTGTACATATCGTTAGATAACTGTTGTGCTGTTTAGGGAGGGGTATCGTACAGTGTGTAGTTGTGGCTCAGTGGCACAAACTTCTTGTGCACACCTGTGCGCGGTCTCCCACTACCTGTGCTGCGATGCGAAGTGTAGCGCTGCGGACCAACTAATGAATTAATGTGTATTTAATCGTCATAGTCTTAACCTTTACAACTTTGTATTTCCACTTTGATTTGATTGTCTATTTAATGCAATGTCGTAATAATATTATGATGTCGCGCGGAAAAGAATGGTTTGTGTCGCCCACACTGCCGCTGCTGCCCGCCGTGTTTGCCGAGGCGATACTTAGTATTTTATTACTGTTATTACTGTCTATGAGTATCACACACACACACACACACACACACACACACACACACACACACACACACACACACACACACACACTAATAGTATATGAGCAAATGATAAGCTAAACCGATCTTGGTAATGCGTTAGATTTGTTATTTTTATTTATTTTCATGTAGAAGGGAGGCGGCTTAGGGCAACAAAAATAGGACGAAAAAGCTCACTGAAGTGCCGGTCCCTGGGAGAGTTCTGTTCCTGAAGAGTTACGTTAGAATGTTTGGAAGGGGCGGGTTGGTTTGCGTGTGGGAGTGAAGGAGGCTGTCCGTGCCGCTGCCCCTCCTTGGTTAGGGAGCGGCAGGCAGCAGAGGGCTGGCCACGCCACGCCACGCCGAGCCGTGCCCTGGAGCTGCCTCCGCTGGGTTCACCACTGCCAACACTTTTTTAACGCTTCAACATTTATTCATTACCGCTAACAAATACTTTTCAAGTAACAATGAAAATCAACATGGTGAAGCCAAGTCTTTTCTTCAGGCGCACAGTGTATCACCGCGGTAGATTGGCCATCACTCTATGGCGTCATAAAGTTTCATTGGAGCAGTTACATATCTTAGAACATGAGAGAATAAGGGAAGCTGTGAGGCCTACCTGTAGCAGCCCCTATATGAAATATACCTATCAGCTCATACCTGTTATCCTCTTGCCTTATGTATGAGGAGTAGGTACAGTACACCATTGTGTAGCTCACCATCACCACCACCACCATCATCATCATCAGCATTATCATCACCACTACTATACATGCACCATTGCAAAGATAGGAGGGAAATGCACCATAGAAGACACTAGTTACTTTGTAAATGTATTGATATACTAAATGTTATACACACCCAGACAATGTGGCCCCACGTGTTACTGGCAGTAACATTTAGTATAAACAAATTTCATTGTAGAGTGGTACTTACGGTACATATACGTATACTATTAAGTGCAGAAAATACTGTAATCATCTTTTCATGTTAATGTCATTTGAATGATCTTAGGAAAGCTAGTATCACATCTTGATGTGATTAATTTAGTGCACAAATACTTACTGAAGTCTTTTGAGGCAGACATTTTGATAAAACTGCACACTTTTTTCCACTCCTAGCACTAAAAGCAATGACGCAGCATGCAGATATCAGCAGATGCAATAACACATGATATGATTGCATAAAGTCCTAGGCATTAGAGTTGTAAGACATACCTCACTTAACTAGCATTTTCTGTGGTGCCCCGAGCATGACTGGAAGTGTGTTTTACAGGTATGGAGGTTACCAACGGCAGTGGAATGGGTAAGCAGTGGCCCCGTAGTGTGCATAGAGTGCTCCCTCATGGATTGGTTTGTCAGTCCTGCTTAACTGCTTATATTTCCACATATTCCTTGTTCCTCTCAAAGTGTGGGGACCTTTGTCAACTCTCCTCCCTTGCCCCCCTGTCCAGCTTCACTGTGTTCACTTGAGCCACAGGGCAGGCAGTATGTATGTGCATATCATCACTCTCCTCCATTCAGGTAGTTCTCTCTCTGGGACCAGTGCTTGCTTCATCAGGTAGACACATCATTACAGTTTAGTTCATTAAGGTATTTGTCTCTTGGTGCAGAACACTGAATACAAGTTTGCCAAATCAGACCATTGAGTGGGAGTACACTTTGTGCTAATCTTTTTTATTAGTTTTATTGGATTTATCTAGTTACATTTTCCCAAAAGTTTTATGAATTGCAACATTCGCTAAGAATAAAACCTTTAGTGCATTTTTTCCCTTAGAAATTGCACTAGATAAGTTGCATTCACATTCAGTATTATTTAGTGTTAATGTTAGCTGTCAGATGCTACATCAGTGCATTGTGTTGTGTGAATGGGTGTGGGAAATGGTAATGGTTTGTGTGCATGATAAAAGCCTGCATACTATGTATATTTATACCTTCATCATCTGTTTTCCCTTCAGGGTGTGGCTCTGTCCTACACACACACACACACACACACACACTTACACTGGCACTCAATGGAATTATACTTTTTTGGTGGTGGTACAAACAAATACACACACACAACACAATAGGCATTACCACACAGCTGAGCTCCTCTCTTCTGCCTCTGCTCTCAAGACTGTTGGCATGAGCCTCACTATAGAGGTGGTCTCGTGTTGGATGGGGCTCTGGTCCAGGACTTGTTGTCGGGGTGGTGGTGTTGCACGTGTGGCCGTGTTATCAGTGAAATGCCCTCACTTCTTTTGTCACTCGTATTCCTTCTACTTTTTTCCACTAAACTGGTTCTGCTCATATAACTGTCCTCTGTATTTAAGAGAACCTTTCCTTACTATGGATAACTTTGGCATGACTGAACGAGTTTGAAGTGTAACTCAGCAGCCTCTAGTCTGCAGATCATCTTGGTGCCATTTGCTCAGCTTTTGTAGTAGATCTTCATTAATAGTAGAAATGGGCTACACTTGTATATCAAGATTAAGTACAGAGAAATTATCTTACAATATATTCAGCCTTGTCCATGGCTGGAGACGGTGCCCAGCTCTGGTGGGGGGGATCAGGAAATGTAGAGATACAGGGGATGAAATTGAACAGGTGGTTCGGGAAGGGTAGAGGTGCCTGGGTGTGTGATGTGTGGTGTGGTATGCTTGTGTGGTGTGGTGTGGTGTGGTGTGATGGTGGTATTATGTCCTGTGGTATGGAATGGTGTGCTGTTAAAACTGGGCACAGGCAAGTGTTGTGACAGGGTAGTCAGATTCAACTGAGATTCATGTAGAGGTTAATTAAGGCATGTCTAACGTGAGTGGTCATATAGATTTCTTATGATTTCCAAAGCTGGGGTGGCACTAGTACACTACAAAGTATGAAAAATAGTCACATGTGACACATACACAGTTTGAAATGGTAATACGCTGTATGTTAGTGAGGGAGAGGGACAACTGAGGCTTCAATCAGATTCTCTTACTTCAGTGTTTGTTTTGTGTCATTTACAATATTAATATATTTTTTAAATAATAGTTATTTTTAAATTTGTTTCCTTTAAGTTGTACCACTCACTGAGCATGCTACATATTCTCCATTGTGATGTAAAAAGGTTGAAACATTAATTTCCTTTGGTTTCTATGGCTGTTTTATGCTTGCTAGATAAGGCTGTGGTTTGATTTTTCATAGTTAAAACACTGAAGCTCTCCTCTCTCAGTTCACTTCTCGGTGCATAATGTTTCAGGAAAGAAACCATGATAACGACATAAGAATAAATAGATAACAATGAATCTGTATTTATTCTTGTAGTTCATTTATTCATATCATTGTTGCTGTTATTGTATTCAGTTAGGCAGTTGTCCATAATGTATTACCTTGTGTGTAAAGATGTAGCTATTGATTGAAGTGTGTGATCTGTGATGAATAATTTGCTAAGCTTTCTGGAGTATTAACAATGGAAGTGGCAGTGAAATCACCCTGTTAATCCATGAGGCAAGACATTAAGTGATTAAAAGTGTATGTACTTCTCTAATATATCGCAGTTCACCTATGTAAGTGAAATATGAGGTGTGTGTGTGTGTGTGTGTGTGCGCGCGTTTGTGTTTGTGTTTGTGTGAGAGAATCATCATATTCATTCCGGCGTTTGCTTCAGGAACAGGAAACACCAATGCAGATGGCACCTACAAACCTTCCTTTCTCACTGACCAAGAGCTGAAGCACCTAATTCTTGAGGCTGCCGACGGCTTCCTCTTTGTGGTTGCCTGTGACACGGGGAGAATCATTTATGCCTCTGATTCAGTCACTCCAGTCCTTAATCAGCCACAGGTGAGAATCAGTAATCCAATTCATCAGTTCATCATGTGCTTTCTCTGGGTCCGTGAAGATCTAGGGATGCTTTATGATCTCAGTGATAATCTTCTCTCATACAAATAATGATGTACTGCAGAGTCATTCACGTTCCCAAAGGAGATACTATAGCAATAATTTAGTTTTCAGTGATATGTATTCATCCTCTAATACCATTTCAGAATTCAGGTCCAGCATTTCAATTGCAGTTATTCATCCTGAAACCAACACTGTTTTCAAGTGAGTGGTTCAGTTTCAGCATTTCAATGGCAGCTATTCATCTTCAAACCAACACCATTTCAGAGTGACTGGTTTGGGTCCAGCGTGTATGATCACGTTCACCCTGAGGACGTGGACAAGGTTCGGGAGCAGCTCAGCACACAGGAGCCAGCCAACCAGGGCCGCATCCTGGACCTCAAGACTGGCACCGTCAAAAAGGAGGGACACCAGTGTAAGTGTTCATCGGGTTCTTCAAAATATCTGATACATATATTGAAACTTTTTATTATTTGTATAATGTTGGCTTTATATGGGAATTTATGGGGCAAAGGAGACCCATCTTAATGTCCACCCTTTTGGGAACCATTACCCCGAGTGGAAACCCTACTTACTCTCGGACCATGGCCAGGATTTGAACCCGTGCGCCTAAAGACCCAGCGGCGTGTGTGTGTGTGTGTGTGTTTTCACTACAATGTGGTCCTTCCCTGCAGCATCGATGAGGCTGTGCATGGGGTCCAGGAGAGGGTTCATCTGCCGCATGAAGGTTGGCAGCGTCACACCAGAGAACATGAATTCTGGTCACTTGAACAGATTACGACAGAGAAACTCCTTAGGACCAGCAAATGATGGACACAATTATGCTGTTGTGCATTGTACAGGATATATTAAGAATTGGCCTCCAACTGGTGTCCAAGTAAGTTGAAAGTGTTCAGTTTTCTGAGGGTCATTTGTTGTGCCAGTGTGTCTCTTTATCAGAATACGACGGTATCACTGACTTACTCAATACAATAGACCTTCCTCATCTGATGTGATCTGCTGAATAATAAAATCAACATACAATACAGCACAGTACAGTATCAGTGTTGATTTATAAGCCATGTTAATGTCTTAGGGAAAGGCTTTGTTGAGACAAATTACCTTTATTTCTATCTGTGTTAGATGTGTTGTGTAGGTAAGTTGTTCCTTGCTCATGTGCCTTGTTTACTTGCGTAAAGATGGACCGAGGTGAGGAGGAGGCCCACGGAGCTTCTCATTGCTGTTTGGTGGCCATTGGACGCCTTCAAGTTACCTCAACCCCCAATACATCAGACCTCATGGGATCTAACTCTCAAAATGGTGAATAAACTATTACTTTCAGTTTAAGCTTTCTTTATTAGTTGATTCCATGTGTAATGCTGTTGTAGTTTCAGTATTAATTCAAAAGATGAAGCTAGTAATGTGTATGTATGACATTTACTGTGTTTGAGTTTGAGTTTTTATTTTGGTGCACTATACGTAAGCATTGTATTCTTGTAAAGAACTTGTGGTCCTTTATAATTCCTGCCTCTCTTTGATAAACCCAGATTGCAAATTTTTAAACACGCTAAATGTTTGCTTTTGTTTTCAGAGTTCATATCTCGTCATGCAATGGATGGAAAGTTCACCTTTGTTGACCAGCGTGTGATGACAGTGTTAGGATACTCTCCTCAGGAACTACTAGCCAAGCCTTGCTTTGATTTTTTTCATCCAGAAGATCAGACTCACATGAAAGAAAGCTTTGACCAAGGTAAGGAGAAACATTGTGTGAGTGCTTTTGTATATTTGCAGACCTATGTTTGAGAGACAGACATTATCTTTAGGCTGTTTTACTTATATATGTTTTCTTATCCCTTTTTCTAGTGTTGAAACTGAAAGGTCAGGTGATGTCTGTCATGTATCGGTTCCGAGGAAAGAACCGAGAGTGGGTGTGGCTCAGGACCTCAGCATTTGCCTTCCTCAACCCATACACAGATGACATTGAATACATTGTGTGTACAAATACTGCTGCAAAGTAAGTTTTTAATGGCAAATGTTGAAGATTCTACAGGTCATTAAAACAATAGGGTTTAGAATGCAATTTATATGTACTCAACAATATGGTGGTAAGGGATTTGTAAGCCATGAAGTATATATAGTACTGAAGTTTGTGGCTGAGATGAGCAATGGATATTCTTTTACATGTTTATTGTGCTTTTTATCTTTCTTCATTCTATTTTTGTGTATTTTAGTTTTTCATGGGATTTGAATGAGTAATTCTGAACAAGGTTTACATAAAAATGTTGTGGTCAAAGCTAAATATTTATAGTGTTCTTTCCATTGTCTTCATGGTCTTATTATTTTGTTGCAGGACAATACAGAGTGGAAGTGAAATGAGTGGCAGCATTTCAGAGCAGCAAGAAGTCAGTTCACTCAACACTCAGTATTCCACACATCAGCCGGGCCTCGAGTATTCTTTACAACGACAGCGTGAACTCTACCCCCACATGATTCAGTCTCACATTCACAGTAAGTTATCATTCTGTGTTTGCCAGATTTCATCAACTTCGTCTGTGTGGAACTTGTTAATGAACTAGTTTTAATGGTTATTTATATGAATCCATTGAAGGAATAACAATAACTGGCCTACCATTCATTATTTTAAGGAAGCAAGCACAAGCATGTAAAATGGTTTTGCTATCAGTAGATTTATTACTTCACACTTGAACATTGCATTCAGTAGAAATCTTTACACTTCATCATTTGTTGTTTTTTGTCCAGCAGGCACAGGAAGGCCAAGCAGTACTCAGGGAGTGTACAGTGGGTATGAGGCAGGTGCTTCCCCCTTGGCAAGCTTCTCCCCAAGCACTCCACAAGCAACCCCCCTCACCACCCAGGCATCCTCCAGCATCTCCCGCATCACCAAATCCTCCTCCCCTCCAACCACAGCACATCCTCCAACATGGACTAATGCCCATATAAGACAGGTTTGAACAATAAGGAGCTTCAGTCCATTGCTTCAGTAAAAGATTAAAATAATACAATTTCATCATGCCCCTGGTGGAACAGAGTCTGTATAGCTCTTACGTGAAGGTCCAGCGTCCTTACATGGCTGAATATCTTACTGTAGGTGGACATCAACACAATCTATTGCAATGTGGATGTACTTATTTTACATGTTGTATATCTTTTCCTTATTTGTGTTCCAGGGTGAGGGCTACAGCTACCCCAGCAACATGAGTCCTTCCCGCTCCCCATCTGCTCCTTCATACACACCCCTCAGCTCCACTGGACGCTCCCTCCCCTCATA
Source organism: Callinectes sapidus (assembly GCA_020233015.1). Lineage (NCBI taxonomy): Eukaryota > Metazoa > Arthropoda > Malacostraca > Decapoda > Portunidae > Callinectes > Callinectes sapidus. The sequence goes on from CM035204.1 coordinate 10,177,177, forward strand.
CACCTCAGCTGCTCCATCCTCTGGTAAGTCAGCAATTATGTACCAGACAGGGAAGAATGAGTGTATATATATATATATACATTTGCCCTTATTGAGCAAAGTTAATCCAATTGTTATGTCATATTAATAAATGATTACTGTTCATATTACATAAAAATAGCTGTGCATAAACACTCTCAAAAGTGCTAAGTTGAAAAAAAAGAGCTGATTAGGCTAGCTTTGCTCACAGTAGCTCATCACCAATCTTAGGAGGTTCAGGAATTCAAGTTAGTCCTCTCCGTCCTCAATTTTCATCCTGGATGTGCCACTGGTAAGAAAAAGGAGATAAGTGTATGGGAGATGGTTGGTTGTAAGCAAATATTAACAGACTGTATAAAGAAGTGGTAAGCTGTCTATTCTGTCACTTATATACATTTCCACAAACTCTGTGCTGCTTCTTAACATAGGTAAGAATCTTTTCCATTTAGAATAGAATGTTAACTTTGATATCCCTATGTTTTAAGAGTTTTCCTATAATTTCCTTGTACTCACAGCAGGCATGTGGCAGTACAGCAACCTTGGTGGGGAGAGTGGAAGCGTTGGCCCCTCCACCAGCTCAGTACACCCCAGTCCCGGCACAGGCCACCAGGCCGGGGCAGCGCCAGGCTCTCAGCCGGAGCTCACTGACATGCTGCAGATCCTCGACCAGTCTACCCCAGCAAATTTTGATGACTTGAATATGTTCGGCACAAATTTTGAATGAGCCATTTCTTATTGCATTATCATTGAATTAGTTATTTGTATTCAATGCCTGGCAAGCCTTAGTATTCAGTCTCAATGTATTTTGTTAAATCTCAACAAGTGCCTCTGCTACAACAGTGTCAGTTTCTTTACCATTTAGATGAAATAGATATTTTGTATATAGTCAATTATTTAAAGGTTGGTCATTGGTGAAAATAATGTTGGATTCTGGAACTTGCCTTAACAAGTAAATTTGTTACCAGCTGCTTTTAGTGGATGATGTTGCCTACTTGAGGTGAGTTTCAGAAGTTAAGAAACATTGGTGCTGGATGATGGAGGTTAGTGAAGATTTAACTTTAGGTAAGCCAGGTCTTAGTGCTCCACACAACCCTTAGCTTGTAATCAAGCTTCTTACATTATCTTGTGTGGGGTGCCTCAGATACATGCCAATCTGTAATTGCTGCAGCAATTCAACACAAGTCATGTGTGGGCGACGCCATACTGTTGTAGTTCAGCGTTTTGAGCGTTGCTGTAAGACAAGGGTATGATATGTTGTGCTGATAATCAAATCACAGTTTGCAGTTAGGCTGTTTGTTTGCTGGTAATCAAAGTATTACGTCCTTCATAGTTGTTACTCTTGGAGTCCCTTAAAGGGAGCTTATGACTGAATTATTTTTACATGCTGTACTATATCTTAAGAATTTTTATCACACTGTATATTTATGCACAATTTCAAAATCTGTAGCTCAAGCACATGTCCAGGAATATTATGTATTTTAATGAAGAAAATGTCAGTGTCATGCTGTTCTCATTTCTTTATTGTTATTATTATTATTATTATTATTATTATTATTATTATTATTATTATTATTATTATTATTATTATTGGTAGTATTGCTAGTATTTTAAGGGTTTCAATTTTTTTTTGACCTTCATAAATATTTCATTTAATTATTATTATATTTATCTTTATTTTTCATTTTTTTCCAAATGCCACAGTGCATATACAGGGAATTCTCAGAACTCAGGCTTAAATGTCTTTGTCCATAAATTTCTTTCCTTTATGTTGTATTAGACTTTTGATTATTTCTTATATGATTTAATTCCAGTCATTAGTTGATGATGCAGTTTGGTGTATGAATGACAGCACAGCCTTCACCTGCTCTGCTCACCAGCACTGCCAACAATGGCCAGTAAATGCCTTGAGTAGTGCAGGTGGAGAAAGTGAAGCAAGAGAAGTGTGATGAGTGGTGTTGGTGTGTGTGTACCTGTACTGGTCAGTACTTTGTTCACCACTGCAAAGGAAAATCATGGACGAAAAGGGTTATGTCTACTAATTATTTGATATTTTTAGAGTCATTTGGTAAAATTATGGACTTAGTTGTATGTGTGAAATGAATGAATAATCTGTATATTGCAACATGATGTGCAAGATTTGAATGCAATACTTCATATAATTCAAATTTTTGTTGGTTTTCATTTCAAGTATTGCTACAATTATATTCATTTGTTTATGTATTTTCATTTTTTCATTATTGACTTGTGTATGATATATTTTACATGTTTATTGACTGAACCAGGGTTTTGGGCACTAACATAATTCTTCATTAGAAGATGGTTACTGGATCATAAACAGTTTCTTTGTATTTGTAGTTTAGATGTTCAGTAATATGCTCTGTTAGTTAGGTCTTGTAGCTGTAAATTTAACTGTTGTAGTACTTTCATGGGTAAATAGCCATTTTTTAAATGGCTTACCAAGCAGTCAGGTTATGATTGTTTGGCATGTACAATGAGTGTGTAATATATATACATATATATATATTTTGTCCTCATGATGTCAGTACAAGGTATCTCAGTGGTCTGAGAGGATTTTGCACGGCTGGTGTCTTGCCGCCAGTGTTTAATTTATATAGACATATCATTCATAGCTAGAGGGATGTAAGTGACTTAAGGCTCATTATGTAATATTTCTTCTCATATAAGTCACTTTTTTATTGAAAATTTGTTGAATATTTTAGAAATTATTTGAGACTAATACATATTAAGATAGCTTTCCTTTTTAGAAAAGAAGTTCAAAGTTTCATTTTGTTACGGGCTCAGGAACAGATATTGAAGTCAGAAGTAATCTTCACCTAGTTTGTAATTAATTAGCATGAGTGGGTGATTGAAAATTTTAATTGTATTTGGGGAATTAAACTTTGGATGCATCTTTGATGTGATTCATTGGCAAAGGAAGCCACTCACACTGACATCTATGATAAAAAGTTTAAAAAGTATCATTCAGTATTATATCAACTGCATTTTATTAATTTCTGATTAACATTTTCCATATACTGAATTGTAAATACTATTTGTAAATTATTACAGTGTATTTACTCAATTGAAACTGAAAGTAGGGTGAAACCTCCAAAAACATAACATTACGGGATGAGATCATGAAAATTGGTAATTACACGAGTTGCACCATTGTCAAGAAATCAATAGTAATATTTACAATGCCTTAGTCAGTTACAACCACCTCTCAGCTTATTCATTATCACAAGACAACACTCAACCCTGCTGTCCTCCACTATGAAGTCACTGCCCTAAGGGAACGAGAGCAAATAATGATTAGGCTTCACCATTTGTCCTGGTGGAAGGACAGGGAGGAGGGTTGGGATCCATCACACCTTATCTTGTGCCACAAGGAGTTGCCAATGCTTCTGTTTATGAGTTGAAACCTCTCCCCATTGTATTCCAAACATATATAATGGGAGTTGTTCAGACATTCAGTACAGGGAAGTGGATGGGAATTTCTTTAGGTCAGTATGTCAGACTCTGCTAATGCTGTACTGGTGAACAGGTACAAAGTTCTACATTTTCCTGTGTGTACTGATTTATCAATACCGAGTTGAAACTATCTATAAATGGGTTTTATAATTAGTAATACAAGTAATGCCGAATTGTTTCGGAAGATGCAGTCTGATAGATACCGTAATGAGTGCGTCTGTTGTGTGAGTTGATTGTCTATTGAAGGAAAATTACCCTATGGAATTTGAGCTTCACTTTCCCAAAGCTTGGCAATCCATGAGTCACTTGATTTAATACTTGAAATCTTTGAATATCTGTTACTGAGCTTAAAGTTAAAAAGTTAACCAGTTGTATATATTTTTTTCTAATTGAAGAATTGATAATAGTAATGGGAAACATCATGTGATAAATAATTTTTGCAAGAGTCATCTGACTTCCCTTTGGCATTTTCTGTAGATTTAGAAGAACAAGACTGATTTGCAGTGCTGCAGCATTAGTCTTTAATGTATGTATGCAGAAGTAGGGTGGATTGAATTTTCCAGTGATAAATTCCCATGTGTACAATTAAAAATTTATATATATGGAAGAAAGACCTGTAAATAGGAAAGGAAACTTTTCCATATTTTTAGTTGACGTAGAAACACGAACCAATAATATTTTTTGGTGGTAGTGCAGATTATCAGTCCAATGGTGTGGATGACAGAAGTGGTGGGCAATGCTGTACTGAATGGAATCACTGTAGTGTGTGCTGCTGGTTGATTCTGACCACGTGTTAATATAGATACCGTCTCGGAAAAGAAGTATTCAGCAGATTAAGTTACTTTTGTTTAAGCCAATATTTGTTCCCCTCTCTATGGGGCAACAGTGTTGAATAGTTTTTTCAGTGGCCATATTAATGTAAGTTCAAGATTATGTTGTGGGACGTTGAATGGAGGCTGCAAGTGACCCGGGGCCACCACGGCCTCTCGGGTGCTTCACCAGTGCAATACTTACTGTGGCAGTCAAACCAATGTCAAGTTGCTATCATATCAATGTAACAACAAGGATTTGTTTATTAGTTTGATTGTATCACACAACATTTAGTGGATATCATGCATTTGAAACCTTGCTTGTAGTTTCCCCACAACTATGAGTAAGTACTTTTCTATGATTTTCTTACCTCTTTTTTTAAATGTGTTTAAAACATTGTCCAAAATACACTGGTCTCTCATAAATGCATATCTGTAGGTATAGTTTAGGAGAGTTTGTGTCATCACCATTGTTATTATTATTTTGTTTTGTTCATTTTCTTATCCATTCCCTACATGTGAACAATGAATACAGTATTGGAAGAATACAAGCCCAGATTCTCATTATTATTACATGTGCACACACATTATGGTACCGATGATGTTCAAATGATTTGTTAGACATTAAAGATTGTGAACGGCTTGCTGCATCCATTCACAAACATTACTGAAAGTCATGAGGATGAGAGGTAGTCTACATTTTGTGCAGGTGTTTAGGACAATTGATATGCAGTTGTATTTCCACCAAAACTGTTACAAACATGTAAGTAAATACATAAGTATGTATGGTCACGTGTGCCTACCTGATCTATTTATACTGCAATCGAGTTGATTCTCATTTCAGAATGTGAAATGTCCACATTTTTTTAAGAGGGAAGGTTTTGAAAAATCACAAAATCAAATGGTAATAGCCTCCGGGTATTGCTTTTGGATTAAGTTGTTTCCTGTTTCACAGGACATCCCTCACTGATGCAGTGCCGTGAGTTTGTAATGTTGTGTGCACATGTGTGTATTACATATGAACCAATATTCCCATGGGCAAGATTGCATCCAAAGGTGGTCAGTTGGAAGGGTATGAAAAGGTGCCTTGGTAAAAGATTCTGTCAGAAATTAATGGCCCATATTATATGGCTTAGATAAAGCAGAAGAAAGTAAAAGTGTTGGAAGACAGAATAACTGGGCTGGCGTCTGGCAAGATGAAAGTATTGTACAACATATTTTCAGCCGTGTGATTACATGCACTTGGCTGCCTTGCCTCACTGCACGCCCACATCTGGATACTCTGAACTTCAAGACAACAAATTTTTTAAAACCGTCTATCTGTATGCATTAAGCTGAATTCTTGATAAGAGATCTTTACAAATTGAGCTTTTGAAGATTTGATTTGATTTTTACTCCTTATGAAAAATGTGTATTCTTGAGTGATCATAGTGCAGGCCCAAACGTAACCCTTCCTTCACGGGAAGCTTCATTTTGAAATTTGCCAAAGATTTTTTCTTAGAACCCAACACTGAAATTTATGAGTGACCAGCGTATGTGAATTTTTTTTATGTACCCACCTTAAGATGCTTGTTTATACAATATACAAATGCTTATTGTAAGTTTTTTCTTTATTAAGCTAGCATTTTATATTTTATAAACACTGTGCCTTGGGCTGGTGTGGCATTGTGAGATTCACTGCAATTCCTCATTCAAAAGAACCATTATTGCAATTCAGTTTTGTATTGTGCTGTTTATACGTATGATGCATTTTGAGTTAACCTTAACTGTGTTGGCAGAACCTCATGGGATGCTCAATTACAGCTGGCTGTTTGTCAGGCTCTCCCCAGCTGCTTCATGACCTCCCAGAAAACCTAGATGGGAAGGAGAGCTTCTCCACATCAGTGTGACTGAGTGAGGCAAGTTCAGTTGTATTTTGGAATCAGTTCAGTTCTAAATTCTTTTCATATTCTAAAATCAGTGCATTTATGTGTACATATTGTGTGGATATCTTAATTCGTAGTGATTCTTGCAAATTTTTAAGTTTTGGTTTATTGCTCTAAAGATTATAGTGTTTTTTTAATCTTTAGAAAGAAAAGTCTGTCATAGAGGTATTGAATTAATTCGTTTATACATTTATGAGTTTTTTGGACAATTTTGATGTGATTGACGATTTGGAAATTGCGAAGATACTACTACTACTATTGATTATTGGTGTATTTACAAAGCAGGACAGAGTACATCAGGTTTTCTTGAAGCCATGAAGGTTGCTGTTGGGCTAACATGGTTGTAGGTTGGGGAATTCACCTGTTCTGTTTGTGTAAATATTGGTTTTCAATGACAGTTTGAAACATAAGTGCAATGTATTGTAGAAGAATTATTTAAGTACATATAGAGGTAGCAGTATTAGTGTATGCTATTTTAATATAAGCTAATGTAAAATAATTGCATTTGCAAATGGAGGACAGGTGAACTCATGAAATATTTGTCTCATGTTGACTCATTATCTAGTACTACTTCTAATAACTTAAACTTATTGAACTTATGTATAATACTGACATATAAGTGAAATAATATGTGTTTTATTTTTTATACTTTAGTTGACCACCATTGGGTTCTTAGATACTAAGATTACACATTTGAAACTCACATGGGACTGAGGATTTAGGAGGAGGAGGAGGAGGAGGAGGAATGGGACAGTGTATGTTTCTACTCCAACATTTGCTCTTAAACCTTAGACCAAGCAGACTTAATTTTGACTCGGATCATTACATCATTTAAAACAATGCTAGATTCATAGATTAGCTTACTGTGGTAACTTGCACACACATACATTGAATATTTGTAAATAAAGCTAGTTGTTATAGCTCTATATCAATCTCCATGATCCATAATCTGTACTATACCACACGAGGTAAGTTTGGCACACTTCAAATACACAATGAACACAAAGGAAGCACAAAAATCAAGTGCTGTATCTACTCCAGGTGAAGAAAACACACATCATAGGCCACTCACTGTACTACAGCTGCTGAGTTCATAAGGAATTTAGTGCTAGATTGGAAAGGCATGTGGTACTTTGCATTAAACTGCATCATTATGTACTTGTAGATAAAACCACTCGTTAAGTTCCAATATTAATCTCCTCACGTAGTGTGCAGTTCCTCTGCCACATGAGGTGAGGTGTTACATTGTAGCCTACATGAGCAGAACTACCACCAGAGGAATCGGGTTTGCAGTGTAGCAGTGAATGCTGTACCAGGAAGCATGGGAAGCATCACACCGAGTAAACTCCAACTTGTTCATAGGTCATATGAGTAAAGAGGAATGGAAGACAATGCGCATACGGTAAATGAAAGAATGGTAATCCTATATATAGAGAGTTTGTAGGCAGAGGTGAGGTTAGCATCAGTGAGTGCCTGGCAGTATTATTACATGGATGCATGGATTATCAAGAATTTTTATCTGTCTAATGGTAATCATTCTAAACCTCAGAAGAGCAGCCATCATATCAGCTGGTATCTTATCAGTAACTGTGTGATGTCCTCCTAAATGTGTCTCTTTGGGTGGCAAGGTGGTCTACCACCAGATTCCTGCTGTAAGGCAGCCACTGCTGTAAAACTTTAAACAATGATGCTACTCGGGGTCAAGCATCCTCTCGCTAATTAACCTTTGTTAGTTTTGTATTGATGACTGCCCTTCATTGAGCAACATCAGGCAACGGTTCATTGTACAAGAACACTCCAGACAAATGTATTTCTCTTCTTTACTGACACTAGAATGTCCATCTCTTGCACGGTGGATCTTCCTGGATTGTCCTTTCGATAAATCCCAATCAGAAATTACGTTTAATTTTGAATAAATCTTTTTCAACAAGCGGGGGGGTTATGTGCTCTCTCTCTCTCTCTCTCTCTCTCTCTCTCTTGGCGTTGGTTCTGTTTAGGAACTTTATCCATCTTCACGGTGTTTGCCTTTGATACGCAAGAAACAAGTGTATCGGTGTCAAGTAGATGTGTTTGCCCGCACATAGTAAGTATTTGCTGTAAATCAATAGGCACAATGAATGATAAGTATTCAGACTTTAGCCGTTTTCAGTGGCACTTTGCGGAAGGCGTACGGTTTCAAGGTGAACGCCTATGAAGCAGCAGGTGTCCACTGAAAACGATAGTAATACTGCCAGGCGACTCTAGCTCATTACCCGCCAGAGATCACGCAGCGCTGAGACATTCTTATTTCACCACACTAGTACGGATCTGAGGCAATCTAGACCCGAACACTGACGAACGCCCTCGGGAAAGAAAGGAGGGGCGAACAAAAAATGCCACTGAAAACTCCATTTTATTTGTGTCACATGCAATGAGAATCAAATATTAGAGTAATGTGAAAAAAATATATTCTTATTGGAAAAAAGTCCCTTCATTGCATTAACGACTCTTGTTATTGCTTATTAAGTGATGTGGTCCCTAACGTTAATATAGCAGTGCCCGCCCCGGTCGCCATTGTGGTGGCCGAGTCACTCCCTCACCCTTCACCTCTCAACCACTTCTTGCCTGGCCCGCCCCGCCCCTCACAACACCTGCCCCCCCAAACTTGGCCTTTCGTTGCAAAGCGGCGTTCATTTTGCATCTTCCTTTTTTCTCCCCCTCTCCCTCTGTCCCTCTGGCCTTTCCTTTGTCCCCGCATCCTTCTCGCCCCCTTCCTCCATCTTGCCAGGCTGCTGATCGTTTTGCACGGGATTATTTTTCTTTTTTTCCCTGCCGTATTGCTCAACGGCCTCAGGGATTGTGGGTCTGTTGCAGCCTGTTGTGTCGGGCGGCCCATCACGGTCTTCCTTTCTGCCCCCCCCCCCCCCCCCCTTCCCCCCTCACCTCCGCTTCACTGCCCACTACTCGCCAAACCACCGTCACTCATCACTCCTAACACTGCCCTCCACTTATGGACGATGTCGTATTTTTGAAAGTATTTTTTAACTTAAGATATGCCTTTGAAGAGTGGTCACTTGAAACGAAAATGGCGGAGAGGGACCTGAATGAGATATGATGGCTTGGAGCGGTGCCCCGGTGGCTGCCAAACACTGAGGCGACTGATCAATCCCACGAGTGATGGACAGGCGGCTGAGACTCTGCGGGTCTGGCTTTGCCGTCTCGCAACAATGTGCAACAATAGATTTTTTTCCCTTTCCTATAGCTTCAGTTAACCACCATGACGAGGAACGTTGACAGATAAAGGAGAGATACAAATTGTCAGTCCCGCGTTGGGAAGAGTGAGGGCATTCGCTCTGGAAGAACAAACAACCCAACAAGAATGGCTATTGTGTTTGGTTGAAGCCACCTCTCCTGTACGGCGGCTACCTTGACACCGGTAATCAGCCTCTCTTCACACTTGTTCGTTGAAGGGACACTCTCTTGTAGTCATGGCAAAAAAGTCAACTGAAAATACTCCCAAAGCCAACAAAAAAATTTAACAATAATGAAAGCAGTACGGGAAAACCACGGGACATTAATATGGAAGTGAGCGAGGACAAGTTACTACATAGAACGCATCCAGAACAAGATATTGCAAAACCCAAGATAGATAGCGATGCATTAACATTATCACTTCATGAGTGGGATGGGGGCTGGGTGGCAGAGATGGTTAAGGCCTGGGTTCGAATCCTTGCCAAACCTAGTTCCCCAGTGGGAGATGTAGCGCTCTCCCGTTAACCCTGTAGTGCCATATGACCTAAGCTGTTGCGGCACCTAATGGAATTATTTCCATTTCATGAGTGAGATCTTATGAACACACGTATGACAGTCCCTGGACATTAAAACAGTCTTCACAAAGCAGGAACATTTATGAGTATCAAAGAGTGTTACGAAGCACTGTCAAGTAACAAAACCAGTAAATGAAAACTGCACTTCCTTTAACTGCAAGAACCTATGAAAAAAGGGAAGCTGCAAGAAGTTAGCAGGTCTTGACGTGGCACTTCCTGTACGAAACATCACCATTTATATATGCATCTAATCATCTTTTGAAGCTAAAGAATGACTCATTACTAACGACCTGATTACTGAAAAGCTTTGAAACTCGAGAAACAAGATTCACGGTAGTAAAGCTGTGAATCCTGTTGATGGTAGGGAAAACAGCCCTTGTGTGTGTGTGTGTGTGTGTGTGTGTGTGAGAGAGAGAGAGAGAGAGAGAGAGAGAGAGAGAGAGAGAGAGAGAGAGAGAGAGAGAGAGAGAGAGAGAGAGAGAGAGAGAGAGCGGGGGGGGGAGGGGGGGAGGTGTTATATAGTACAAAAGTAAGGTGAAATGATGACCAAGAATCACATGATACATCCTACTTTCAACGCCTATTCAAAGCAAGGATGCCCTGGAACAGACGCACATTGGGCAGAAAAAATAAGAAGAATCAGGGCAGTACGAAGTTCCGAGATTGAATTGTGTGTTGTGTGTGTGTGCATAGACGCTAACACTACGCCGTCCCCCTCCTGAACCGAAGCTTTGAGCAGGGCCCGAGAAGACTGCCTTATTAGAAGGAAACACTCTGCATATTCTCAGCCATCATGGTTGTAAGAAGCAATGAAATGACGCAAAAAATACAGCCCCGCAGCATCCCCTTCCGGATAAAAACGCGGTGGTGGGGTGCGGTGAATGGCCGGACCCGCTGCAACAGTTTCCTTTACAGAGGCAGGTAGTCGAGAGGCCCTGTTGGCTCCCGCTCCTGCCTTGCCCGCCGCTGCTAGGTGTTGCAAATCACTGTGCAGCATTGTAGCGGCCACAGGCACGCTTAATGCAGAGGTGTTATTACTGATCTGTATTGCGCTTGTATTGTTAATGTGCTAGAGTGGTTGGTAGAGTAAGCAGTGAGTGTGACGCACGTAAAGGCTGCTGAAATACCGTGTTGATTTAGTATTGATGAATTGCCAGACGGATAGAGGAGGCTGGTGGTGGAGCGCTGGGAGTCAGGGACTGGACAGTCAGGAGTTAGTGAGTCTGCAGGATGCACAGCTTGATAGATGAGCTGAAACTGCTTTTGCATTATCATAGTAATAAAATCCTAATGTACTGGCAAGCCGTCAAGGGACACAGTCTGGGGTGGTGGTGAAGGGTTACCGGCCAGGGAGGTCGAGTAAAAAAAATAGATGGGCATAAAAACTATGGTCCTGCGAAGGGAAAAAAGTGAAGGCAAGGGTCCGGAGTGAATGGTGGCGGCCAGTGTAGCCTCGGCCGGAGACCGCCCCAGGTACTTGCCTCGCCCCAACTCTATGTACTCGCCGTAAAAATGTTGCACGGTCATTGCAAGCTCGTGTGCAACACATTGTGTGGTCGCGTGATGGCTTCTTGTTGAAGTGGTAAAAAGGTCAAGCTGCACGCGCTGCGAGGCAGAAGGTCACTCTAAGCCCATGTCTGCCTTCTGGCGAGGCTCGTGACCTGCGGATGCTACATTGTTTGTTGCACGAGCACCTACTGCACTATGGAGGAGGTCCACAGGGTCTCGGATACTGCGTATCATGCCAGGCCAAGCACCTTGATGGCACAGAAAGTCTGCTTACACTCTGGGGTCGTCTTGTCCCAAGGTTCAGTAGGCCAAGAGAGCCATGGTTGTCGCCACGCATACCATGCTTGCTCACTTCAATGAATCTCTGCTTCACGTATAACACAAAGCAGCGTAAAGCTTCATCCAGGTTACTCATGTACTGAAGCTTGGACTCACACATCCTGCCAGTGAACTCTTTATACATAAACTTGGCATCGCTGTCCCCAGTGAGGCACACATGCCTTGGAGAGACTTCTCGCAACTGGCAACTGTGTACAGTGAGTGAGGACCACTAAGCAGCACCCGCCAGTGGGGTACAAGACGAGTGAAAAGGTGGCGGAGGGGCTGTGCATAGATGGTGAGAACTGAAAGTAATAAGAATAGGTGAATGACGGCCGGGAGGCAAGGATGGTCATGGGAGGGAGGGGGTAGTGGCCGGAAAACTTGAGGCCTTGCATTCTAACGAGCTACACACCGAGTACTAGACCAAAGCTTGTATAAGTTATGAACATGCAGCAGCAGCAGCAGCAGCAGCAGCAGCACAGGGAAAATTTACAAAAGAAAATGGGTCACTATGCTTACCCCTGCCACCCAAGCCTGGCCTCGGCGTGGCTGCCTGCCCCTCTTCACATTAGTTCTCGCTGACTAAATTGACGCTGCTGGTGGGCACATTTCTCTTTGTGTTTAGTTTTTTAGAGGAAATAATGAATAAATAGAACAGTATTTAGGATTTAAAATTTCATTTATATTTTGTGTCTTTTTGAATAGAAACATAAGTAACGTGTGCAATAAAATACAGCTGCGGAAACATTCAGACCTGGCCTGCCTGTTTTTCCTAAACAAAATAATGATTTAATTGGTATTTAATTCCTTTCCTGTTCCGTTGGTCTCGCGAGAGAGACTTGTCGAGTGGCAGTGGCAGTGGCGGTGGCGGTGGCGGTGGCTTCTGTTATGGCGGTATAGGAAGGGAAGGAAGGGGTCCGAGGCAAGCTCGCATCCTCCTTCCCTCAGTGGACCCATAAAAACCATGGTGAGCCGCGCAGTTGAAAGACTGAGCCCCCTTGCCGCCGCCCCTCTGACTCGCCAGGTACCGGGCACCCCGCCCAGATGCTCTCCTTGAGAAGAAAAAACCTTGCACACTCTTTGCAAGCTCACGTGCAACATTATGTATGGGTGGAGGGAGGCGCGTGGGGGAGCGTTCTTGGCAACGATTCGTTGCAGCACGAGCCCTTGAGCTGTTTTTTCTTTGGTTTTTATCTCGGAGGAGGCGCTTGGCGCGGGCCGGAATGTTGCACGGTCCACCATCTTGCACAAGAGTTCACTGGGCGTTAAGACCCTTCAAGAGTGTTCCAGGCTGAGGCTGAGGCTTGCCTGGTGGCTCTCCCTGCCTTAACCATTCGTTTGTGGACAAACTTGAAACTTCTTGTGTGTGTGTGTGTGTGTGTGTGTGTGTGTGTGTGTGTGTGTGTGTGTGTGTGTGTGAATGATTTAGCCTATATCATTATTTCCTCCTTTACCTTCTCATTCCGCTGACCAGTAAACATAGTACAAAATAGACATTAATGACATCATTATCAAAACGCTTGGCTCTCATGTGGGAATTATTTATGATTATATGGCCCTTATTCTCAAACACTTTCTGTGCTTCACCTCCAAATGACATTATTTAGATTTACACGAGCTTTAAGGTGTTCTCATGGTTCTAGAGACAGACTGAGAAGATTTCTACATTATTAACTGAAGAAACGCTCTTGAAAATCCTGCTAATCATCTCTGTGGGTTTGAAAATAGTCGTGGTGAGAGAGCAAAACGTTTCTGAATACGGATGTATGTCTTAGTGGGAATTTGGTGGGCAACGCGTTTGAGACAAGTCATGTACTGCACCGATGAGTGAGGAAAGAGTGACCACAGATAGAGTATTGTCCTCAACCTTTGACCTTTGAACTTGTGGCATTATTTGTAAACTTATAACAACCTGAGAACTTGTGGCCTGTGACCTGTGGGATTAAGACGTGACCCATGCACTTGTAAATGCGTAATTTTTCTGAACTTGTTATGGATCTAGGAATTAGTGAACTAGTGGCGTGTGTATGTGTGTACTGGTGTAGGGTGTACCAGAGTGTCAGGCCCTGTGCCTCTCTTATCATGCCTAAGCCTAACATTCATGGGGCTTACCAAACATTTAAGGTCGTGTGGATATATGACGAGCATTTTCTCTCCACAGATTACGTCACCAACCCGTGGGCTGTCCTGGTGGAGAGACAGTGATGGGAAAACAAACTCAAGCAAATATGCAGCAAACTCAAGGGGTGGGTGAGTGTTGCCTTTCATTTCAGTATTTCCTTTGTTTTCCTTAGTGTTTGTTTTTCAGAATTTATCGAGTGTGCATTGACCTCATTAATTTCGTGTATCTATGTGGAAGGAAGATGTATGGTGATGCCTTGTGTAATCTCATATTGTATCCATTCACTAACAATGCAGTACAAGGAACACTTACCATGAATAGTGTTTCTACGAGTGTTACAGTCTCTCAAACCTTCATACTTTTGGGAATGAATGAATGGATGGTGTTAATATTACTTATTAGACTTTGGCAGTGGGCTGAGCGGGAGGTAAACTCTGGGATCACACATGCCAGCTAATTTGGACATGTGATTATGATTACGTTTTATAACCCTGAGGTTCTTGACACCTGCCGCAGCTGGCTATTAAGTTTGGTTGTCTCTAGCCGAGGAACTTAATGTGATTGTTCTTTTTGGCGTTCAGTTTTCTTCCTCGTTTTGTCAGTTCAAGTTGTTAGGCTTTGTAAGATTGTAAGACTGTCAGCGGATCAGAGACGGTAAGATTACTAATGCAGGATAAAGCAAACCCTTCTCAGTAAGTGTGTATGAGTGTATGAGTGTTCGTGCTGAAAGTTACTCTTTCTTCTGACTGACCACGAGTGTTCCATGGGTGTTTGATTATTGAAAAGGATAAAACGCTCGCTCACTTGACCTTTTGAGATGATAATGAAAACTTTACTTTATTCAGAAGTTCCTGGCTGAATGTTGCACTAATTCTTAAACCTGAAAGGAAAGTAACAAAGTAAAGCAATTTCACAGTAAGAATCAGCGTTTACCATTCGTACGGTCGTTGTGGTTATCAAGTATGCAGTCAATTAAAGGTTAAATTACAACTTAAACGGCATAGGTAGACATCTCGTGCCGCCCATGAAGGAGTGATGATTGGAGGGCTTGGCAAGGCGAGGTTCCTTATGGGTTTGGTGGCGTGTGGTGGGTGGTGATTGATGGTAAGGCTGTCGTGGTGCTGTGGCTGGTGGCGTGGGTGGATATGGTGTTGACCTTGAGTGCCGCTGTTCTTTTTATCCTCCCTACCACCATTGCAGGCCGTGCATGAAAACAGTATCCTAACTTACCTTCGATACGCTGATCTCATAAGTCGGGAAATTTTTAGAGCATATTAACTAGAAAAAGACGCAATATTTAGCAGCGAAGCGATGATTTTTTTTTAGAAGACTGCACCCATTGTCCCTTATCGTGCATCTACGTTGCGCCTGTGTATCGCCGTTAGGCCTAACACGCGAGAGGCCAGATAAGAGCATAGCGGTCGTTTGGATATATGACAAGCCTGTTGCCGCTTATCAGTGTGCTGCCAGCCGGGACCTCTCCTACAGACTGTGTGTAGGTGTATTGTCCTTCGTAAAAAAGTCGTAATAGGTGTTCTCAAGGAGTAAACATTGGCAGCAGACGAGGATGAGACGAGTGAGTATCGCTAGTGATAAGTCTGTTCTCGATAATCAATCACAACACTGCTACACCTGAACAGTCAGTCACCAGTGCACTCATCCATTCCCCGATGCATCACCATTCCTACATCATACACGCTCAACATCACCAATTCAGACGCACAAGTCATTAGCAACATTTCAGAGTAAGTAGCCAGTCTCAGGATAAGTGGAGGGTGTGGCTGCCGCTGCCCTGGTGGACACGGCGACAGTAAAGCAAGTGGAATGAAATTAAAATGTCGGCGATGATGGATTCCGCGCTGAGCCGAGTGGGTTGTGGTGCGTGTGATGGCGGGTGGGCGTGTTGACGGAGTGGAGTGTGTGTAGTGGGCGTGGTGGGCGTGGTGGGCGGGATGTCATACGGGTGTGGTGAGCAGAGAAGTTTGAGTAAGGAAGGCGTGTTGTATTAATGGTTAAATATCAACTAATCAAATACCAGCTACTGTTCATTAGGTTTTTAATAGAAGCACTACTTGCAGATAGTCGATAAAATATGAGTAGTAGTAGTAGTAGTAGTAGTAGTAGTAGTAGTGGTGGTGGTGGTGGTGGTGGTGGTGGTGGTGGTGGTAACTGCTGCTTTCTGTGGTGGCGGCGAGCTAATGGAGTTTGTGGTTTGGTGTATTTCAGGATCAATAAAGACACGGGAAAAGGTAGAAGAAAAGTATGCATATCCACACACACACACACACACACACACACACACACACACACACACACACACACACACACACACACACACACACACACACACATGAGTATTAGCGAAAATTTATGTTAGTCCAACAGATTAATATAAATTACACCCCAATTATTTATGCTATACATCAGACACACAGTTATATAATTTCCTCATTTATATTCTCCGTATCACTAATTATTTGCTTTCTTAATTAATGAAATGAGGAAAATTAAACATGAACATTTCTATCAGTACAAATTCAGTACATAGTTTGAAAATTAACACTCCTCTCTGTATTTCAACGCGTTCTTAACTCCACAACAATCTCTATTTCGAAATGTAAAGTTGACAACATTATACACATTTTTAAAGCCGACACGAGTAACTTGCAATACAAATCTCAACACTTCTATGGCGGCAATAAGTTATAAAATATGTTCCTAGAGTAATCATCCATTAAGTTCATCTAATCTGTTCAACACGAAAACAAAACAAGGGTAGTATGCTTTCAGGACTCTTAGCTACGTTTAGTACAAAAATATAATTGATAGATACCAAAAAAACTAGTTAATATGTTACTAACGTTTGGAAATACACACTAGAGAGAGAGAGAGAGAGAGAGAGAGAGAGAGAGAGAGAGAGAGAGAGAGAGAGAGAGAGAGAGAGAGAGAGAGTCAGGAGGGGACTGAGGAGAGGCGCTGGGAGGTATTAGAGGGAGGCCGGGCTGTGGAGGAAGGGAAAGAGATGATGGGGCTTACTAAAAAGAGTGCTAAGGGGGGAGGAAGAAGGGAAGAGGAGGGAGGGCGAGGTGGAGGGTGATGCGTGACAGAGGTAGCGTCTCTCTGCCTTCCTTTCATATGGTAATGGTGGTGTCGACCCTCGCCTGCAATGGCTACTCGCCCATCTGACCCCCCCTTACTCTCCAGTCTTCAATGCCCGCGGCCCCGACGGCTCCCCTCCCTGCAGAAGCGGCTCTCTCACCCCTTAGCCACGCCGCCTCGCTTCCACACACCGCCACCGCTATGCTAAACTTACAATGCTTTCCGTACGTTGGCGCGGCTGCAGTATGATGCCCACTTGTTTAAAACTTCGATTCCTGTCACTAGTATTGCATCATGGTTGTGGTAATATGTACAGGGATCTTTATTTGATGTTTATTTTGATGTATTGTTGCTGTTGTGTGGTATAAAGCACTTGGTATAGCGTCAGTTATTGTTGAGAGTTAGTAATACTTGTGATGACCAGGGGGAAATAGTCGATGATTCACCAACAGTTCCATTAAGAGAAGAAGCCACTGTGTTCCTTCTATTTCTACTCACAAATTTTCTTTCTCCTGCTTTCATTATGGGTCGCCACAGTGCATGGATCATCTGTGTTCACTTTACTCTGGTCCTTGTGTCCTGTGTTATGCTTCCTCCCTGTATGCTTTCTTTCAGAGCATCAATTAACCTTCTATTTGTTCTTCTCCTCCTGGTGGGCTCATCTCCGCCATTCTCCTTGTAAATATCCGCTTGTTAACCCCTTCAGTAACATGACACGTTTTTATAGTCATTTTGCTTACTTTTTGGCGATTTTATATAGCTTCGGAAACTTGTGAGGGGATTAAGACAGTGAAGACTATGGCCAATAAGCTTCTCACCTCCACGAATCCTTCGTGGTGTCAATAAAATTGTCTAATTACACCAAAAACTCATGATAAAAGACAAGTTGTGCCATACCAGGAAATAAAAACACACATAAAGCTTCCTAAGAGTTTCATGTATCTTTTGGAAGAATTGTCAAGCATTACTATAGAATTCCTGGAAAGAATCGTTGGAATAATTGAACTTTCGCATACTGCAGTTTATTTATTAACGTGCGTTTGTCTTTAACTGGTGTTTTTAAATGTTGCGAGGCCATTTAACACTTTTCCTGCGATCTCTCTTCTTAACTCAGCCATCTCAAAGCATTCTACTGGCTAAAGACTGTAAAATATACTCTTTTTGATTAACTTTTCTATCTTTCTTATCGATGTTTGTTAAGATTTCGTTGTTTTAGGACTGTGTTGTACATCGCAGTGAAAGAGTTAAGGTAGGAATATCGAGGGAAAGATAGGGGGTGTGTTGAAGGGATGGAGATATGATAGAGTTATTAAGGATTGGAGTCACGGAGGAAGATATAAGGGACAGAGATACCTGGAGGAGACTTGTACGTGTCACCAACATCTCAATCTAGAAAACAGGGAAAGGAGAAGAGCTGAATCCATGAACACCAGCTACGCAAGACAAAATGGTCAAACTACTCTAAGACTATCATTCCTGTGCGGCTCCACTAAGGTATTACTTTCTATACAAGATAATTACGTAGCATATACCGTCTTTCACCCCTTCATTACTAGGGCACATTTTTAGCATGAATTATGGGTATGATTAGACGATTTTATTGATATTAGGAAGGGTTTATGGAGGTCAGAAGATTAATGATCAAAGTCTCAATTCCCACATGAGTTTCTGAAGCTGTATAAAGTCTCCAAATAATTAGCAGAATAAAATATGGGAGTGCGTCCCAATACTAAAGAGGATGATATCGAGGAGGGATTTACATTGTAGAGCAAGGAGCTTCGTGTGTGTGAGGGAGACTTAATGTTCCTCATCAGTGTGGCTAAACATACTTAGGAAACTCAATGAAGCTGATGCAAGGAAGTTGAATAAATTATTTTTTTTTGTAAGCGTCCCCCAGTGAAAGGGATACACTTTAGTGGTGGGGGGAGGGGGGGAGCGGGAGTGGGATTGAGAAGGGGAAAATGTTTGATCTTAAATCCTGTCGCCCCTCTCTCTCCTCCATATCACTGTGCCCGCCCTCCATTAACCACCTACTGGGCTTCCTCTCATCCACCCTCCTTCCCTCCATAACTCCCATCTCCTCACCCTGCAAGGAGAAGTGCAATGCTGTGTTGTATCTTATGGGCACCTTCCCACAGCATCTCTAGTCGACACTCGTGCTTAGCAGAGAAAAGACTATAATTTGCTTGACATGTCTGCTGTAACTGTCAGGCATACGATCTTGTGTTAGTGAATTTATGTTATAAGTGTGAGGTGGAGGTTAAATCATTACGCAGAAAGGAGAGAGAGGGCCAAAGAGGTTTAGATATGTAGTGAAGGAAGACATGAGGGTGTGGGAAAGAAAACGTAGAGGAAAGTCATTAGAAAGGAGGAAAGGAGGAAGAACAAAGGGAAAGTTTACGTATGTAGAGAAAGAAAATACTAGAGTAACTGGTGGAAAAGAAGACACAGAAGACAAAGAGACACAAGAGACTGGTGATCTGCTATGGTGACGTCTGACGGGAGGAGACCAGGGATGTTACAACTGTGTGGCGTTGCTGCTTGACTGACTGCCTTCATTTGTGTTGTGCATCCCTTCCCCTGCCTGTGCTTGGCTGTGGTGCTAGGTGTGGGTGCTTCCTATGTGAGAAGTAACAGTAGTGTAGGGATCATATCTCAAATCCACACAAAACAAGTTGCCTGGGACGCGAAAGGGAAAAAGGGGCGTCTTAAAAGGATTTCTGGAAAAGAGGAGGTGTTATGAGTGGATCTTTTGGGTGGTGTTAGGCCTACTGGACGCGGGTGTGGCGGCGGCAGCTGTGTGCACTCAGCCCCCGCCTCCCAAGCCTCAGGTATCATTAAATGTCAGCTTGCACCTCGCCGCCTAGGCCTCTCCGCGCCCAGTTGCAGGGAGGCCCGTGCCGAGCAGCTGTGGCAGGGGGTGGGGTGGGGGGCTCGAGGTAGGCACGTAAGGGCTGGGCGGACGGTAACGTGCTACATCAGACGGACTGTGATTAAAATTTTATACGTTTTATTATTGACTGGGCTGGAAAATAATGATTAAAACAACTGAAACAGTTTCTGTAATTCGGGACACCGTGCACCCCCCTCTCGTGATTGGTCTGTTGAAAGCGGCTCGGGAGTCAGAGGTCTGCAAGCTGATTGGTTACTGAAATGAAGGGGTTAAGGGTGCCGGCGACCAATTAATGACATAATTGTGAGCATTGTGTCTCGCCGAGGTGCGTTATGTATGGCAGGAACCAGTGACCTTCCCTCACGCCCTTGTAGTGTACAGGTCCACCACCAACACAAAGGTGCGCCTCACACATAACGAAGAGAGACAGCAGAAGTGATGGCCAAGACGGCAGCGCGGGCCGGGTGCGCGCGGCCGCCACGTGCACGGCTGTTGCAATATGTTGCCGCCCCGACCCGCCGCCTCGCTGTCCTTAATTTTCCCAGTTACATCCATCACAGAGTCTTCCAGCCCCTCTGCTCCACCTTCACTCTCCACCTCGCCCCTCCACGGCGCCAGCGTGCTGCCAGTCCTCGCCACCAGGGGCGGCGGAGGAGCCAACAGAGCACATTAATCACCAATAGAAATCAATTAGTTGCCTCCCTCCGCCATCGTGATTTACACATTTTTGACATTCAAATTAGAGTGGAAGAAAATCAATACCGGCAGACGGAGGATGGCACACACTGTCAACCAATAAACGCTCGCTCTTTGTTGCAGAGGAGGGGAGGCAGGGGAAGATGGGGGGGGCACAGACTCCCGGAGAAGCAGGAACGGGAGAAGCGAGGGGAATAAATAGGGAAGGGGGGCGCCGTCAAGAGGGACTTGATAGTAATTGGTAAGGGAACAAGGGAACCGGAGGAGAAGGGTGAGCGATGACAGACCCAGAAACAAAGACGCCGCGGTGTGCGAAACGACAATCAGGAGAAGCAGCGCAGTAGAGCAACGAGTCACACATACCAGAGGCGCCTGAAAGCAACCTGTGGCCAGCGTAGGGGCGACAAGGGAGCGCTAACCTGTTTCCTTTAATAGGGCACTTGTTGTGGTGGCTGCGAATACCCGGGGGAGTGAGAGGTGAAGGCCGGGGAAGAAGACGAGGAGGAGCAGCAGAGGAGAGGGGAGAGAAAGGAGGGAGGGAGGAGGGAGAAAGAAAGGAGGAGGAGGAGGAGGAGGAGGATATGAGATTATTTTCACAAGAGAACCCACCTGACGGAGCGTGATGGAACTGTCAGAGAGAGAGAGAGAGAGAGAGAGAGAGAGAGAGAGAGAGAGAGAGAGAGAGAGTCGATAAGAAAAGCGTGATAGCGTTGTTACCGCATCCGCAGCAAGTCCACGAGGATAGGCCTACTGTGTGATAGGTCTAATGTCAGCACTTTTGAGGTGTAACGGCCAGTCTGCTTACCCTTCCTGCCCTTCACTCTGCTGCCCATCACCGCTCACCTCTGCTTCCCATCAACGTTCATCTCTGGCTACCTTCACCTATCACCCATCACCCATTAACTAAACCACCCATCACCTTTCTAACCCATCACTAACTTGCTCTCCCATCACCCCTACCTTTCATATTCATCCATTCCATCTTTTCTGCTTTCCATCAATGTTCTACCCATCTACTACTACTACTACTACTACTACTACTACTACTACTACTACTACTACTACCACCCATCACTTCATTACCATCCCTGCTTCACACACCTGGCAACCTGATGGGCCTTATCTTAGCACCGTCAATATTTGGGCAGGTGCCTTTTTGCCTCGTGCCTCAGGTGTGCCCTCTGCGGCTCGTGTTGCTCTGACAGTCATGCTCTTCAAGGCAGCTGCAAGGGGGGCGGGAAGGGGGGCGGCCTGGCGGGGGATGCAGGCTGGAGGGGGGGTTGATATTTTGGCTTCGTGTACCAGGTCTTGTGGTTACCTGTTGTTGCGCATTGCCAAGCTCAATATTGGTGACCTTTAAGACTCTCCGCTACCTCAATGCGATCTGGCGATGTTGAATGTGGTGTTTGGTAAGGGAAACTTCACTGTGGCTGGTTCCAAGGGCGTGTCTCGTGTGTGTGTGTGTGTGTGTGTGTGTGTGTGTGTGTGTGTGTGTGTGTGTGCTCAAGTGTTATTCGTCACGCTTTATACATGTAATCGTGAGCGAATGAAGTAAATGTAACGATGAGATTGCAAATAATGTAGATTACTTCATAAAACCACGCAAGAGAGAGAGTCAGATTCTAAAGCTATAACGAATCTCCTCCCCCCCCCCCTCTCTCTCTCTCTCTTTCTCTCACCTACGTAGAGGGGGGGAGGGGGGAGGTAAGGGCACTCCATAGTATGTATGTAGGAGATCCCGCGAGACTTTCCTTCTGCCCGGAAAGCCTCTGTAAAGGGATAGAAAAGGCTAAAGCATCTACATTTAGATTAGATTCTCCCTATTTACAATTCAAGGTAAACTAATTATTACAAGAAGAGTGGGGGGGGGGGGAGAGGGGCCATCACTCCCCGTCCGCGCCTCCGTTTCTTGTCGCGGAGGGGCGGCGGGGGGCGTCATTGGTGTGCGGGCGTGTCCTGGCGTGTCCTGGCGTGGTGGTGATGTCAAATTTCTCGACCATACTAACTACAGAGCCATATTCTGAATCATTTCTGAGCCCACTGCTTTCAGAAGAGTCTGTTTGAGTGTTTTCAGGGTTCTAATGACAGATTGATCAGATTTCTACATTATTTGGAACAGAAACCGTCTTGAGAAGCTGCAAATCATCTCTGTGCGCTTTGAAAATGGTCGTACAGAGAGAGAGAGAGAGAGAGAGAGAGAGAGAGAGAGAGAGAGAGAGAGAGAGAGAGAGAGAGAGAGAGATCCTCAATTATTCTTCATGTGCTTCCGGTTAAAGGACTGTTGCTCCCTGTGGCGGCAAGTGCTGTGTCGTGCCACTCTATCATCACCTCACTAACCTTCATTCATGGTAATTGAAGTATTAAGTCACGATGAGGTGCCAGCCGCTGCTGGGTGACCTTAGCGATTGGTTACCGTAGTGATTGGTTTACCGGAGTGATTGCTTACCTGAGAGGATTGGTCCATTTGTCAACGACTCTGGTGGTGGAGCTTCTATCCGCCTTTCCTCTGCCCTGCCTTCCGCCTACTTGACTGTGAGGAGCTGACGTGTTGTCTACGTGTTGGGAATGTTATCATGTCCTCTGAGTTACCTTAGTTCCTGTGGTTTTTATCTGATGGCCTCATGTGGAAGGCTGTCTATCTATCTATCTATCTATCTTTTTATCAATCTGTTTATCTAGCTATCTATCTTACTATATATCATTCTATTTATCTTTCTATCTATCTTTGCATACCTATCTATCTATTTACCTATCTATCTATCTATCTATCATTGGAAATTCATCTTGGGCACTCTATCAACTTCCAGCGCAGTCTGCTGAAAGAAGCCGAGATGTTTTAACAATATGACGCCAAAGACACGGCCGGAGTGATACAACAAAGGAAGGAAATTAGATTATTGCAGCGAGAAATCCGATAAAAAAATATGACAGAGACAAGAAGGAAAAGAAGTTGTGTTAATTGTATCAACTCTCCTTTACTTTAGTTGGCAGGAACTTTTGATTAACTTAACCAACTAATTAGAAGGTAATTTACGATGTCATTTAGTCTCTCTGTGTTCCCTTCTACGTACGACCGAACACGCATCTCTAAATATCGCAACATCTCACTGGGACTAATTTCTAAGACCACAGGCAGGATCACTCGGGGCTCTCATGGGTGTTTTTCTTATTGTCGAAGCTCAATCCTTTGTTGAACCATTGCTAGAATCTCGTAAACGTTCCTAAGAATCACTATAAGGTCCTTTACAGTCAATTTAATGTAGTGGGGTTATAGCAATGAAATGTTTAAGAGTAAGGGGGCATTGTAGTGTGTGTGTGTGTGTGTGTGTGTGTGTGTGTGTGTGTGTGTGTGATCATGTATGGTAAACCTCCGCAGATTTACACACTTATGCCTGAAATCGTTACTAAGCGTGAAGATTACGAGTTGACACAGCTGCTGATTGTGTGTGTGTGTGTGTGTGTGTGTGTGTGTGTGTGTGTGGGGGTGACTGGTGGGGGTGCATGTGGCGGGCGGCATGGCATTGTACTAAACCAGATTCAATACATTCTCTCATGATTGCTCAGTTTAAAGTTTGCATTCTTTTCTTTTGCTCAAGTAAAATCATACAGTCTTTACTCAAATAGCTGTTGTTTTGTTAATACCGGGCCTGATGTGGTTTTTGTCCAGATATTCTTGGCTAGATGTATTTTCTTTCACTTTTTTCTATACGATTTAACATTAGCCTTGTTTCTGGGGGATGTTCAATTATTTTCTATAGTGCTGTTTTATGTATTTGTACTCTGGGAAGAACGTTTTCTGCTGAGGGACGCTAAGCGAGGCGGGCCAAGCAGGGGTCATGACAAGCCTGATAACATGTGTTGTGTGGCAGCATGCGACGCTCAGGGAACTGGCCGGGGTCGCCTTTCTTTGGTCGGGTTTATGAGCCACTTCTCAGTTTTCTTGAGAAGCTACACTGGTTCACCAAGTGTGGGTGGTGGGGTGGCCTGGTGTGCCGCGCCCTTCACCCCTCACTCCTCGCACATCACCACCACCACCACCACCACCACCACCGCGCTGCAGGAGACGCCCATCCATCCCTACCCTCTAGAAATTGGCGGTTAGGTTGCAGGTCTTGTTTGTTTTAGGAGCCACTCCGTCATTCTATACCGTGGCCAGGGTTAGTGTTATGGCCTTACTCTTTACATTGCCGTCTTGTACAAAAGCTCTCCTCGCCACGTGTGACAGTTTCCCTCACGTCCAGAGGAAGCCTTGCTTGACCCGCTGAGCTGATGTCTTGTTGAAATGTGCCTTAAAGAATTCGTTATTAATAGAATCTTTATAGTTCTGTTCCCTTTCGCCCCACTCTCCCCTCCTGTATGTAATACAAGTGTGCGAGGCTAACTACCCATCCATAAGTGAGGAATGTTGAGATGGAGTGTTGTGTAGCAGTGCGCCAGACCGCCCTGCCACCCTCCTGCACCTCAGGCACGGCGGCCTACGCTTCTCTTCCCCCCCCTTCCATCCTCACCCCCCGCCACATCCCAGCCAACCCCTTCCCGTGCCGGCGAGCAGGAGGCAGTAGGCAGGAAGAGTCGCCTGCCTCCTATAGTACGACAACGTCTGCACATGAATAATAAATAACTTGATGAAGCAAACTAGAAGAAAACTGTGTTGGGTCTGCGGCGACCGTCAGGCTGTGCTGTTGCTGTAAACACGCGTGAGTCAGCTTTTGGCGGCAGCGAAGGTGGGGAGAATAATGCGCACCTTGGCCAGGTTCAGACACTTGTGTAATTAAGGCCTATGCGTCTGACGAAGTCTTAGGCCCACGCAAACGTGTCTTCGTACCATTTTATTCACGTTTTTTGGAAGGAGAGCGGCAGCGTGTGTTGGCGTGTGGACGTGTGGAGCTGGTGGCGAGGTGGATGGCAGATGCCTCGCCGCAGGAACCCGCTCACTTCATTGTACAGCTCGAAAGAAACTGATAACTCTAAATACAAAGCGAAACCACAGTTTGGCCTCAAAGGGTTGAACATGCTGGCTAGTTGCCGCGAACCGACCGCAAATAGAGTCTTTATTTCTCTTATCTGTGTTTGCTTGTATTAGCTTCAAAATAACAGCTTGCGTGCACGTCCTGCAGGGGAAGTGCGGAGGCGGGGCGGCGGTGGAGGGCTGGGAGGCAGGAGGGGCGGCGCCAACACGGTGCTCGCGTGGGGGCAACACCCGGAGACTCGACCCTTTAGGCTCAGCAACTCCGACATATGACTTTCACTCTCCCGCTGCAACCCTCGCCTGCCTCCCCCAGCCCGGCCCGGCCCGTCCCTCCGCCGTAATGTCTCCTGTTACTCACGATGGTATTATACCCACAAACACACACACACACACACGCACACACATAGACATGGCCCGCCGTGTGTGTGTGTGTTTGTGTGTGTGTGTGTAGCAGGTTGATGATGCGCCTCCACCACACCACCAAAATACTGAAGAGTCGGAGAGGGAGAGCGTTGGGTAGCATAGGCCTACGATGTGATCTCTCGCTCCCCCCCTCCCCCCCACCCTTCCTTACCCTGCCGGTGTCGGTGGTGTGCTCGGCGCGGAGTCATTGAGTCCTGCAGCGCCTCCTCGCACTCCTTCACCCACCATGACTTGCTGAAAGGACTGAGCGTGGATGAGGGGGGCCGGGACAATCTCATTCCTGCCACCAACCTCAGCCGGTCACCACAAACCCCCGGAACACGTTGACCTGCATGTGTTGGCGTGTTGGTGCTGCTCACTGACAAATAGCACCACACCAGAACAAAACACATTATGAATTTGCTGTCTTAAAGTAACTTATGCACTGCAGTTGGTGCATTGTGAAAGTTGCGTGTCCCTACTACCCCTGCGTCAGATGATTCGGAACCATTAAAGAGATTACCTACCAGAGACGTAACAAATAGAAGAACTATGTGGCCTGCGGTTGTCCTATCGCGTGTCAACAAGACAACCACAGGTGCTCGAGTTTCATGTCCCCTTTTCAATTAGTGAAGGTGAGCAGTGTGATGGAACCACACTCGCGGCCTGCTACCTGTCGGGATCCACCTCTGCAACAAGACGTGGGAGGAGGGCAGGCCACGCCACGCTAAGCACGCGAAACACTCAACACTGCAGCACTAACAGCCCGGCAGCAATGCATCATTCTCCTCGCTGACAGCAGGAAGGATCAAATCAGGAAATATGCCCTTCGCTGCTCTTTCCCAGTCCTTGCCGTGACTGCGTGGCAAAGATCCTGGTCCTGGCACAATCGAATCATACCCCGTTGTTGCTGCTCTTGTTGTTGCTGTTGTTCTTGATGATGTGCTTGATCTTCCTTTATGTTCAGTAGTGAATGGGAATAGGAGGTAAGGAGACACAAGGGGACGCTACCAGCCTGCTCCTTTAATTGGAATGCCACCACCAGAGAGAAGCAGGGAGAGGGGATGCTAACTTGACGGTGTGCTGACGAGTGTGTGGACGTGAGGCGCTCATTGGGGGTTGGTGGGGCTGACAGGTGTGGCTGAGGTGCTGGAGAGATCAGAGGGAGTTGGTGGGCATCGGGTACTTGGGGTTGGTGATATGGATGGGGTTTTAGAAGCATTGGGGTTACAGAGAAGTGAGAGTGAATGTGTACGTTGTTTGTTGGAGGTAGATGGAGATGAAGTTTGTATCGATCTTATAAGGACAACAGTGGACATCAGCATACACGTTGTCCAGTACTGCAGGTGTGAATGGTTTGTCTCTCCAGTTACGTGTTGGTCGTGACACTGGTGAGGTTAGGACAACAGAGATAAGCTGCTTTATAGTACAGCTGTGTTTGGGGAAAGCTGGTTCTTACATACCATCTCCCCCATACACACACACACACACACGTCCCCTATCGCACATAGCATCATGGAACCAGTAGGTCACGTCACAAGGAGACCAATCTGAGGGAAAGTGAGGCGACGCGGTACACAGCGGGCAGGAAGTGCAAGATTTGACTCGACCACGTGGGAAGGGAAGTGATTACCCTGAGGGGATGCACACGCCGGCCAGTTGTGAGCATTATGTTGTAACTCACCGTGCTGCGATGCCCTTTGTGGCCGCTCGATCCTTTCACTGGTAAAAGAAGGTTTGTTTTTCCTTTGTGAGGTGTTTTGTCGCAGGTAAAGGCTTGTGGCATGGTGTGTCTGCAATATGGCGGCTGGTGTGTGAGCGAGGCGGCGAGCGGTGGTGCATTCTGTGGGATGTGATGTGCTTACCTGCCTGCCTGCTTGCCTGCCCGCCTGCCCGCCTGCCTGCCTGCCTGCCTGCCTGCCTGCCTGCCTGCTTGCCTGCCAGTGCCGCAAAGTGTCTGGCCCAGACGGGTCACGCAATGCTGGGGCGGGGCGGGACCGGCTTGTCCTTATTTGGGGCTGCGGTGAAGATTTAGGCCTAGGTCTCAGCCGGCGCCATGTGTTATTGACCGACTTCACCTGAGGCAAGAAGGAAGTTTAAACACATGAGGGTAGGCCTACAACGAGCTAAGTTATGAGACTAAATGATTCATAAACATGGGTGGAATGGTTTCCGTGGGCAGTTATGTGCAGGTAACGACGAAAAGGGAGATTTCACTTCAACCATCACAATTAGAAATGTTGATGAGTTTGCTTCACCTGCTGGGCCTCATTTCGGCGTGGTGCTGGGGCTGTGGGGGACTCCTGCCCCGCGCTGCCGTGCTGCAGGGGGGCACATGCAATCAGGCCCGCGGCTGTGGCCTACCTCAGGATGCTCTCGCCGAATCTCTTCAGGATAGTGTTGTGCACGAGGTTTTGGTCTGCTGCTGTTGCTGTTACTGCTGCTGCTGCTGTCTGCTGGTTCCCTTATCCTTCAGGAAACTGAACCTTGGAAAAAAGTATAACTTCAATAATTTGATAATGCAAGCATCTGTGTCCAGGCACATGGAGGAGCTGTTAGTCATGAGCTTTGAGTTGGTGTACCCTAATACACATGCGATGTTGCTTCAGGATTCCTGAGGGCGAAAGTATGGGTAGGGTGCGTGGTGCCCCTCACGGGCGGGGCTGCGGACGGCGCGAAGCACCGCGCCCGGTAATTACGGAGGCACGGAGCCGAGGCCGTAACTCAGCGCGGGCCGCCCCTCGCCAAGAACCAGACACGAGCGTCGTTGTTTCGTTACCCACAACACCTTTATCCTTCACGGCCTCCGAAGATCTTCAGGTTAACAGGTCCTTTGTAGTTGAAAAAAAAATCGATAACGAAGGAACTTTCCGTCCAATCCAGTGCCTTTTCATTCCAGAGGAGAACATCTGTAGCAGAACATCTTGCTCACAGAAAAGTTTTGGTTGTTCTTCTTAGTTGCTCCAAATGTTACTCGCATCAACCCTGACCGGTGACTGCCCCAGCCTGGCCGTGGCCCCCTCGCAGGTTTCAACCGTAGCGGCGAGGGTGCTTTATTGCCGTCATAGATATACAGATGGATAAATAAGTGTAATATCCTTACAAATAAGTAAAGACCCAGTACATTTCCCTGTATGCTCACTGATTCCACCATAAGATTATGAGGAGTTCACTTCTTGACTCCCTGGCCCTGGATGGTCACCGCTGGACGTGAGCACCAAACTCTGCCTTCATTGTATGCAAACCAATCCCAGGAAACTTGAGTCCCACCTTGGCATGGTGTACCCTTAGCCATGTTACACCACGCCAGGCTGCTGCACCGCGGCACCCCACCTCCCCCCCTCCTACTTGCCGGACACTCTCTAGGCCGCGGTACGAGTAACAGGTAACCTATCTAGTGTGGTCTGGTGACATTCCCGTGTGGCGGACTACCCTGCTACAATCTCCTCCTCCTCCTCCTCCTCCTCCTCCTCCTCCTCCTCCTCCTCCTCCTCCTCCTCCTCCTCCTCCTCCTTCTCCTCTTCCTTGCCGAACTGGTTGTCCATCAGCCATTTATCGAGGATTAGGAAGGAATAGACGGATGAAACCGCATTCCAGATAATAACGTTATTTATTGTGTGTGTGTGTGTGTGTGTGTGTGTGTGTGTGTGTGTGTGTGTGTGTGTGTGTGTGTGTGTGTGTGTGTGTGTGTGTGTGTGTGTGTGTGTGTGTTTGTGTGTGTGAGAGAGAGAGAGAAGCAGGGCATAGATCATTGACACAAACCAGTACGTATAGCAATAGGCATATTGGTAAACTTTCTTTTTTCAAGGCCTAAGCGACATTGGTATGGTGGCCTGCGGGAACCATTACACGGCGAGCCTGAACCTGCAATCAGGCGGGCCGTGCTGGGATGGGGGCACTGGCCGCCGTCCTGGACCGGCCTAACTAAGCCTATACGCTGGCCTGCCTGCTGCACCTTCCGACCTGGGCACCAGAGGCCTACGAGATGGCTCAAGGTGGCTTTCTGTAACCCCTTCCAAATTATTAGTTTTGAGATCGTTGCCGTTGCCTCCCTGGACATCGTTGCTTGTGCTTGAGTGGCGGGTGTCGGCTGTAGGTTCACTTAACATACGTCCTGTAGTGGAGCCTCAGGAATGTGTATTGAGGAGCTGCTGTCTCTCCACGGGGGTTGCCTCGTGCTGGGAATGACGAGTGTAAACTGACGCTGACATTCTCACACACATTCGTCTTCCATCGGTGTTATTTCCAAAGGCTGCGTTGATAGTAGAGTTCCCATCGGCTCTTTCCCCACTATCAGTTAACTATCACTGGAACTATACAAGAAAGCAGCCTTGAAATCCCCCAATAACTTTCACCAGAGACCGTTGAAAGCATTCCAGGGTGGGTGTATTAGTTTTTAACCTCTTCAATATAGGGACACATCTTTACCGTGAGTTTTGGGTGTGATTAGACCATTTTATAGACATTACAAAGGATCTATGGAGGTCAGAAGATTAATGGCAAGAGTCTGTACCATTTTGAACCCCACATGAGTTTCTGAAGCTGTTTATAATCGACAAATGATAAGCAGAATGAATATGAAAATGCGTCCTAGTACTGAAGGAGTTAAGGAGCTGCATGGTGGAGGCTGCTGCGATACATTCTCACACTAACCTCGTACTTCTGACGGAGGGAAAGTGTTTAGCTTATGTTCAGTGTGTTGCGGTGAGGACAGGTGTACAGTACGCCAGGCAGTGGGGATGTAGACCTTGGGATGTGATGTAGTTAATGTTTCCTGTGTCCTAATCACGGATACTTACCCCGCGTGTGTGTGTTCGGGGAGGAGGGGAGGAAGAATACGCCTCAGGAGATTCTTATTTCTTTGTAATCATTGGCATTGTAAAATTTTGGACGGTGAAAGTTTAGCCTTCTCAATGGTGTGGTCATTCTTTGTTAATATTTGGAGTACTGTGAAATATTGTTTGCGTTGACTTTTAACAGAAGAAAAAAGTATATATATAGAGAGAATAGGAGCATAAACTTTGCATCTTATAAACTATTTTATTTACAAAAGATATAGGAAAAGAATACTAACCAGTGAAAGAATAAAAGACACATTAAAACACACAAACAACTCACTTATAGGAGACTGGCAAATGAATAGGCTTTTTATCCCCCATTATTTTAACACCCTTGGCCAGCTTCCCTCTCTTACACAAAAAAATACAACCCAACTACATACTATCACAGCACACAACATACACACCTTAAACCAACACCACTGCATTCGACTCAACAAAGACCCTGAATACCCAAGCCAGGTAACAACAGCCAGCCACACATCACTATCCATGTAGGGTGATAACCATAGCAACGTGGCCTAACTGGGGGACAACGGAGACTCTTGAGCTGTGGGAGAGGACGTAGCAAGGTCACAGTGAGCTAATGCAGAGATACACTAAAAAGAAGCTGGAGGGTTAAGAGATAAACGAGCAGGTGTAGCTTGGCGAGGAGAGGCAGGAGATGAAAGGAGAGGTGGTAGGGAATGAGTAGGATTGTTGAGGGACAGGTAAAGGGGGATTGGGAAGGAGGGAGTCAAGGGTATGGAAAGAAGGTACGAGAGGGAAGAAAGGACGGGGACTGTTGATGGGGGAGAGGTAAGGTAAGGTAAGGTAAGGGAAGGAGCGCTAGAGGGAGGTGGATGAGGAGGAAGCCGAGAGGTGGCAGTGATAGAATTTGAAGGATAAGTTGTGAATGTAAGGAGATATTAATACATTCAGGTAAGAAATGAATAGAAATGGAGTTAGAGAAGTAGATGAGTGAAATAATTAGGTATCTAACAATGAAGGTATAGAAGAAATAATGTCAAACAGAAATGGATGACGTATAGAGTTATATAAATAAACAGAACACATAACTTAGATAAAATAGCACAAGTAAATGGAGAGTAATTAATAAAAATGAAAATTATAAACTAGGCAGTAGCGACAACAACAAAAACAAAAAATAAATAAATAAAATAAAGAATCATATAAAAGAAACAAGGAAAGAACAATGAAGACAAACATTTAAACTTGACACAAACAAGACACGTTTTTAGAATTTCCATTTGAAACCTTTCCTTCAACATGAATTTCTGGATCCGCGAGAGGAGGAGGAGGAGGAGGAGGAGGAGGAGGAGGAGGAAGGAAGGAAGGAGGTTGTTCGTGGAGCGCAGAGTTGAGGAGGTGCGTGACGTCAGCAGGCTAGTAGAAGAGGAGGAGGAAGAGGAAGAGGAGGATGAGGAGGAGGAGGAGGTGGTGTGGGAGGAGGAGTGGGAGGAGGAGCTTGGGCTGCCCGCAACACCAACACCAACACCTCCCTTCCTCCTCCTCCTCCCTCCTCCCTTACTCCTCCTTCCTCCTCCCTTCCTCCTTCTCCTCCCTCTCATCCTTCCTCCCACACTCTCTCTCTCTCTCTCTCTCTCTCTCTCTCTCTCTGATCCACACTCTTCTTTGTCTGTTTGTCTGTCTTGCACGTGTCTCCCCGGCGGCTTCTTTACCTGTGCAGTGTGTGTGTGTGTGTGTGTGTGTGTGTGTGTGTGTGTGTGTGGTGAAGTCTTTTTTTCATAGATCTCTCTCTCTCTCTCTCTCTCTCTCTCTCTCT
>CM035204.1:10227289-10248294 GCA_020233015.1 Callinectes sapidus
TCTCTCTCTCTCTCTCTCTCTCTCTCTCTCTCTCTCTCTCTCTCTCTCTCTCTCTCTAATAATGGTAGTAGTAAGTAGTAGTAGCGGTAAGTAAGAAAACAGTAAAATACGTAAGGTTTGCATGCTCGTGACGATTACTCCTCGGTTTCTCTACCTCCCACATTCTCTCTCACGCCATAGTTTTTTGAGGGTCTGGCTGACGTGGTGTTCTCTGCCTGGATGGAAGGTAATTGGTACGCTGTCTTGGCTGAGTACTCGTAGTTAAGGCATGCATTAATGGGGTAGGTACTACGTGTAGGTGAGGAGGGGGTCGACTACTGGGTATACTGGCAGGCAGGACATCGAGACACCTGCTTGCGTGTGTGAGAGAGGCGGTGTAACAGTGGTCTTCCTTACTCCCAGCTTAGTGTTGTGCTGTAAAGATGCGTTAGACCTGAGTGCTCTTCGTGTCACGCCAGAGAACGAGCTGGGGTAGGAGGTATTGGTTCTTGTAGTGATGGAATAGCAGAGAGAAAGGCAATAAAGAGGAGAATGAATGCACTGTAGGAAGATAGACCTGTGATGCGTGGAACAGGAGACACAGGGAGAAAGGGAGGTGGAGATGAGTGTTAACCTGAGTGCTTTTCGTGTCACACCATAGAACGAAGGTATTGGTTCTTGTAGTGACGGAATAACAGATAGAAAAGCACTAAAGAGGAGAATGAATGCACTGTAGGAAGATAGACTTGTGATGCGTGGAACAGAAGACAAAGGGACAAAAGGAGATGAGTGATGCGCTGTGGTGACTGCTAACGGATGCAGCTGTAAGGAAAAGAGAGTTACGTACTATACAAAAGATAAACGAGATTAATGAAAGATATAGAACTGAAAGAATATATAACTAGAGGAAAGAAAATAAACAAGAACGAGAGGAGGAGGATGAGGAGGAAGGCGATAGGACCAGAGGAGGAGGAGGAGGAGGAGGAGGAGGAGGAAGAAGAGGCAGTCGAGATGGTGGTAGTAATGGCAGTGGTGGCGTGGACAAAAGAACCAGGCGTGCATTTTAAACCCAATCATCCTGAGACATCAAGAATTTTGTCATGGCCCTCTAATGTGATGAAGGGGGAAAGGAGGGAATGATGAGTCCCTTAAGGAATGCAATCACCACACCCCTTTCCCCCCTCCCCATCTGCCCCCCTCCTCACCCCCCCCCTCTCTCTCTCTCTCCTTCCCGCATCCCTAACACGCATTCCATAAGCTGCATTCATTTCCCTACAGCTGATACGTTGGTCCTAGCGGCGGTGGCGGCGGCGGTGGTGGTGGTGGTGGTGGTGGTGGTGGTGGTGGTGGTGGTGGTGGTGGTGGTTTTGCAGTTTAAATTGTGGGTAAAAGATGGATTTTCTTTCTTTCTTTTTTTTTTTTTTGCTCTTATTTCCGGTGAGGTAAATGCAGATGGCGAGAACGTAATTTCAGATCACGCGGGAGTTTTGTAGCAGCTTCTTTGTGGAGGGAGGCTAAGGGCGACGGTTCACTCCTCCTCACTCCTCCTCCTCCTCCTCCTCCTCCTCCTCCTCCTCCTCCTCCTCCTCCTTTGTTCTCTTGCGTCCTTGCCAGATGAAATTTAATAACTTGGTGCGCATCACTTCCTGAATGTGAAAATAGGGTTGCTGAGCCCCTCCTCCTCCTCCTCCTCCTCCTCCTCCTCCTCCTCCTCCTCCTCCTCCAATAATAACAGCAGTACCGTAATGTTTCTCCATATGGAATGGTATCTACAGTTTGGTGTGTAATATAATGTTATGCAAACCCTTTTCCACACACACACACACACACACACACACACACACACACACACACACACACACACAGATTGGAAGTTGTACCCAAATCATAAGCAACATTATGTACTTACATGCATGCACCTTCCTTGCGTGCACACACACACACACACACACACACACACACACACACACACTGCACACTTACACAAGGAAATTGGCGCTGGCTGTTCAAGATAATAACTCGTAAATTTTCCTGTTCGTGTGTGTGTGTGTGTGTGTGTGTGTGTGTGTGTGTGTGTGTGTGTGTGTGTGTGTGTGCGTGCGAGTGTGTGTGTGTCCCGTTAGCATCATTATCGCAATGTTCACCTGCGTGCGCACTTTCACTCGCTATAAAACAAGAATTCAGATGCACTTCCTTCCTGTTGTCTTCGTTCGTTACCTTTCCACTCCTCCGTTGGTCACCTGAGCGTGTATACTTGACAGGCGCTGCGAGTACTTATGGGTAACTGTTCTGTAACGTCGCTCGCATTTCCTTAGTTATTTGCTATTTTTTTTTCCTCATTAAAGTCTTTAGTTCTATTGACGGTTTTTTTAAAGAGGGATTAAAGTTGAATGATAGATGAATGGATAGATAGGTAAGCTTAGAACGTTGTAAATAGTATGGAGCCAATTGGTGTCCACGATACGTATTCAGATAGATAAGGTTACGTGCAGTTCACCACGCTAGGCCTCTATGGTGTTCTGCCACGTCACCACCACAGCGTCACTCTCGCTACACCACCACCCATCATCTCCATCACATTCCCGTCACATCCCAGGAACACACACACCTGCCACACTCTATACACTGTGTCCTTCGCTACACCTGTTTGTTCCACGCCACATCATCCCGTCTCACGTACATTCACTGCATGGCGGGGTCTTCGTCACAGTGCCTCGCCTCGCCGCCGTTCCCAGAGCGACAAGTAAAATTTCATAGTGATTTGAATAATAGAAGGGGGAAGTTTTGAGGGTGGCTATGATTAAGGGAGGAAGGAAGGGAGGGAGGGAGGGAGGGAGGGAGGGAAGGGAAGGAGGAGGGCCGTAAAAGGGGTGTCGAGTGCTTCTATTGCATGTGGGTACAAATATACTACTGGAGGTACTTGAGCCGTGTTTTGGCAGTGTGCGTGTCTTGGGGAGGGACCGTTCTCCTTCACCAGCGTGCAGTCCGGACTTTAAGACTTCAAGACGTCTCTGGTGACCCCGCCAGGTGCTCGCGACGCCGCCTAATGGATGAGCCAGTACCGGCGTCAGGCTCACTCACTTCATGACAGAGACTCAGTGTTAATAAAATATCACGAATAGTAGGGCGTGTTTTCTGCAAGGCCCTGCGAAGCCACTGTTAGTCTGGGGATGTGTAGGTGTCCCTCGGGTAGTGAAGTTTGTGTTGTTTAACGTTTTGCTCAGTTATCAAGAAATTTAAGAAGTCACGGATATGATAAAGTTGGGTTTTCGTGTCTTTCAAATTGGTCATGCAGAATTCCTGTCGAATAATCACTAGAATTATGAAAACGACCTTCAAAGTGCGAATTATATCCACTGCAGCTTGTTGGATTGAAGTCAAGGTGATGAAATATTAAGGAATGTAGTCCTAGGTTTGTCTCTCGGTGGTGTCAACAGTACTGTATGCACACCAGGTCACCAAGAGGAAGTGAACTCTATAGCGATCATTGTTTCACTTGAGTATCGACACAGCTTTGCCATAACCACAGGTGACTCGTGCAGCCATGACAACGTCCCCATACACTACCTTATCACCCTGACATTTCCTCCCCCCCTTCAACTACCCTTAGTCAGCGACAGTCGCTTATTAGAGCCCCAACCAACAGTAGCGTCACATGCACAAACTACCAACCCGTTTCTACAGTCTGAAGAATATTTTCCAAGAAAAAATAATTACATAGCAACTTAGGTTAGCTCGTATGTTTCTGAAAGTATGGAATTACGGTTTTATTATTTGACACTGACATATGTGAGGGACAGTTGTGTTTTGCGGTCACTCTTTGCTTCACCTTAATAAAACAAGTGTATTTTTAAACCCAAGTTCCCATTTAGTTACTTTTTCTCCTGGGAGATGTTTTTTGATGCGGAGAAGGAACAAATTACTAGATTGTGCGCTGTGGAGCGGCGGGAGTTCTAATGGGTAATGTCGCTGTCTGTACCTCTTCCCCTACACCAACGGTATCAAGGTACAGTAATAATAATGCTGTTGATGGGTCGGCAGCTGGTGGCGGTGCAGGCTCTTGTAGCGGCGCCAATGCACCCGCGTGGCGCCTTGGCCGTGTTGTGCGTGAAGCTGATGCCAGACTTGATTTGTGGCATAATTTGGGGTTTTCTCAGTACGTGTTTGCATCGTGCGGCGCTTTGACTAAAAAGGAGGTTAGTCATATCCTTTCTAGACGTGTGTGTGTGTGTGTGTGTGTGTGTGTGTGTGTGTGTGTGTGTGTGTGTGTGTGTGTGTGTGTGTGTGTGTGTCCAGACCTGAGTAGAGAGGCAATGAATAGCCTGAGCAGCGTATATTATGCATCCTACACATGCTACTTGTTTGTGCATGTGTTCTGTACGTGCAAGTTGCCAAGGGTGGCCGTGTATACATAGCACAAGGAGACGTGTACGTGGCCGTGGGTGTGCGTGTTAGGGTACGAAGTGAGAGGGGCGGGAGGGCGGCGCACGGCATGCAACTCACGCCTCGGTATGCACGGCGCTGCTGTCTCGCGTGCTCACTTGAATCTCACTGGTATTAAATTATGCTTGAAAACCCCTTTTACTGATCGACCAAGAGACTGAGGCCGCTGCTGGCTTGACGGGCAGGGGCTCCCATACACCATACATCAGGAAGGCGAATTACGTTTGCGTCACTCTTCTTGTTAGCTTCTTGGAAGGTTCTGCGACGTAAGGATATTTGTATTCTGTTAATGAAGGTATTCCTAACTTATACCAAAACTCTTAGTCTTGATTCTCCATAGTTTGTTACTCTGCTTAACTGGACTAGGAAATCCATCATTAATCTATCAGAACTTTACTCCTTTCCCACGAGTTTGGGTGTGATTAGACTATTCTCTTGACATTACAAAGGGTCTAGCCAGAGTTTCCACTATTTTAATCCACACATAAGTTTCTGAAGCTGTATAAAATCACCAAATAATCAGAAAAAATATGAAAATCCGTACCAGTACTGAAGGGGTTAAGTAAATAAAAAACATAAAAGCCACTGCAACAAGACAACAGGCCTATACGTGACAGCCCCTTTCGAAAACACGTATACAAGTCTCCAGTACCCTCACCTATCATCCCTGTCCATAAATCCATCTCAATCTGGGAAAACTGTATATTGACTCAGCGCTAACGACCTGGTAATTGAGTGTATCCCAGCCCTGAACCTCCCTTCATGCCGTAACGTCATTCATTATTCCTCGAAGCACACACAGGAAGGAGAAAACACGCTCAGTTACTCACCCATTTGATTTTTCCCTGTGTGGATGGCAGCCCAGCGACCTTCAGCACCTGCAGCCAAACACTCAACACTCGCCTCGCTCACTCTTATGTCCTCGTCCTTCCTCTCTCCTCTTCTCGCCGTGATGAGTTGATCGTAACCGGTTTATATGATTCTCTTCCGGTTTGGACTTGTTAGTTGCAGTTGAGGAGGTGCGAGAGGAGGGTGTGTGAAAGAGTCTGGCTGGCTGGCTGGCTGGTATTGTGAAAAGGAGCAGAAGCAGAGAAGAATAATGATAAAATTGATGTGATGATAAAAAGAATAGGAAAAGGAAGAGTAAAACACGATCCAAGTTAGGAGTTTGAGAGTTAAGGTCGAATTTCCTTTTAGTGAAATTTGAACGTGTTTTATCAATCCCATAATTTCGTGAGAGGAAGTTCGTGCGTTTGTTTGTTCCGTTGACGTAATGGTATACTGTTACTTTTACTTTCCTCCAACATTTTTTTTCCATATAAATTTCATGGCAGTTGTTGTCTGTCTGTCTGTGTGTCTGTCTGTCTGTCTTACTTGTTGATTGGATAGGGTGAGTTGTCGCACGCTACGCCCCACAAACAGTCTCGTTAGGATCAATTTGTCAACTGCTCTTTGTTTTTTCTCTTATATTTCTTTGTATCACTCTTTATTTCTGCATTTCCCTCGTTGCTGTTATTGTTATTGTTATTCCTGCTGTACTTCTTCATACTCCTCTTATTCCTGTTTCACCATCACAGACTACTACATTCCTACATCGAGAAACACTGCAGGAAACTTGACACGAGAAATGTATGTCCTTTAATCCAACCTTATATGGCTGTCTGTCTGCACCCGACCCCGTCATTCCGGTATGGGGGAAGGGCAGGACAGGACAGGGACAGGGTATAGGGGAGAGCAGGACAAGACTGGGTAGCTGCATAGGGAACGTGCATACAGGTTCCTCGAGTGCCCCAGCGGGTTCGGGGATCATCTGTCTGGTAATAACAATGGGAACTAAACATGGAAACCCACTTAGTGTTGAGCAATCCATTAACCGCATCACACTGAAAAAAACCACTGGGAAGTCACTGAGATCGTGTTCCAATAATGAGTGTCGCATGAGTATCGTATGGCGACGGGGAAGCACGTTTTCAATCAGCTACTCGAGATGATTCAAGCTTGTCCTGAAAAAAAAGAAAACTAGAACAGATAAAAAGGACTCCCTACCTGCTTTTATATTTCCAACTTTCTATGACTTGACTTTATTTAAGAGGTATTTTTCAAGACATATGTCCCTGATTTTGGGGGTTCATTCTTTGGATTTTTAAGGAAATTGGCAAATTAGTGGATTTTTTCTTTATTTTTGTAGTTTTTATTGTCAGCTTTCCCTTCTTACATAAAAAATTGAACCTTGTATTGATTTAGTGGTTCTTGTTGCTTTAGGAGAACCAAAAGCGTCCATCAGTTTAATTGTCGCGGTTCAATTCATAAGCAGAAGGAAATACAGAATCAGAAGAAGAGTCCCAATGTTCGTATTGCTGAGAGAGTGGAGATACTGGTAACTCTTGCATTATAAAGGTGGACAATACAGTGGTGACGGTTCAATACACCACGTCTGTTTGATGGAGAGCTTCTTAGAGTGCATTCCTTTCAAAACTCTTAGTTATTTCTATAGTTATGATATCTCTAAGTCCTTACCTCTTCCTGGTTCTGGTTGCACCTGTCTGAAGCTGAACACGTGTCCTCTCGCAGCTATTGACGTCACACATGCATCATTTTTTGTTGCCTCTACGCGTCACGATTCTTAGAAAAGGTGCATTGATTGACAGGATACGAGTATTTACATTCCTCACATGCCTTCCTTACAAAGGCAAAATTCTTCGAGGCGTATCTCGGTGTATGTTTAGTGGCAGTGCAGTTGCGTTTGATATGATGGTGTTGCTTTATAAATCATCCCTGTTCTCTTCGCTGGTGATCCTCGTGACTCCAAACTTGTGCATACAAAGGCCGCGGGAATGACGAGTCACGAGTCACGAGTCACGCCCAGCCAGATCTTCCCCAAAATGCTTCGTTCATTCGCTCGTATTTTGAAACGCTTCGAAATTTCACTCGGGCCATTTCTTCAAGGCCACGGAGATGTTAAGCCGGATTCTCTTCAATTTCTCCTAAGTTGTGTGGAAAATACATGTCAAACTATCACTAGCATCACGAGAACATCTTTGACAACCACTGATATTTGTGTTTGAAAGTGTTGCAGAGGGAGATATATTAATGCCTCTCTCCATAACAATTCAGGTCATAAGGGGGGGGGGTCAGGTAAAAAACACACAAACAGTCAGAGTTCTAGAGTTTGCCAGTGTAAGAGATGAAAGAATAAAGACAATGATTAACTCCTCCACAAGTAAGGCTGGTCAGAGTAAGGATAAGAGTGAGTAGAAAGCATTGTCGAGTGAGACTGTTGAAGGTGGAAAAAGGAAGCATGCAGGTAACAAGTTCTTCCCAGAATATCCCTGCATATAATCATGAGAAGGGTAATCAAACACTCACAGTCAGTCTGTTCTTTATACATTTTACAAGTCTGACTTTTAGGGGAACTCCGCAGCACATCTGGGACTGAAAACAATATTCTAAAACACTTCCATCCACTCATTTACCTTCATAACCCTCTCATTGACATTGCAAAGGTTTCGAAGAGTATTTTCATCGTAACAGTGACAGATTAAGAAAACTCTATTATTAATAGACGAAAGGCTCTTGAAAACCCGACTTATTATTTAACATTTCTGAATACGGGACTGAGCGAAGACAGGGGGTCATCATAACTCTCTCTCCTTGGCCTTCCCTTGAGGTGTCCGCCCCGCCCCCATCCCGCACCGAGCCTGGCAACGCGTGGGGCGGCGTCTAACAAAGGTCGCGATGAGGGGCTCGTCGACACGCTCCTTCCTGGCTTTTCCTGGAAGCGGCGGTGCAGTCGAGGGCACTCCACGCCGGCTGGAGGAGGAGGGCACGGGGGGCGGCGGGGGGGGCGGCGGGGGGCAGAAATCGGTACAAGATTTTAGAGAGGAGAAAGGAAGGACAAAGAAAGGAAAGTAGTTCGTTGCGCGCTCCCTCTCTTAGTCACCCACTCCCCTGTGTGTGTGTGTGTGTGTGTGTGTGTGTGTGTAAGGCAGGTAGGGCGATTTGCAAAGGTAATGATGTGTGTGCATGCGAGGAAAGTGTGAGGGGGAGGTGTGAGGGTGTGAGGGAGGGATGAAGCAAGGGAGGGAGGGAGGGAGGGAGGCAGAGTGAAGCAAGATAGGGAGGGAGGGACACAGGGAGGGATTCAGAGCCTCACAATGCAGGGTGAAACAGTCCGTGGGTATTTCCGGTGAGACTACCCTCCTCTCCCCTCTCTCTCTCCCTTCCCCTTTGCCGCCTCCCACTGCTAAGCCCTCCTGCCCTCCTTTCCTCACCCACACACCCACTCATTGCTCGGCGCCGCCACGTCAGGCATTCCTCGTCAGGTGTTTGCCTCCTTCGCCTCCCACATCAGTAGTGGTCAACAGGTCTGCTGCTCCTTCTGTTCCTCGTTGTCTCACCACCAATATTTCTTTTCCTACTTTGCTCTAAAATGCTATTCTCTCATATTCATAAAAGGACATTATGAAGATTTATCGGATGTTTTGCCAGTGGGTGATAGAGAGTTATTGTCCGTATGAATCATGAATGTACCATTGAAAACCCCAGTGCCTTCCAGTGCAGCCTGTTGATATGGGTTAAGAACTCCCTGCTGCGTCTCTGCTCTGAGCACAAGACCATTCTGTCACTACCACCACCACCACCACCACCACCACCACCGCGGAGGACACCAGCAGGCTAATGAGAGACCCTTCAGTAGTGTGGCTATATTCACTCGTGAGCAGCGACGCCCCCTTGTCCTGTCATGCCTTCTCTTCGTCCGATCCGCGTACATTGTCATTAAAGAAGAATTACATACGAACTTTCCACGGTAACTAGAGAGGAAGGCTCGCGGGATAATTGAAGATAATTGATCAAGCCTTTAATTCGGACCACCGTGCTGGGCTGACGTCTTGTTTGCTCCTGTGTCACGTGGCTTAGGGAGAGGAAAGGGGAAGGAAAGAGAGAGAGAGAGAGAGAAGAGCTAACCGAGGGCGGAAGTCTTATAGAGTGTTTGTTTGATTGGGACGGTTCGTGTTTGAAGCTTCGGAATTTTTGTGTATGACAGTGTATGACAAAAAAACATATTCAGGTTGGCCACTGCAGTTTCCCTCTTCCGCCTCACCCTCTGCTCCTGTGCTATGTTTGGCTGTTTCCGTCTGCTGCTCAGTACTCGTCTGCTCATCAGGATAAGGTAGAGTGTGCTTGGTTTTTAACACTTTCACTTGTCATTTTCTTCTGTAGTCTCTCCCTTAGTGATGAGTTTGTGTCTGTCAACCTTCCATATCTATCTTAATGTACACTTGGTTCTCAGTACATTAATCTGCAGCTCCGATCTTTCTTCTACTCGTTCTCTTCCTCTTCTCTCCTCTTCTGGTATGTTTGTCTGCTTTTCTATCTCCCTAACTCTTAATGGTGAAGTAAAGTTTGTTTTCATTATATTACTTGGAAGTGTGTTTTTTCGTCCTCGTTCTCTCCTTTCCTTTGGTGGTAGGAGTTTAGTAGGTTAGCTTATCATTATGTCTGTCAGTCTTCCATCCCCAATATCAGGTGGAAGGTACAGTACTTAGTTTTGAGCCTATGACGGACCTGAACTGAAGTGTACGGAGTGTGGAGCGCAGGTCACACCACACACCGGCACTCGAGTATAATCACCTCACTGCCTCTTCTCCCACACACACACACACACACACACACACACACACGCACATACACCAGCAGGAAGACAGAAAAAAAGCTCGTCTGCCGGGTAACTTTATAATTTTGTGAGTGAAAAAGTCAGTACAGGATATATGAATAATGTATGCGGGGTTTCTTGCGCAAGTCCATTTCCCAGTGGCGGGCGGCCTGGTCACGCCGCCACCGCTGGTCATTCCTTCCTGGTGGAGCGGCCGTTGTTTATCGTGCCGCTGGTGGTATGATTGGGCGGCTTACGTGAGGCGTCGCGGTAACCATCTGGCTGGTTGAGGTAGGCTGAGGGCGGTCAGTCTCAACCCTCGGCCGCCCTGCCCTGCCTTCCTACCCCTTGCCCCCTGCCCGCCGCGTCTTCCTCCTAATAAAACATTAAGTAGGGACACGTTTCCTCATAGGCATGAAACATGAGTATATGGCGTATTTAAGTACACTGATCGTGTGTTCCTTCAGCGGGAGGGAGGTGGTGTGCAGGTGGCGGTTGTGTTGGTGTGCTTGCTGCTGTTCCTCTAAATGATGTGCAGTGAAATCTACAGCTATTTTGATGGGATTTGACTACAAAAAAAGAATGATTCATATTTTTCACTCAAATCTCGCTACAATAGGAGGTGGGGAAACTGTACTTTTGATTCCGAACGTCTACAGTTTTTATGGCGTTAGCTGCTGGTTTCTCATAAGTCTGTGTACAAGATTGCCGTCGTTATAAAGTGTGTTTGTGTGTGTCATTTGGTGGTGTGAGGCATTACAGTGACAGTAGTGAGTGGTTGGGATGAAGGTGATGGCTTGGGAGTGTACGCCATGGCGCAGTGCTTGGCTGCCTCACTCCTTTCGTCACGATCGCCGCGGGCCATGATTGCGTAGCTTTCTCCTGCGCTTGTAAGCGAGTATTCTGTATGAAGTTTTCCTTACAACGGTTCGCTGGTGCCGCCACTTCCTCACCAGCGTATCATCAAGAGCCAAGCTTGCGTTCGCTGCACCAAGCAATGGCGTGAAGGCGGGAAGGTGGACCTTCACACAGGGCCGTGTGGGAGGAAGGCGGGTGGAGGCACTACACCGTGACATCGGACGAAACTTTATGGAAAAACTGAGCCTGCAAAGAACGAAAATTTTAACCCTTTACCTTCAGCGAAGGAAACCTCGGTATGACGACCCCTTGCATGTTTCGAGCTTCCGGGGTGGGGTGCGGAGCGGCGCCATATGTGCAGCTCAAGCCCGGCTTCTGAGAACGCTGACGGCCAGGGTGGCGTAGGGCGGCGGCGAGAGGAAGCTGTTAGTTGCTGGGTACGGAGGGCGGGCATCGCCATCCGGCTCACTTGGCATGGGCTCATAGGCCTTCTACCTTCTACACTGCGCCCACATAATCGTCATCTCTCGGAATGCTTTTTATGTGGAGTAATTTAGATACCTGCCATTGTGGTGCGGCCCGACGGCCGTGCTCGGCGACGGCGGGCGTCCGTCCCGGTGATAAGGAAAGATTCACACAGGAATGCACTGCTGCTGCTGCTGCTGCACAGAACTCCCTTCCCCGCCACAGCCACGGCGAGCAAGGCCTACAGCATGGGGTGACTTATGCTCCAAGCTAAGGGAGGGCGTGGCCAAGGTCTAGACGTGCAGTTATGTTAGGAAAGAGGAGCGGAGCTAATAAGAAATGTTCGTTTGGAAGAGCCCGCCCTGCCACTCGCTTCACTGAAGACATATTTGGCTGGCTTCCTGCTTGGCTGGTTCACCGGCTGCGAGAGCCGACTGGATTAAAAGGCTGGCTGCCTGCCTGGGTGGCTGGGCGGGCGAGTGGTTGGCTGCC
Source organism: Callinectes sapidus (assembly GCA_020233015.1). Lineage (NCBI taxonomy): Eukaryota > Metazoa > Arthropoda > Malacostraca > Decapoda > Portunidae > Callinectes > Callinectes sapidus. Next base: position 10,239,180 of record CM035204.1, read on the forward strand.
TCGCTGGCTGGTGTGCGGCTGGTTAAGGTTATCTGAGCGGGCGTCTGGGATCTTCATCACGATTGAGGAGACAGCCAGGCGGGTTAGGCCTAGCCTGGACGGGGCGACGGCAGCCACATCAGTCCGCCCCCTGCGCTCCCCGTCCCCCTCGACCCCACTCCATTGCATCACACTCCTCCTTAACCAAATATTTCCACATGTCCCCCCGCCCCCCACCTCCCACCCCCTCCCTCAGCCTCCCTCTCTCTCATCTTCCTTCCCACACACCACCACCCGCGCACCACCCACTCTTCCCTCCCCGTCAGCCCCCATCTCCATAACTCTATGCCACCCTCCCTCAACTACCACCCAGTTTTCCCCTTCTCATTTTTCCACTCCCTCTCCCTCGCCGCCTGCTCCTCCATCACACACTCCACTCCCAAGCTTTAAATATCCATGACTCTCCTGTCTGACTCAACTCCACACCTATCCACCTCCCTCCTCTTCTTCCTCCTCCTCCTCCTCCTTCCACGCCTCATCATCATCACCTTCATTGTCATCATTATCATTGCCTCTTGCTGCCTGTGACATGTTTCTTCAGCTTTGTTAAATAGCGACTGACTACACAGAAAGAAAGGGAAAGAGAGAGACGATGTTTTCTCTATTATTTTGGTGTTCTCTCCTGTAGACTATTGGCATTACTGTTTCAGCTTGAGTGTGTGTGTGTGTGTGCGTGTGTGTGTGTGTGGCGGGTGAGGCGTGAGGGACAGCGAAGCAAGGGGTGTCAGGCTTATTACATGTCATTAAGCCTCCTGAGAGTGCTGCGGCCGGAGACGGTGACGGACAGAGAGAGAGAGAGAGAGAGAGAGAGAGAGAGAGAGAGAGAGAGAGAGAGAGAGAGAGAGAGAGAGAGAGAGAGAGAGAGAGAGAGAGAGTCATCCACGCACACTATAATCCACCCACCACCACCACCACCACCACCACCACCGCAACCACAGTCTGCCTCCACATTATTCTTGGGTGTATTGAGCAAGTACGGTGATGTGTGTTGAGGTCACGAGTGAGACTAATGGCGACTCTGAAACATAAAAGATGCAAGAGAAAAATGTTCCTTTATTTGTCCATCATCATCATCATCATCATCATTATCATCATCATCATCATAGTCGGTAGTGCAGGTCTTGGTTCAGTCTTTCTCCTTCACTGCATTTCTCCTTGTGTCCTCTCTCTCACGCGTGCGCTGTTGAGTGTTGCGAGGAAGGCCTCCCGCTACAGGCAGATTAGCTCGTAAGGGTTACTGACACGTGGGTCACATTGAGGCCTGGTTTTTTCATGATGAGGCTGAGCCCGCATCGTGTAGGCCAGCAAGGCGGGAGCGTGGCGCCTGTCTGCTGCTGCCCTGCACTCCTCATGCTTCACCCTTGTGCTTCAGTCTTGTTTAAAAACGTTTTGATCTCTCTTCACAATTCTTAGAAGCCACAGAGATGACTAGTCAGGGTTTCAAGAGTGTTTATCCTATTAATTATGTAGATATGTTTTGTTAATCTTTCACTAGGACCGTAAGAACACCCTTAGAAACCCGTGTAACTTCAACTAGAGCCTTTTGAGTGTAGTGAAGATACTGCAAAAATGTGATTTCTTAGAATATGGTTCTTCCTACCACCGCTCTCCACCGCCCACTGTTGGCAGGAGGCTCTGCTATGAAGTGGTGCTTGGCGTGAAGATCTGCGTCTATCGTGCGTCCGTTAAGTGGCTCTTGGGATCAAGATGGGGTTAACTTGGCCAGGGTAAACCAGCACCGCCCGTCCATACCTGCGGCTTCGGGAACCTGCCGGAGATTTGTTGAGTTGGGAAGGTGGTCCGCTGTGTACTGTCGCTGCGAGGCTAAATGAGTGTGTCAGTGACAGGTGGTCGACTGTGATCATACAGGTGTGTGGTGATGAGGCTTAATGGTCCGTGGAAATGGTCTGGAAAGGGAGAAATGTTGTTTTATGCGTAAACAGAGAAAATGTAATAGTTTTATGGATTGATTAGCAACACATATCCTTTTAATGAAAAAGGGAATCGATTAGAGAGTTTCCAGCGTTAGTCGCACGTAAACCACGCCATCCATGTACCTCTTACTGATACAGAATTGAGTGTCTGTACTTTATGTGCGTTGTGCGTCTCAGCGAATGTGTTCCTAAACTGGATGGAGGAGCGCCCTCACACTGTGCTTGGTGATGGAGGTATTGTTACTGACTGCGTTGTTGCAATCCTTCTGAATGCTTATCACACCAATGCTGGCACATCTACGTAGCAATGCAAGCAGTTGTGATGCCGCGCCGCGTCCTGAGTCCACCAGCTCCAGGGAGGGAGAGTCTGTCAAGGGAGCCAGTATACACGTGTGCTTCACAGTCCCGACATGCACTGATACGTGTGGCATTCAAATATACACTATTTTGTATGTGTTTGACGTCAATGGAACATGACGAAAGAACAACTTGACAGATATTATTCATTCATGTGTGTTGATAGTGAATGCATGTTGGCTTTATCAACATAGTGGTGTCGGGTCATCCAGTCAGAAGAGTGATTGTCGCTCTGAAAGTTTAGAAAGTATTTTGATGTAATAGTTCACGGAGAATCCAACTGGCGGCTCTATGCATAACATTTCCTGCCTCACGGAGGACTGGGATGCACAAAGGACCCGCGGCGGTGTGTTAAGGCGAGGAGAAACTAAAACTTGAACCAGTGAAATATGCAGACATTTATCACTGTCAGTGGCAGGAAATAACTTGCCAGTCCACGACAGTTGCCTGCGGACGTTCCATAGGACGGACCGAGAAGTGACACAGCAGGCAGGCATTCCAGCGCTGTGGTAAGAGAGGGGACAGCTGGGCGGCGGTGCTGTGAGTGATGTAAAGGCACCTGACATTGGCTCTTGCATCAGGATTGGATGTTAGGCCTCCTAATCTGATGGCGCACGCGTGTCTGGCGTGCGTGTTGCTCACTCACAGCGGCAGGACACAGGTGAGCGGGGCGAGGGCTGGCTGTCCTGCGTGGCTGAGGCAACGTGCAGGTGTTTCCTTGCGTGTGTTGGGCTGAGCGTCACAGGTGTAGCGCTGAACGTAAGGCAAAGCTTCACAATAGTGTTTTCCCTTCGGTGCTTTCTGATTGTCTTACCTTTGTGTTCTCTACTCTGGCAGCTTACTCAATGTGCGGTAGGCCTAAGTATTTCTTAGATAACAACCTTGTGAGCAGAGCCTACTGCCGTACGCTTGGTATTTACAAGTGATACAGAGGCAACAGAAAGGTTTTCAAGGTGTTCCAGTAATGATTGTCAACACTGGGTGATGTGGCGCACCACCAGGTGGAGTGCCGCTGGGGAAGGTGCCGACCAGCAAGGGGAGGGGAAGAGGAAGCAAGACGGCAGGCAGTGCGTGGCGAGCTGGCGCTACAGGGAACAACCCCCGGCCTGCTGACTGGCTGTGACGGTGCAGGACGGAAGTCGTCCCCAACAACCCCTGTGGTGAGGCCAGACGGTGCGAGCAGCGAGGCAGCAAACGCCCCCATCGTCCCCTGCGCGTCACCTTCCCGTCACCCTCACTTACTCCACCCTCGCCATCCACCCACTCCTGCCACAACACACAAGTCGCGTCTCGCTCTGCTTCCACAAATGAAGAAATGTTAAATGGATGAGTGGCCCGGCCTGGCCTGCGTGTGGGGCAGAAAGGCGCCTCACTCGGCCTGCCTGGGAGCTGCGGCGTCTGGAAGGCTGTAGCATAGTTTATGAGGCCGTCCGGAGCACACAACACAATGCCTTTCCTTTCTACCTCCTGGCGCCGCTCCTCATGCCCAGTCAAAGCCTTTCCGCAGAGACTTGGATAGGCCTGGCCAGGGATTTGAGGCTTCTAACCTGTTTCTAACCAGTACCGCCACCACTGAGGCATTCAAGGCAGTCAAAGGGGAAATCTACTTACTTGCCTGCAAAATAAAGGGATGCAAAAGGTTGTTCTTGCTGGTGATCTGACGCTGTTTAGTGCACGAGACTGTTCATGAATTCTCTGTTCACTTTGCGTCTTGTTCTTCCCGGCTTGAGGTTCACCTGGCGCGACTCAAGCGTCGTCGTGTAGTCAGACTTGGGCGCGGTTCTTCCTGCGTGACTAATTACGCGTATGTAAATTTGTTCTTTATGGGATGAAGAGAGAGGGAAGCCAGCCGTCCCTAGGCCTAAATCCCACCAGCCTACCTCCACCACCACCACCGCCACCGCCGCCGCCGATCCCAAGGCCTCTCACCCACTCATCCCTCCACCCACCCTCGGTATTATTTCATCCATCTGTTCTTGAGTCTTGTCGGTCAGCAGGCAGACTCAACCAGCCAGCCAGCCAGCCAGCCAGCCAGCCAGCCAGCCAACCCTTCCAGTGACTTGGTTTCCTCATATCCATTCAATGACTCCTCAGATGCTGTTCTCCCTCACTCATTCTTCTCCCTTGTTTATTCACAGTTTTAACTTGTAATTTATTCCCTTATTCATTGTTTCCTTGGTTTCCCTGCCTTTCTCCCTCACTTGCTTACTCGCTTACTCAATTTTTCATCCCCTCTGGACTCCAATTCAAATGGTTTTCGTGGTTTCCCTTCGTCACTTACTCACTTATCGAATTCAGTTTACTCTTTCGCTCGCTAACTCAACAAATCATCAACTCATTCATTCATTCAAGTTAGTCTCTCACTCTTTCCATCCTAACCAACACACTATTTCAACTTATTCCCTCATCCTTTCCATCACTCATTCATTCACCCATCCACACATTCCTTCACGCACGGACTCTATCACTCCCTCCTTCTTTCACCCATCCACCAACTCACCCACAACGGCCCCAGTCCCCACCCGGTCCCGTCCTATCTTGCGGCCCGATCGATTGTAAGCTAACTATATTATTAGCCTCTGCGATATCATAAATGGCGCGGCGGATACTACCAGATAACAATTAGGATTAGAGACACACTGCTCCTAAATCATCGTGGAGCTCCGTCACACCGAATTTGGAAGGAGACTCGTGGATGCTACTGGCGGCGCACTTAGGGTCAAGATGTGTCATGTTTGTGTTATGATACTGTGGTTCGTGTGTTGCTGTGTCCCGAGTCCCTTGGTGTGCTAAAAATCAATCTATTTTCTATGTAAGAGGGATAAGCTGGTCAAGGGTAACATAGGATCATAAAAAGCCCACTATTTTGCCAGCTCCCTTACAGGTTCGAAGGAGTTAGCCAAAGGGGAGGGATAAATGTCTTGAAACTTATCTCTTAAATCTTCAAGTTGTCATGTTTTCCTGTGTTGTTTGAATAGAGCGTTTGTGATTGAAAATAAGGAAAAATGTTGGAATTTAGTGTAGAATGTTGATTTAGAAACGTGCAGCCATGATTTTTCTTGCATTATAATGTGTTCTACCGCAGAAACCTACACAAACATGCCATCTTTGGGTTTTTATAAGGAAAGTATCTCATGTTTTTATACTTAGTGTTTGTATTATCTATAGTATTAGTTATGCAAGCGATTGTGAAATGGTAAATGTAATATATCCCATTTTTACTATGAAATCCATCACATTTTATACTTTCAGTGCACAAAACAACTATTCCATAAACACACAGCGCTATACAATTCATTTAAAACCCGTTGTGTATTGATAACCTCGCGAATTCAGATTTTTTATGGCCTTTTTATCTGATACTTTGTGTTCGGTGCCCAAAACAGCCATTCTGAAGGCCTGTAGTGCTTAGTATTCAAGTAGGAAGCAGCGTTGTGGTGGCGGCGAGGACAGGACAGGCCGTATAAGCTGTCCTGTGCGGTAGCTGGCAGGGAAGCGCTGGGGCGGTTTATTGGTCAGAGGTGAAAGCAGCGGCGGTTGCAGTTACGCCGGTGACCACCTTAACCTGTCCGAATTGTGAGTATGCAAATGAAGGCCCAGACGGGAAGGGTTATATGACTCCTCTGTCGGGCCGCCGCAAGAGTTGGCCAGAGGGGAGAAAAGGGCAGAGGGCAAATGGAAGATGTATGGCTTGGGAGAAAGGAGACGTGCATTAAAGGGATGAAAGCACGGTGCAGGGGGGTGGGGAGAAGCCTTGGGGAGAGAAAAGGGACAACAGAAGGAGAGTTTTGTGAGCCGAAGTGCAAGCTGTGATGGTGGTGGTGGTGGTGGTGGTGGTGGTGAGGGACAAGCCGTGGCATACTGAATCTCGGCTGGCACAGTGCGGGACAGGGGGGGGGGCAGGGGTAAGTGGGGAGGGGTAGACAGTGGGGTGGTGGACAGTGTTAGGTACTGCAGTGCGTCATTTTATACCCAAGGGAGGTTAAAGTTGTGTTATCTTCGAGCGAAATTGCAAAGATTAATTCTAGAAAAAGAAATGTTATCTTCATACGTTCTCTCTCTCTCTCTCTCTCTCTCTCTCTCTCTCTCTCTCTCTCTCTCTCTCTCTCTCTCTCTCTCTCTCTCTCTCTCTCTCTCTCTCTCTCAGCAAGCAAAACTAACAAAAAAGTCGAAATGTCAGTAAAAAATATATATTCCAAGTGAGTTAGCAACATTCGGTATATACTTTTCAGCGCGTCACAGTAGATGAAAGCAGAGCAAAGTTACATTATCAGGACACATCAATTCACGTGAACATAAGAAATAGAAAAAAATAATCAATTCATGAAAAGGCATTCCAAGTGAGTCATTTCCATTCGTCATTGGAGAACTGGCGACAGTGGGATTCATCAGTGCCCACCAGACAGACCTGCCGCCCCTCTCTCTCTCTCTTTCTCTTCCCCTCTCTCTCTCTCTCTCTCCCACCCACCTGAAGGACATCTGTGGCTCCCGTAACACAAAGCCACTCCTCCCGCCTGCATACATTAACCCCTGGACTAATAACCGGAATCGAGGAAGGGAAGGCTTGATAGAAAGACGAAGGAAGGCTGAGACTAGGGTGGAGTCATAGTGAATTAAGTGAATGATGATGGGAGGGAGGTAAAGTGACAACAACTGCAGTGTGCGTTCATTCTTCATCCCATCTGGTAGGCCCACACTGAGGAGCTTTCATATGGAAATATTTTTTACTCCCTTTGGCGATGACTCCTGACTGACTGCACGGGAAGGGAGGGACCCACCCAGCTTACGTAGGCAGTGGTGCGCCGGACGGACACAAGGGAAGGAGGGCGGGAGAGGAAACGTGAATAAGCCAGCCAGGGATGAGTAATGGATGAACGTTTGTGTAGTTTCATCTATCTTCTGAATTGGCTTGCTTAGTATGAGCTAGAAATTAATGTTGTGTTTTTTTAATTATTATGTAAAAGGGGGAAGGTGACCAAGGGCAACAAAAACAATGAAAATAAAAAGATCCACTAATTTGCCAGTCCCCTTCAAAGTCAGAGTTAGCCAAAGGGTGTCGTCAGCTTAAGATGATCATTCGGACAAAAAAGATCATGAGGTTTGTTAGGATTGTTACTGTAATTCATTTTTTGTCAATAAACCAGCTAACTGTATGGTTGTACTGCTGATGTGATGATGGCTTAACTTCAAGACAAATTTCGAGAGGTTTAGATGGATTTTTAAGACTAGAAATTCGTGTAAGAAAAATTTACATACTTACTTAAGAATCTGTGTTGATACGAGGCCAAAGTAAGAGAAGGAAAGGTTCGGCTCAGTGTCACCCCATCAATGAAACCTGACAGCAGTTCTCAGAATTTCACCACAAACACCACAGCTGCATTCCTGTTAACCCGCCATGTGCCACGCCCATCCCTTGCTGTCACCCGCGCCACACCTCCGTCACATCCTCATTCATTCGCCTCGCCATCCCCGCCAACTGATTCTCATGGGCGAGGTGACCCACACATCCCCCTGGGCCCTGGAGAGACATCGCTGGCGGCGCGGTGTGAAGAGGCCCCGGGGAAGGGTGGAGGGGAAATAATCATCCCTCCTTTTCTTCCACTCTGTTAGACATCATTCAGTTTTGAAGCATTAGCGAAGTCCAGGACCCGCTTACAGTGGCCTCCCGTAACACTGCAGTTTTGTGCGACTCCGAGTTGTGTTAATCTTCCTGTCACCGAAAGAGCTTCCCCAGCCGCCTGGCAGCTCCTGGGGGTCGCACCAGTGACGGGGCGGCGAGACCCGAGATAACTTTGACATTTAGATGAAATGAGAACTTCCCGGCCAGGAGTGGTGGCGCCTTTGTCCACACACAAGAGGCAAGACTCAGTGACGAGCAAGTCCGTTACTTACACAAACACAGATCACATAGTGTATGCAAATACGGGCAGGAGAGGGGCATCAGATAAATGTTTGGCCTTTGAGGGACCGCTAATCATGCATACTAATGGAAGGGATGCATTTATGGAGCCTCGGCCCACCCGGTCCATGAGTCAGTCGCTGGTGTCACGCTTATATCGAGGCAATACATTTCTCAAGGTGAACATTGGTACGTAGCTTGAATTAAACTAAAAACATTGTCTTATATCACAAGTATTTAGGGTCACAGTGTCACCTGTCTGTTTAGTATTGCGAGACAGAAGCATCGAGGGTGAATCAAATGGGGCAGCGGCAGCCTTGAGTCCTGAAGGGGCAGACAGACGGGTGTCCAAGCACTCAGCTGTGTCCTGTGTCCGCCCCTCCCGCATCCACTCAGGAACCTTCTTAGCTCCAACCGACGCCATTAAACTTTGCCAGAGGAGCAGTGTGATAGCGGACATGGCTGAGCCTGTGTTCCCCTTCCATACATCATCACAGATCCTTCTGATTTCCTGCCGCCACACAGCCCCGTGCCAGATGTAAAATTACAGCAATAGTACATGCTAACCATGCAGCAACAGTACACGCCGCCGGCCTTGAGGCAGCCGGGACTCACGCTGCATAGTTATAATGTCGTGCGTTGATTCCCATCAGCTGGTTAGCTACTGGTGTGGTGTGGTGTCCATAGGGCTGTTGGTTGCTGCCTCACCAACATTGTGTCTTGAAGAGTATTTCCAAATTATTATACTACATGTGTTGATCATACACTAAATCTCTCTCTCTCTCTCTCTCTCTCTCTCTCTCTCTCTCTCTCTCTCTCTCTCTCTCTCTCTATCTTCAACGGGTCATCAAGGGCTTAACTTTTTTCTTTTTTTCGCTTTTTTTCT
>CM035204.1:10251815-10266697 GCA_020233015.1 Callinectes sapidus
GAGGAGGAGGAGGAGGAGGAGGAGGAGGAGGAAGGGAATCAACTGAGATATTTCCATGTACACATTTCTCTGCCACAATTTTCCTACAACGGTAAATTCGTGACAAGTGGAAGAAATAAAAGTTAAGTGTGAGGAGAACAAAGCGAGTGGTGCATTCTAGCTGTCACCTGCCATGAATTGTGAAGTGGTGCGGTCATGATGGAAGTAGTGGTGGTGGTGGTGGTGGTGGTGGCTCTCACTACAATTTCACCTGAGTTTCTTCTTCTCCGCGCACGCATTCACACACCTGCCGCGCTCTACAGTTTTTGCCTACTCCGCTGCAGTCACGGCGAGGAGTCAACTAATGTACCGCACTGCTTTCCTCTGTGTTCACTGCTTATATTCATTCCTACGGACCATAATCTGAAACACTTCCTTCCACTACACTCCAAAGGCTGTAATTGAAGTGACACGGGATTTCACCATTATTTTTGTGTTCCTACTAACAGATTAACAAGATTTCTATATTATTAACTGGAGAAACTCATGTTAAAACTGAGCTAGTCAACTTTGGAGCCTCAGAGAGAGAGAGAGAGAGAGGGAGGGGGGGAAGGAAAGAAGAGAACTTGAAAAGAGTCGCGTGGATTGGAAGAAGGAACAGTGGAGAAGGAGGATTAGGAGAACACAACGGGTGACGAACGATGACAGGCGGGGCGGGAGAATGGAGGGAGGGAGTCAGCCAGGAATGGAACACAAGAGAACACAAGGAAAGAACAAATTGCAGTGAAGTTGTTGAGACTGTGATAAGTTGCGATATTGGATTTAAAAGTTGCTGGAGAGAGAGAGAGAGAGAGAGAGAGAGAGAGAGAGAGAGAGAGAGAGAGAGAGAGAGAGAGAGAGAGAGAGAGAGAGAGAGAGAGAAGAACAGAGTAACAATATTCCTACATTATTAACTGGAGAAACACTCTTGAAAAACCCGCGCTAATCATCTCTCTGTGGCCGTGGAAAACAGTCGTGGTGAGAGAGCAAAGCGTTTCTGAATACTGACCCGGGTAAGGAATCACAGAAGTCAAGCAACAGTGAGTAAAGAGAAGTGATGAGGTAGTTAGCGGCGCCATTACGTGCAGTGGTCGGCGAGGCGCACAATACTCGACGACACTAAAGGGGCGGCACTGAGGAAGGCGAGTCACTGGGCACACAGGGTAGAGGTAGTCAGTCTTTACGCCGCACTGAGGGACGCGGGCACGGCGGCCTGAGTTAAGAGCGAGGCCAGCCGTACCTGCAGTGTTCCTGACTGGTAATTGTTATTTACGACTGGCCGTAACCCACACACTCCAACAGACTGGTGGCCTGACCGTTGTGGGACGCGCCCTCCTCCATCCCCCAGACCCCCACAAGCCAGTCCTCCGTCACCGCCTCACCCTTGACAGCTGCCTCGTCACCGCCCTCCTCCCTTCGGAATATTCGCCAGGCATTTTGTCTCCCTCCGAAGCTTCCTAGCATTCCTCGCGCCTCACCAGTAACATTGCCACCGCTCACACCACCGTTGCTTCATTAGATCATGTAAAAGCGCGAGAATTTAGTCTATTTTGTGCAGTGCTAGATGCGTCGCAGAGACACACTTCTCCCCGCCAGGTATTTCTCCCACCGGCCGAGGCGCGGGGCGGAGGGCGGAGGGCGCTAGGCCTGTGAGAAGCAGCGGCGGCGGTGGCGGTGGCGGTGGCGGTGGCGACCCTGGCTAGTAACTTACCCCGAGTGAATGCAGCTGACCACTTCGTTCTCCCTTAACGATGAAAGCAGAATTTTTTCCCTCGCTCCCCTCCACAGACTTGGGACATTCTGGTAACCTTGACACTCGCTGGTCTCACCGCGAAGGTAATGGCCGCATGTTGAACCGGTTTCGGGAGTGTTATTTTAGCTCCGACTCGGGGATGGTCAAATTTATGTCAGACGCCAGATAAAAGCGCTGCCCCAGTGGAGGCATTCCGGCCAGTTAGGGCTACACGCGCCTTTGTGTCGCCCACTGCCCTCTGCAGCGGCCTTCATCCGGTGTAAATTAAGTGACGGAGGCTTTGTGTGTCTTGGTTCCCGTCTGTTCGTCTCTGAAATGTATGGAAGGTTAAACTCAAGTGTTTCCCGCCACACCCCCGCAACCCCGCACCCCCGCATCCCCTGGGAACACGCTACTCAACACTGTATTCTATGCCACATCTCCGCTATACATTCAAAAGCCTCGAGTTGAAGGGACACGGTCTTTATGGTTCTGTGACGGATCAACAACATATGCACATTATGAACACACACACACACACACACACACACACACACACACACACACACACACACACACACACACACACACACACTTTCACATACTCATGGAACTTCTTTGAAAAACCTGCCAGCCTTACATAATCTTTTCTCCCATCTTCTCCCCCTCCCTCCTCTCCTCTTGTTCTTTTTTCCCTTTCTTCCTTTCCTCCACTTCCTTTTCTCTCCCCGTGTCCTTTCCTATTCTTTCCTCCACGTGCTCTTCTTCCTCTTCCTCCTCTATTCCTATTTTCCTACGCCTCCCTCCTCCCTTTGCTTCCTTCCTGTCCTTCCTCCTCTCTCTCTTTCTCCCTTCTTACTCTTCCTCCTTTTGTTCATGTTTTTCTCCCAGTTTATCCCTTCCTCTTTCTTTCCATTAATTTCTAAATATCTCTTAATCCCCTTTTTTCTCTTCATTCTCCTTTTATGCTTCTTTAATCTCTCCTCTTTTTTTCCTCTCTTGTCTTTTCTTCCACGTCGTTTTGTCTTTCTTTTTCCTTCCGCTCATTCATTCCATTTTTCCTCGTGTCTTCTTCACCTGCTGGTAATCCCCCTCCTTTTCCTCCCACTCCAGCCCCTCACCTCCCTCTACCTCCTCCTCCTCCTCCTCCTCCTCGTCCTCCGGCTGAGTGAACAAGGGTAAGCGTCCTTGCAACCAATCTTCTCCATCGATTTTTTGGGGGTTCAATTTTTGCAACACCATTGAAGGGGCGGGTGGGTGGCGCGTGGCTCTACCTGCTCGCTCTTGTTGCACGGGCCCTCCCCCATCATCCCGCTCTCACCGTTTTTTGTTGCAACGGCATCGTGTGCAACGGGAGGCCAACGCACGCGCCGAGGTGGGGATCTCTATACACACGTGCCGGCCAGCGAACCCTTCTTTGCAATGGTTGTTTGGCGAGGCAAGGTGGGCAAGGTGGGCAAGGTGGGGAAGGTGGCCAGGTACAGGGAGGGTGGGAGGGAGGGTTAGTGCGCTGGTGGTGATGGCAGAGGGTGGGTCGCGTTGCAGGATCGTGGTGGGCGTGGTTTGTGGTGTGTTGATAAAGTGTTGGGGTGGCTAGGGGTGGAAATGGGCGTGTTCTGGAATGGGAATGATGTGGGCGTGTTGTGGGGGTGAAATGGGCGTATTCTGTTCGTCAGGTTTGGGAGATGTAGTTATTAAGGGAAGTATTTTGTGCAATTTGCTGTTTGTGTATTTCATTGTTACTTTTCTTGTTATTTTCTATTGTTTATTTATCTATTTCATTTGTTTCTCATGTTTATTTGCTCCTACCTTCCTTTTATCTATTTATTCATCAGCTCATTTCTTTATTTGGTTTTGTCAGTATCGCATAAACTGCCGAACCTTCAGAAACAACACTGATAATATTCACATGTCACAAAAAATTACGTTCCCATCCAAAAGTGTACTATCTTCAATACACCCCAGCGACATGACATATGTGGCAGTACAGCACTATTTCATATGCACACCTGTACGTTTGCGGGCACCTGCCGTACACAGACAGACAGACAGATACGTGAGTGGATAAGCCTATAAAGTTTTTAGTCCTACGTTGATGCAGAGGGAAAAAAGATACGGCCGCTAACGAGAGGGAGGGAAGCGAGGCCCGCACCACCAAGGCAAACACTGAGTCCTGAGGGTTATGCTTGTTTAATAAAGGTTTGATCATTAGTGTTTCCTTGCTTCACTCAAGGTTACCTCCTCCTCAGTACCGGTCCTGCCTGCCTCCCGCCTTACCGCGACAAATCTTGACATGTGGAAGGCGGGGTTGGGAGGAGCTGGCGGGGCTGGCAAGGGCTGGCGGGGCTGGCGGGGCTTGGACAGCGGGTACCTTACAACATATGTCTAGCATGATGGCCGGCCCACCTCTGGCTAGGCTTCCGGCGGTCCTTCCCTCCCCCCCAACAAGCTCTGCCTCTTAAGTTAATCAGTATAATGAGGTGCGTCTCTCCGCCGTCTGTCAGCATGCAGCATTCAGCAGGTACGGGCCAGGGTAGGGGTGTCAGGGATGTGCCGCCCCTCGCCCTACCCTCGGGAAGGTTGGTGGTGTGGCCTCGTGTGGTCTAGCATCCCGGAACTCGCTCGCAGCTTCAGTGTGACGCATAACCTCCGCGCGAGATGCGACCTCATGCCACTTAATACCCCTAGCTAGCCCGCTCCGCATTGCCTACCCACAGCCTCTACTAGACTCTCTCTCTCTCTCTCTCTCTCTCTCTCTCTCTCTTGGCCACTCAGTCTCACGAACACAGGCCATTTGTCAGCGATCATTCCTTGCTCAGTGCTCATTTACATAGATACGCTCACCTCCCCGGCCCACCACACCTGCATCTGCTCTCCCACCTGGCTGCGGCGGGCTGGGAGGCTGCCCGGCCACTCCCTGAGGCTGTAATGCTGTATCACCAATCATCAGCCTCGTCAGCGCAGTAATATATAGTGTGTGGCAGGAAAATTAGATTACTGAGGGGTTGTGCAGAGTATGTTCGTATGGAAGAGTTGCAGTGAGGTGCGGTGTGGAGGGTCGGGATGAGGCCTAAAGGAAGAAGAGAAGGAGGATGAGGAGCGGAGTGGAGGCCAGCCAGGGGGTAAGGGGTAAATGGTATGGCAGGCTATTTCGGGAAGAGGGAAGGAGAGGCCGCCCTTGCAGTGGGTTGTGTTTGTGTTACAGTGATACCTTCCTAACTCCCCTTCAGTACTGGGGTATGTTTTCACCGTGATTTTATTGGCATTAAGAAGAGTCTATGGAGGTCAGAAGATTGATGGTCAGAGTCTGCACTGTTTTAATCCCCATATGAGTTTCTGAAGCTGCATAAAATTCAATAGTAACCAGAATTAATAGGAAAACGTGTCCCGGTACTGAAGGAGATTAAGAGGCAGAGAGTATTCAATGCTTTATAACCTTGGCTTACATTTGGCCAAAGACGAGAGTAGCTTCAAGGTGAGCGAGGTGGCGGCGGGGCGGGATGTACGTAGAGGAGGAAGGGGGGGGGGAGGGGGAGCGAATAGTGCATTGTCCCTTCATTTGCATAACCACTGCCACAACACAGAAAGCGTTTGTCATGAGACTTGTCGCTCCCATGTCCCATATCCACACCCACACCTGTGCTCCCTCCGCTCCTCTTTATCTCTTCTCTCTGTGTGTCTTTCTTCCTGTCTCTGTTTCTGTTTCTGTCTGTTTTTCTCTTTCTGTCTTTGTCTCTCTGTGTTTGTCTGTCTCTGTCTCCTCTCCCCCCCTCTCTCTTTCTCTCTTTCTCTCTCTGATAGGTAGATGAATAGATAGATATAGTGACCGGTTGATAAGTAAATAAGTAAATTGATAGATAGATAAAATGAGTTGTTGATCGCATCTAGGAGGGAACTTAAAAGAGAAAGGGTAGAAGATATTCATAGTCACTAACAACACACACACACACACACACACACACACACACACACACACACACACACACACACCCTAGCAACAACAATGATAACAAGAGCACCGAACGCCACCCAGTGTCCACCAGGCAGGCCTACCAACATGAAAAAAAAACACCGAAAAAATCAAATCAAACAGGAAAAAAAAACAATGACTCCTCTAGACAAAAGAAACATAGAGGAAAAAATACGAGAAAAAAGGTAATAGGGAAAAAGGAATGAAGAGGGGGAAGAAAAGGGAGGACTGCGTTATAGGCCTAAGCTCTCCTGCGTACTGTGCTATCAACTTATTCTGCTTTTTTTTGTTGCCATGACAGTCAACGGCAGAAGGTGGATGGTGGGCGAGGCTGCCTGTGGCTTGGCGGTAACCGAGTATGCTTGACGTACCGAGTGACTTGTATTAAGGTCCCCGCGGCCACTGGGACACGCGGGGACACCACCCTTAGGGACACACGTGACTCTGTACTGTAGTGACCCGAATCTCCCTGTCGTCGGGAGAAAGGGTGACGTTGCACGACAAAAAATGTAATGAGAAGTATTGATCCAGATTGACTGTTACCATTATGGACGGAGGCTCAAAGTGACGCCTTGACTTGCCGTGGAGTGAAACTTTATTACCCAGTGAGAGAGAGAGCAACTTGATTAAAAATATGAGCCCAAAAAGCCCAGTATTCAAAAACGCTTTGCTCTCTCATCACTACCATTTTGAGAGTCCACAGAGATGGTTAAGAGGGTTGGAAAATAGTTATGGTGAGAATCCCAAATGTTTTAGAATACTTGCTTTACTTACTCCTTCTCTTTTTCTGACGAGGAAACTGAGGAGTAATATTGCTCCTCCTGATCCGCCGTTCAGTAATCCTGTCCTTCGTTTTCTTCAGCTTATCAGACTCGCGTGACTGAGACCACGAATCATGTGTCTGTCTGGCTGAGCTGAGGAGAGCTGAGGTCGCCGTTGCAGGGCTGCTGGCATGGCGGTGCTTCTTGTCTCTCTCTCTCTTCCGGTGTGTCTCTGTGTGTGTGTCTCTGTCTCCCTGTGTTTGTTTTAGTCTTTCTGTGAGTCTCTCTCTCTCTCTCTCTCTCTCTCTCTCTCTCTCTCTCTCTCTCTCTATCTATCTATCTATCTATCTATCTATCTATCTATCTCTATCTATCTATCTATTTATCTATCTATCTATCTATCTCCCTTGCTGGAGGCGTACATCATCCAATGCTACAGTAAAGTAAGGCAAAAGAAGTTGGTGGTTTGACAGTCGTGTTGTTGATGAGACACACGACGCCTGGAGGCAAAATAATTAACTTTCATCTCATTACCAGATCTGAGGGTTCTGCCTGCCACACACGTCCTCGACTCAATACCTCTTTTTTTTTCCCTCTCTCTCTCTCCCCAACCTTTTCCTTTTCACCAGAGGCCTAACAAGTCTCTAATGAACATAACAGCTTATAGAAGGCTGACTGAATGACTGACTAACTGACTGACTGACTGGTTGGCTACAATATATTTTTTTCTCACTGCCTCACTCCGCCGCTGCTCCGCCCATTGCTACATGAATTAATCGATAGTTGAATACTTGACAAAGGGAATGGAAATTTTAATGTGACGGCGACTTTGGACTTAGTTTGTGCAGGGAAAGGGGCGGCGTACGAGGGGGCAGGGGCGTGGCAGGAGACAGAGATGAGTTAGTGGAGAGGGGAGAGGCGAGGAGAAGGTGGGGGAATGGGTAGGGAGGATGAAAGGAGTGTGTAGGCCTAATGGGCAAGTCTCATCAATGGCAGCGGATGGGTTAGCGATTGCACGGAAAAAAAATATCCCCGGGGAGATGAGGGAGAGCGGAAGGGGGTGAACAGGGGGCGCGAAGGGGAGCAGGGACGCGGGAAGAGTCTGCTGCGAGGGGAGAGGGGAGCACCGTGCACGCTGGGAGAAATTCTTGCCGAGGGTGAGGGGAGGCAATGTTGCGAGACGCCGCTGTGTTAAATGTTGAAAGTTGTCTCTGTCAATGCCACAACTGCCACCACCACCACCACCACCACCACCACCACCACCACTACTACTACTACTACTACTACTACTACTACCACCACTATCATCATGAACCATCACCAGCAATGATAAAACAACGACAGCTTCATAGGGGGTTGATGATACGGGTATGTTGTATTCTTAACTGTGCTAGGAGGAGGAGGAGGAGGAGGAGGAGGAGGAAGGGGGGAGTGATGGGAATGGAAAATGAAATGGAGGAGGAAGAAGAGGTCGTTGTGTTGTTTTAGGGAAGGAAGAGGAGAAGGATAAAGAAGGACAAGAAAATCAGGAAAAGAAAAAATAAAGAAGAAAAAACAAGTGGTAGAAGAGAAATTTTTAACCCACGAAAGGAGGAAGAAGAAAAGACGAAAGAGAAGGAGAGAGTAACATTAATAACTGAACGAGGAAGAAGAAGAACAAGAACAAGAACAAGAACAAGAACAAGAAAGAAAAAAGAAGAAGAAGAAGAAGAAGAAGAAGAAGGAAGAAGAAAAAAAAGAAGAAAGAGGAAATTTATCTTGTCCAGCCATCACCTTCCCTCCGCCCCTTTATGCCAGATACCTGCTTGCACAGTACTGGTCACTAACCCGCCCCTCTCATAGCCCACTGTATTACGGGGACAGGACGCACGTGCGGGGTATTGCTCCTGCTTGAAACTCCTTTTTTGTACGTGCAATGGGTATCATGAAAGGATTAGAGTGTGTTCTTAAACGTTTCAGGATCTCATCTTGATTATATCTTAAAAAAGGGTCTAATGGAAGTTATAAAGTGTGTGTTTTTTGTGATTTTTAGTACGTTTATCAAGTGTTTTGTATTGTCACTTGTTAAAAGCTTCGAGGTTGAGAAGAAGGGATGTCTGTCAGTCAGTCACTCAGCCATGCATGCTTTTTGTCTCCTCTCATGATTTGATAACGTGTGTGTGTATGGGGGGGGGGGCGTGAGTGGGGGGGGGTGCAGTTCAGTTCATGGCAAGAAGACAGTGAAGATGCGTCAGTCTTCTCAGTGTAGAGTGAACAGTTTCTTCATTAAGGCTCCTCCTCCTCCTCTCTTCTCCTCTTCCTCCTCCTCCTCTTCCTCCTGCTTCTCCTCCTGCTCTAATGTCCTTCCTCCCTCCTGAAGTAATCAATAGAGTACCATGTTGCAGTCCTCCCCACCCTCCGCCATCCCCCTACGTCAACTCCTCAACAGCCTTCGCCTCTACGCAGATCCCCGGCCTACCAGGGACCCGCCTCTTTCCAGCCTCCTCGCGCCTCCCCGCCCCGCTAATACTGACCCGCTGGAAGTGCTCGTGGCAGTGGAATCTAGTGATGTTATTAGGAGTGCGAGGTTATGGTGCCAGATTGGTGCGGAAGTTGTGATGTAGGAGTGTGTCTTGATGGGTTTGTGAAGTTGGTTAGGTTGATAAGAGGCCCAGAAACGAGGGTAGAGGTAGTTAAGAGGATGAAGAGCTTGAGTGCAAGATGGTTCGGGGTTTGGGGAGGATGGGAGTGAATGGTGAGCGTTAGGCAAGGCAAGGGAAGGCTAAACAGATCAATATCTCGGCTCAGGGAAGGAGAGAGAGAGAGGGAGAGAGAAAGAGAGAGAGAGAGCAGTGTCTTGTTGCCTTCAGCTGTCCCTTCACCTTCACCGTTCAGAGTTGCAAGAGGTTGGTTCCCTCAGGGCTTCCCACGGCCTTCACTATGGGCCAGCCAGCCACTAAGAGGGCCCGTCGAGAGTGGACGTCCTTGTAGCAGTACACGCCGCTGCCCCCCACGAGGGAAAGTGACCTTTTGGCGGTGGTTCGCCCTCGGTGTTCAGGACTGAGACTCTCCTCCTTGGCTTATGTTACTCAGGAAGCAAAAACTTAAAATATTCTGTTACATTATTTTTTCTGGACATTTGGACGGACTTCTAATTATTTTTCGGGGTCAGTTTTCTCAGTGCCAAGTGGGAGAGCAGAGTACATGGGTCAGTCCACGCCCGCCCCAGGCCAGGACATACTACATACGTTCAGTCGAGGCTCAGTGTTATGGTAAAGGTCAAACGTTCCTTCCCTTGCTGTCCCAACCAGGCTTCTGTAAGGATGCTTATGCGTGGCACTACTCTCTCTCTCTCTCTCTCTCTCTCTCTCTCTCTCTCTCTCTCTCTCTCTCTCTCTCTCTCTCTCTCTCTCTCTCTCTCTCTCTCTCTCTCTCTCTCTCATGGTATTAGAGAGAGAGAGAGAAAAAAAACTATTTAGGTAATTAAAAAGAGCAATTATTTACATAGATTGCCAAGCCAGGCTGACTTAATTAACTAACGCCCATGTAACCCATCAACCAAAACAAACAAATACTTCCCCTATTAGATATGCATCGGACAAGGAATCTATGGACACTTAGATTACACCCAGACCCTTCCACTCCTCTCTCTCTCTCTCTCTCTCCTCTCCCTCTCTCCTCCTCCGTGGTAACTCCCATAAGGCAATGCGCGGACACTACCCAATCACAGAGGGCGGAGCTGTGTGTGATGGTTAAGCAATGGAATCCAGCCAGGTGAAGGGGAGGCGGTAGCAGCAGTGACAGTCAGGAACCCTCGCCTTGATTTACGACTGTGTGTGTCCCCTCGAGTGCCTGCGGCGTGGCACTAACGAGAGGGGTTGGCACTTGGCACTTTCCTCGCCCATAAGGAGGTTTTGTGGCACCGGAACATTGGGGACACTCCGCGGTGTGGTATGGTAGTGGAGGTGGGGTGTCTGTGATGCCAAGTGGTAGGAAGTGGTTGATCTGTTCTCTCTCTCTCTCTCTCTCTCTCTCTCTCTCTCTCTCTCTCTCTCTCTCTCTCTCTCTCTCTCTCTCTCTCTCTCTCTCTCTCGTCACTATTTGTTGTTGTTTTTCTTTGTTTTCTTTCTTTTTTCATAGTTTTTGTTCTTATTATTGTTATACGTGTTCTTGTTCTCCTCCTCCTCCTCCTCCTTCTCCTCCTCCTCCTCCTCTTCTATTTTCAAAGTACAGAATCGCTTTGTATAATCAGCCTTGCGTACAATAATTGCGAAACACATGTACGTAGCGGAGAGTGCGTGTGTACCATTGGTATGCACGGGAGGGAGGAGAGTGCGTTCGTGTCTGTCCATCCCACTCAGAGCATCTCCTGTCGAGTATTAAGTGCAGTTTGGCCATTTGAGAACCGCGAAATCAGTCTTATCTATGTATTAAAGAGGGATTCTTCATTGGATAACTTTTTTTTTTATTCGTGAAGGGTTTAAGAATGATATAAATGCACTGGTGTTTTTTATTCATTTACTCTGAAGTTTGAATATTGCATGCAGTGGTTGGATTAGTTAACCCCCTCAGTACTGGGACGCGTACTTATTTTACTTACTATTTGGGGATTATATACAGCTTCAGAAACTCATGTGGGGATTAAAATAGTACAGACTCTGGCCGTTAATCTTCGGAACTTTCTCAATGTCAATAAGATCGTTTAGATTTTTCTTGATTTTCTCATGAAGTAAAGTCATTTCAGCACTTACAGTCCATCAGTGACCTGTGAAGCATTTCCTTATATATTACAAGAAAATAAAATAAAAGGAAATTGCTACGGTATTTTGTTACGGATTCCCACCGATTCGTGCTTCTTTATTTAGTATCCATCACGTTGCTGGTTCGTTAGAGGCCATGAGAAAGTGTTAACCCCTTCAGTACTGGAACACATTTTTACCTTAAGTTTTGACTGTGATTAGACGATTTTATTGCCATTAGGAAGGGACTATGGAGGTCAAAAGATTAATAGCCAGAATCTGTACTATTTTAATCTCCACATAAGTTCAGGAAGCTATGGAAAATCGCCAAACAATAAGAAGAATGAATATAAAAACGCGCCCCAGTACTGAAGGTGTTAACAGTTGTGAGTGCAGCGGTGCAGGACGCCACTGATGTGTTCATTCCTCACCTGTGGCGTGAAGAGGAACTAATGACTCTGTATGTCACCATAGAAGTGTCGGGCACCGGGTCTGCCTCTGTATTGGTGGGATAAAGTAGTGAGGAAAGATGAGAATGAATAGATTTACAATTTTCTAGTCTATTATATGTCTTGTAGTGGTTTTAGCATATGAGGAAATGTCTTAGAGTGACTGATGAGTGAAATAACTTGAGCCAAATAACAGTGAAAGGTTGAAAAAGTAGCGAGAGCAATATAAAAGAAGGTATTTTTGCAGTTTCTGGTCCGCGTAATGTTTAGAGGTTGTAGTTTGATGTGGAAGAAAGATAAATACCTCAGAATGACTCATGACCGAGGAAAGATGACACAAATAACAGCAAAAGAGTTAAAATACAGAAAACTTTTACCGTGGAAGTGAGCGCGACTTGTAACACAGCTCACGGTTACCAGTACACTACCTGCGCTGGTCTCTCTGCTCCTCTCTATCGGCAATCCTTCACCGGGCTGCCTGGGAGAAGGGTTGACGGACAGCTGATTCAGTTATGTGTCAGCTGCCCGGCCAGGATGTGATCCCAGACCCGGGGCGGAAGTCAGCAACATTAGCCTTCTTCCCCGCCCGACATCAAGTGATACCGGAGCAGACCCTTCCCCGTCAACAAATGTATTATGCATGTAGCCTTTGTTGCGAATGAAGGCACAGCTTATTAAGTGTCATCGCAATCGTGCTACACTTCTTTAACTCCTCCTCCTTCTCCTCCTCTTCCTCTTTATCCTCTTTTATCTCGTCAGTCCCTCAAATAGCGTACTTTCCGCTTGCATAAAGAGAGAGAGTGTCTGTATTAGATAGTAGCATTTCTCCTTCATCCCTTCCTACTACATCTTTGACTTCCTTTCTCCCTGTGTTTTCTTTTCTTTTCCTTCCTTGTATCCCGCTGTCTACTCATAGAATCTGTAATGGTAATATAGTCACACAGACAGCCTCGTTAGTCGCAGTATGGCTGTTGCTGTCTGCTAATTCCTTTGTATTTTTTAGTATTCTTCTACCTCCTCCTCTTCTTTGCTATGGTTATAAATGTGTATGGATAAGAGTAGTGAATGCTACAAATACAGTAACTACCTAATCAAAACTAATGAATTTGAAGACTTTGGTTCAGCTTTATCAATGTAGCAATCATCACCGCCACGCCACATTCACCACACACAACACCACGGTCACCACAACACGCAGCTACTGAAAAGTGACGAAGTGTAACACAAACTTGAGTTAAGGCAATGCTTCAGTGGCTTGTCAGTGTTGGTGAGGGACGGGACACTGCGCATGAATAAGATGAAGTGCTCAATGCTTCCTGTGTATCCGTGACTCGCTTCCCTATCACCTTCACAATTATTTCTGGTTCCACTCTTACCCACCGTCAGCCACATGCGAGACTAATGTTATGGCGGACAAGGACACACACACACACACACACACACACACACACACACACACACACACACACACACACACACACACACACACACACACACACACACACACACACACACACACAGAACAAAAATCGTATCATAAGGCTGCTTTCATATATTTACAGCCTCAGTTTCTCAATTATCTTTTTTATTCCATCTCAAATTATGCCTCAGTAACTATTCCACCTCGTAAGAAGTTTTGGGGGTCCTTTAATTCATCCAACACTCGAAGTCTCATTAGCAATCGCAGATACTATTACAAAAAAAGGCGTCACATTTGAATAAACCAGCAAAGTTTCCGTACCCTCGTTAACTGTGCTAGGCCCTTCATCGGAAACGCTTTACTTTCTCTTTCTCTCTCTCTTTTTCTCTCTCTTTCTTCCTCTGTTTCTCTTTCTCTTTCTCATCACGACTGTTTTCAGAGGCCATATATGACTGGCCGGGTTCTCAGGGCTGTTTCTAGTGTTGATAATGTAAAAAAAGTCTTGTTAATTTGTTAATTTGAGAAGTTTAGCCGTTGACGTGTATTTTGATGACTGACTGACTGACTGACTGACTTACTGACCTCCTTAGCGAGTGTGACAACAGGAATTCGTCTTGATATTAGAACTATGGAGAGATACAGAAAAAGACGGGCCACTTAGCAGAAAGAAAGCACATCTGCCACCTCTCTCTTTATGTATAGTCTTTATTGTGGCTATCGGGCAAAGTCTGTGTCGAAATTCTGTGTTATTTTGATTTCTTGCTCTCTTTTTCTGTTTGTTTTTCGTGTTTTCGTGACGAGTTCTCTGTATTTTCCAGTTTGTTTGTCTTTTCTTACAATTCTGTCTGTCTGTTTGTCTCTCGTCATATAGGATTCTGGAATATTGTATGTGTAATGCAGTGAGGTGTTTACAATGAACTAATGTCACTTCTCCTTCCTCAACAGTGACGCGGAGAGCTGAGGGCGGATGATGAACGTGGGTGAGGCGGTGCTTAATGTTCACGTGCCACACCAGAGGAAAGGTAAGTCGTCCTAAACCAGCCACTTTACTAATACACTACTTTATTTCACCTTACTGTCCCTTGATTTACCTTACCTTACATTGGTAGACGTTACTTTACACTACCTTACCTTACTTTACCTTACTTTACTTTACTTTACCTTACTTTACCTTACTTTACCTTACTTTACCTTACTTTACTTTACCTTACTTTACTTTTACCTTACTTTACCTTATTTTTTCTTACTTTACCTTACTTTACTTTACCTTACTTTACTTTACCTTACTTTACCTCACTTTACCTTACTTTACCTTACTTTACCTTACTTTACTTTACCTTACTTTACCTTACTTTACCTTACTTTACCTTACTTTACCTCATCTTACTTTACCTTACTTTACCTTACTTTACTTTACTTTACTTTATCTTAACTATAGATTGCGTTCAATGAGACACAACCAAGGTAACCAGACTCACGCATTACATCACTCATTGCACCGTGACCGCGCATTTTGCACCTTATTAGAGCCTCGCCCTTAGGTTAGGACTCCTTACGTGTTCCACAGACCATAGTTAGCATCCGTCGCGCCTCTGTCCCTGGTGAGTACTGTTAGGTCTCCGTCAGGTGGCTGAAGGGGTGGCTATATAAGGTTTTATTTATTTGTGCTGTATTAGTGTTGTAGAATGAGGGTTTAGTATCAATGTGGGTTTAGTATAGATGGTTTGTCTCTCTCTCTCTTTTTTTTTTTCTCTCCTCTCTCTCTCTCTCTCTCTCTCTCTCTCTCTCTCTCTCTCTCTCTCTCTCTCTCTCTC